>OZ005743.1:39937676-39995176 GCA_963930735.1 Dioctria linearis | reverse complement strand
AAGTGGGTGAAGACAAATAAAATGTGCTCTAGCTATTTAGTTATTTCTTTTCTTCTAATTTTTGCTTATTTTTGCTCAAAAAGTAATTTATATGCCCCAATCAGCAACAAATTCTAAGTGACAGTTCTCAAATGTCAAGCCATTACCCCAAGAAAATTTTAGTGTAAGCTCGGGGTAGCCCAGGTTTTTCAAAAAACAAGAAAGATAGTCTAGCCCGCTGTATCCCCCTTATTTTCAGATAATATTTCTTGGCGTTGCCTTTGTATGACTGACATAATTTTGGCAGCAATTACAATTCAATTGTAAACAAACAAACCGGCATTGGAAAATGTTAAATTGTTTGCCATGGCTGTTTATTTTTATAAATATTTCACTTTTATTTTGCGTAAAACACTATAATTAATTAGTAAAGCTATTAAAGTTTCTTGAAAAATGCTTTCCCACGACAATAACGCCGTTTGTTCCTGCAGCACAGCACAGCGAACTACATACGGGGTCTCGATTCCATAAAATATCGTTCACGAAAGAATTTTCCACACTACTATTAAGTAAAAATCCTGTTAAATTATTTATTTATCTACAATATCGCTAACTCAAATTCGAACTTCTTTTCATAAAATATGAAATGTCAGAAATGTTGAAATGACGCAAAATAGGCAGTAGGCCCTTTTGTCATTTCTCCACCCCGACCGTAGGTCATACGCTCATTGAATTGCTTAAACACGTACACTGTATTCGCACGATACCCCGCCTCCTTATTAATTATTTATTCAGTGGCTGTAACTCGTGAACTATTCCTCTGATTGAAAAATATTTTATACAAAAGTTGCAGGAAATTTTATCCTCTATAATATAGCCTAGATGAAATCTGTAGGGTTACACTAAGTTTGTCATTCCGTTTGTAACACCTCGAAATAATGATGGTAGAGCGAAATGGATTGGACACCCACACATAATATTAAAAGTTATTTTGACTTTTGCATGTCAGTCCGTCTGTTCGTGCGCAAGATAACGCGTATAATTAGAAAGTTGAAATTTTGTGCACGGACTTTAAAAAAAAAGTAGAATTAAGTGCGAATATGATACAAATCGTGGGGTTGCCATACAAAAATTCGTTCTTTACTATATATTTGGACAGTGCCTAACAACGCATCAACGTGGAAAGCCGAAATTTTGTAGATGATGTTTTCATAGTAATAGTAAGTACAGCTTCAAGAATGGACCAAACGGGCAACCACTTCTTGGTGTTGCCATATGAATATTTAGACTTTTTATGTATACTGTAAAAACGATCCGTCCTAGACGTTTTAATTATACTGAAAAGTTCTTCGGAATATGAAATCCTATGAAATTAGTAATAATCAATTTTATTGTGCGACTAACCATTCTAGAAAGCTATGCGAAAAACCACATTCATCTAGGGTATAATAAGAATTGGACTTAGACCAATTATAGTTTTACTTGTTGTAATAGCTATTTGAAACCTAAATGGGACTGAAGAAAAGATATGCCCAAAAACTGATTCCCGGTACCGTTTTTCCAATATGGCGTTGCAAGCGGCGGTCGCTCAAGGCCGCAAACTCGGAATATTAATAGGGTAACCGAACTGTACAATTTTAACAAATTTCAACATTCCTTGACCTTTTCTAAGTCAGAACCCATCCATTTCTTGAACTATCTGTTGAAGAAAAACATTGAAGTCATATAAATAATCCCAACAGCGATTGTCCGAGAAGAGCTGAATTTTTTTTTGTTTAGAAAAAGTATTGTAACTTTGACAATTTTCAATCGGTTTACCCAGAGTTCAATGCACTTTAAGCATATCGATTCGACCCTTGGTTTTAAAGAGATGTTGAAAAAAATAAAGTGAAAATTTCACATATTCTTGGAAAATCTCTATATTTTATGTTATACATATAAAACGATATATGAAGCCTGAAACACAACTGCAGCCTCCAGCCAGCTTTTCAACTACTAATAATATTATTTTTGCATAAAAATAATGCATCTCGAAAACTATCTAGTGCTATATTTTCTTAATGTCTCTCCCGAAAAAAGTTCTCATCATAACAAGTTAAAGTTGGAAATGTGATAAACGTCAGTTGTGTTCAATTCGACTTTAGAAGAAAGCTGGCTGAAAAGTTTCAATTGTGTTTCAGGCTTAAGGTACCATGCCGGTGTTGACACTTTACTCCTTTTGGAGTAGATCAACTCCACTTTTCCTGTAAAAAACACATTTACTCCCTACTCCACTAAGCATAAAATATACCCCACTTTTTGAAAACCTGTTTTACTTTTTGAAAATCTTCACCACTTTTCGAACAACACCCATTTCATAAAAAAGCATTATCCATTTATTCACTCGTTGATGGGCTGTTAATTTGACCTTTTAAATTGGTAACCTTCCTTGAAAGACAAACTCACATAAACGTAAGCCAAGTTCCATTTTTCGTTATAATTCAGAGAAAAAACAAAAATTAAACACGAGATAAAGTGAAACTGTCAAATTGTCTTGTATTGATATTGATGACAACCACAATGCAAAAGATCATTAGAATTTTATTATTTATCATAAAGTTTTTTTTTTAATGTTTATAAAAAATGTCAATAAATTAATAGTTCTAATTAATAATTATGTATTCAAATTATTTTATTCATATATACCTAAAGATTACTTCTCATTATACTACTTATTTAGTGAACAAATAGCAAAACATAAAATACGTTATAAAAATGCCGCTGGGCCAGCGAGTGTTAACTCTAGCTCACGACTTTCAGTACGGTGGCATGGTCTTGGGCGAGGGGAAGCAATCAGATTATAATTTTACAAAAGCATTAAATAACCATGCGCTCAAATTTTATTGCAACGATTCTAATAAATTATTTATACCAATCTCCAAAGCTGTTTCTTAAGAACTCCAGGACCAGGAGCTAGTTTTCGAAGAAATTAAGCAACTGCAACAGTGAACTTCGTCGACTGTGCGAAGAGGAAAATGAAGCCACGAGGAATATCATATTTGAGTCTCCCGCGCATGCAACTTTAAGCTTGAAAATCATTGGAGAAACATTGCTCCAAATAAGGTTTGCAAGCTAACCCCAACGGCAATATCGGCTCGTGAAAGTGATAGACTTATCTTAAGGTGAAGACACAATAGATCAACTCTGGTCGCTGTTTCCGCAGGGTCTTAGTGGACTAGTCTTCCCTGCTCTTAACCTTAAGCTTAAGCACCCACGTGAATTGCAGTGTTTTGGCTCCCTGCTTTCAAATTAAATTAAAAGGAATGAAAGATATGGTAGTCAGTCAATCATCATTTCAATCAAAGCTGTAAACAAATTCAAAATTTTCCGTTTTCTCGAAGACGAAGGCATTGCTAAATGATTTATTATTTTAGGATTATCTCCGATCTATGTTAAGTTGAAAAATTAAAATAAAAGAGTAGTTTTTATGACGTCTTTTATTAAAATATATACTCCCAACGTTTCGACCCGCGGGTTTTACGAGTCCTCTTCTTGGGGCTTAAAATTATAAACATCAAATTAAATTAAATATTACACTAAATATTTTTACAAATAAAGTTAAAACGACCAAATTAAACGGAAAAAGAAAACAGACTACTGACAGGACATAATTAAGCTAATTAGCTAAGCTAATGGACTGCTCGTTGAACCAAAAATACATGAAAGTAATTGGCACCACTTTCATATTCCTGTCTCCTGGATGTTAGTAGGGCCGTATTTATACTCTACAAATTATACTAGAACCTTCCTGAATATTCCGTTTTCCAAACCCAAGGTTTACTGAGATGTCACTAACCCAAAGTTGCTTCCATTTCCAACAGATATCGCTTGTGTCACTTTGTGGCACGTAACAATATCATACATTTCATCGTCGTTTATATCCTCTGCATCAGATACATAACTCATTTTTGTCTTAAACTATTTGGTTTCGTCCTAAAACGTCAAATGGATTGCTGACACTAGCTGCCAGACAGTACTCAAAACTGCTAGCTAGATAACTATTTTTCGCTTGGAAAATTGTTACGGTCTCTGGCGAAAATCGACCCTGTTGTGTTACGTGTTTGTGTTTGTCCCATCCACAATAATGTCATTTGTTTTTTTTTGAGCTAGCAATACTGCAGATAATTATTTTTTAGGCGTTGGCTCCGACCATCCTGGGTCGGCCTCATTACTCCTATTCCTCTGGAAGAATCCAAGGCTTGAGCCGAGCGTATTGCTGAGGGTCACTTTTGAGCTGATCGTATTAAGAAACGTTCGAATGAAATTTTAGCTAAACGGGATCATCTATTGGATCTTACAACATATCACCGGCGACGACTCAAAAATGCTGTCTTACAGCTATTTGCAGATGATGATAAGATAGATATCAAGACGGGGGATACCTTGCGTCTTGTTTCTAGTGAAGATGCTGAAAGGGGCGGAGCAAATGTCCACACAGTACTCAAGAACAAAACATAAGGATGTCGGTGAGGAACTTAAAAATGATACTGAGAACTTGGTCAATTACACAAATAAGCCGGAAAATATTACATCGAATGATGCCAAAAATCAAAAGTAAATTTATTAGAAGTGAATTTGGTCGTATTTTGAGACGAGACGACAGAACTGAACTTTATTAGTATATTTTAGTCTAGAGCGAACATTGTAAGTATAGTTGTAAAGTTAGTTAAGATCGCAGAATTCAATTATCCTGGTATATCCTAGTCAAGAACAAACAAACATTGTGAAATTAGTTAAGGTCCCATGTATCTGTGATTTCTTAGCTTTTGAATTGTGTAAAAGTTGAATAGAGATGCTTAATTTACGGAACACTAAATATTGAAGTCTACAATTTAGCTTTCAGCATTCTATGCGTTTTGCTTGATCTGTAAGATGTCAGGTCGTTGTAATTTATCTTAGAACTTGCATTCCATAGGAATTTGAGTAATAACTTAAACAAATTTTCGCAACGCCAATCAGCCACACACCTCAAAATTATATTATTTACTTTGCTGGTTTAATATCTATTGCTTTGCTTGCTGCGCTTTATCTTAGCGGTAATTGTTTCTAGAGGCAACGGTAGTCATTTTTGGAAATTTAAATCTCAAAATAGAGTGCAGTCCGGGATTCCTTAAAAAGAGAATTGTATTAAAAAAAGTTATAATCCAAGACTGGGTACATAAGAAATGTGTGAAACCATCAACAAATTACAAAAAAAAAAATATAAGTGAATAAATTAAATAAATCGCAAGTATAATAACCATAAAACGAAGTCTAAAAATATATGTGAATAAATTAAACAAATTACAAGTGTAATAACAATAAAACAAAGTCCACAAGCTTAAATAAATAAACGAAACAAATTACAAATATAAAAAGGACAGTAGATTACAAGAGACTCGCATACCAAAACCGAACCAGAGAGATAATACAGGTACAAAAAAAAAAAAAAATACGCCATAATGACTAAATAGTTAACATATATGTACGATAAAGCAGCAATTATGCGCATAATATCTGGTGGACACAATCCTAAGTCGAAGAATTCAAGCAGCACCGTGTGAACGCAATCCATTTGTAGGTTTAAGTACAATCCTAGTGACCGAACTCATTTGCTGAATGACAGCGGGTGACAATACAAAATAACATTTTTCGAGCAGAAAAGGAAAACAATAGAGGCGAAAAAGAATCGACAGGAAGCGAAGAACACCAAGTTGGCGCTTCTTCTAGAACAGTCTGGGTGTGCGGACGTGTATTTTGGCATTGGAAAAGTTTTTTTTAAAATAGAGCCTCACAAGTCGAGTCTAGTTCCGTGAAGAGTTCCTCGAGTTTAATTTCTTCTAAAAAGAAAAGTTTTATTTCAACGGCAATATATACCGATATACAAGCAGCAGTGAATGAGCTCATTGAGTTTATTTTGACAAGGAAAAGTTCTATATCGACGGCAATATATATACAAGCAGCAGTAAAAGAGTTCATCGAGGTTATTTTATAAAGAAGGGTTCGATTTCAACGAAAATATATATATTAGCAGCAGTAAGCGCATAATTCGAATGCAGAGGAGGAGATTTAGAAAGGAAAGCTTAAAGAAGCATAAATTGAAGAAGGAACTCAGCATAAAGGGAATTTCGGTTGCACCGTTATTATAGTCGGTGACGGACAAAAGGTAATACGTTAAACTTATGAGATAAAGGAGCAGTTGGCAACAGCAAAGTTAAAAGATGAGTATTTAAATATTAACAATTTTAAGGAAATCTTTTCAAATTTATTCTCTCATATTTTTTTTTTGCGTGTCTGACTGGCCTAACGATACCGTAATAATTTTCTTCTGAGATAGTGTAAAGTTATAATAAGAGTAATATTCTTACTGATAAGCCTTGTCGTAGTATCATTAAATAATAGCAGTGATAACCTACCTGATATTTAGCATAAGGTTAAACAATGTGGCATACGACATAGTAGCGTGGTGATGGTTCTTGTTTTTTTTTATATATTAGAATATACATATATATATATATCATAATAGAATCCCTCAGTAGGGAAGTGCATCTCTTGAAGGTCTTGTGGAATACTTTTTCTCTAATATATTTTATATGGGTCTAGACAAGGCTTATTATTTATAATTTCTTTTATGCCCTTTTTCTCTAACATATTTTATATGGGTCTAGACAAGGCTTATTATTTATAATTTCTTTCATACCCTTTTTCTTTAATATATTTTATATGGGTCTAGACAAGGCTTATTATTTATAATTCCTTTTATACCCCCTTTTCGTCTGTTGCAAGGAAACTCTAGGTGAAGTTTGCAGGTGTTGGACAAAATCCGGTTTCGTGATTAAACCGACTCAGAGAAAATCACGTGGCGCTCAACCTAATCCTATTTGGATCACCCTCTTCTCCTGAGCCAGCTCTACGTATTGTGGAGTACGTAGCATTAAATTTTGGCGCCCAAAGTGGGGCCAATAAATGGTTAAAGGAGTATAACCTACAATTGTATCATTTAGAATTGCTTATTAATTACTATTAATTACTTCAACACCTGGATAACTGAACTTAGCTTGTCAGTTTTGTGGCAGTGGTGCAGCAGAAAATTGAAAATTTCTCGTAATTCAGTTTGAATTGGCTAGAAGGAAAGGAAAATTATTACCTTGAAATTTTGAAACGCACTTTGTGTGAAATCGAGTTCGCCGAAGATATCACGGTACTTAACCAGCACCATTAGTTCTTAATTGGAAACTTTTGCCTGAATCGAGCATCGTGTGATGGGTGATAGTAATACCGTGCGGTTGTCTGGTCCTTTTCTTAAACCTTTATAAATTATTGGTAAGACACCTAGGGGCTTTGTGACACAGTGCTGAGAATAAATGCAAGGTTGAGAAGGAATTTTGACCCAAGTTAGTAGCCAGTCAGTCAGGTGGGTTTTGAGCATGTATTGTGAATGTTTTAGTAATAACGTCCCTTTCCTCCTTATTACACGGTGAATTTCAGTAGTGTTGAAAACACTATTTATTCCGGGTATATATAAATGTTGTCACGAATTTAGTTTTACAGAAAGAAACTGATAGTTCATTGTGGTGGTACAGAATGCCAACGAGTACAGTTGAAGTAACACTCGTCGCATACCGAATTATACGGGGAGAAGAAAGAAAATTGAGTATGAGTATTATATGTATAAAACTACTCAACATATCGAAGATTTAGTTGTTTTACGAATAACTCAGTAAAGTAAACCGTAGTCGCAATAGTGTTGGCTACCTCCAATCAAAATTAGTTAAAGTTGCGTGCACTTTATCTTCCATTCAAATATTGGAGGCGAACGATTTACAAATTATTTTGTTATATATAATACACAGTTGAAAATAAAACATAAGAATTATGGAAAACGATATATAGTCCAGTCTTTACGAAAATCAGTACATGAGGGTAGGACATCTCACAAATTGAATTATACTAAACGCATTACCGAAATCGTTACGATGATTTTTAGAACCGAGATATAAGTTTAAGTGGGCATTTTATCCAAAGATACGTACGAAGTTGGTCAAGAAGCTTGTTACAGCCGATTAATATTTATATGATATCCCTCTCTTTTTGAATTTTCTAAAATAAACTATACTACATTATATTCTTTTTTGATTGGACTCTATAAAAGAAACTATCCTATATTCTATATATTAGCTATTCCATCGTTGGTAGATTTTAAGAATTGGAGCAGTTAGGCTTTTTCATTATATAGAATTTATACGGACCCTTAAGCACTCAATTATCAAAGGGGCCTGCGTCAGGTCTAAACTTAAATCGTATAAATAATTGCGATTGCTTTGTGTGACCGACTCCGCATTATATAATACAATTTTACGAGAGCAAGTTTTAGAAGGAAACGCATTAAGTTAAGTAAGATATTTTTAACCCGGATGGTTGGTAACGTCGCCAAATATTGTCGATGTAGCAGTCCAGTTGGTACGGCTACCTTCCTTGCTTTCGTTACTTTCTGCTATTAGTTATAACTGAGCTTAATTTGGGTTCAAGAATTTTTTTTTCTTCTATATTGCGAGTTTTACATATTTTGGGTGGGCCTCAATAATTGAATAATCAGATAGAGGATCCGTCAATGGTTCCTTATATTTAACTTTTGTGATTTCTGGGTGAAATTTGTATTAGCACATATGTATATATACCCCTCGATTTTTTTTTTGTAACTAAGCGAATAAGCCACTCCTAAAGAGAGGTTCGCTGTATTATGTGTAGTATAAGGGTAACTTTTCAGTAGAAATATTTTGGGAGAACACATGTACATAATTGGAGGGTGAAAATTAAAAAGTTCTTTTTTTCTCGCGACCATTCCTACTTCAATACTACTAAGTTCCTGGAGTATATGTTTCGAGAGTAAGATATCGGGGTGATCGTTCTTATAGCTGACAGTAATCCTCTACCTAAAGGAAATATCCTCCTCTTCTTCCTATTTAATAAACATGGAGGTCAACCGACTCAATCAAGAAGAGCTCACCTATGAGCTTACTATCCGTGGTCTTCCTACAGGAAAAGTAGAGGATATGCGGGCCCAGTTTCGAGCGGTTCTCAAGACAGAAAAGTCAGGCAAGACGTTAGTTCTTGAACCATACTCATATAGGATCGGCGGAGTATAAGAAGATCTTGACCAAATTAGAATGGGCGTTAGGGAGACTTGCTAGGGTGGAGCCCGAGGAAGAAAAAGATAGAAAAGAAGACAATAAGGGGGGAGCTAATTTTGTCGTTAGGATCACTTCAAAGTAAGGCAGAAGGCGATGATCATGGCGAGAATACCTCCGACTCTGGCGATGACCTGGTCACATCTCTCAACACGACGATTCGCGCTTCACGGTCACGAGTGCCATTATATAAGTGGAACCTTACATTTTCCGGGGGGAAAAGCCAATCGCTTAATTCATTTTTGGAACGCGTCACAGAATTAGCTGAAGCCAGAGGTGTTAGTAAATCGCAACTGTATCGATCTGCCTTAGATTTATTTTCCGGCCGTGCGCTGGTATGGTATAGAGAAAATAAAAGTAATCTGCACAGTTGGGCAGATCTGATTGTAGAGTTGAAGATAGAATTCTTACCTGCGGACTACGATGAACGGCTCCTAGAGGAAAATAAGAGGAGGACGCAGGGCAAAGAAGAAACTATTGGAACATACGTGGTAGTTATGTCCAGTATGTTTTCAAGGCTTATGGATCCCCTAACGGATACACATCAGTTGAGGATTCTTAAAGAAACATGAGTCCATTCTACCAAACGCAGTTAGGTCTCACGGAACTTAATACGACTCAAGAGCTCGTCGAGCTAGGTAGACGCTTAGAGGCAGTGCGCGTATCAGTTGAAACGTTTAATCCTCCCCCTTCCAAGCGCAACACCAGTTTACTAGAACCAGACTTAGCATATATTGTTCCAGAAAACCCTACAGTCTCTGTATTGTCGAATAATGAGAATGACCCGAAACCTAAGTTAATAAAATGTTTCAAGTGTGGTGGTGCGGGCCACATAGCTCGCTTCTGCGAGCGTAACCTGAAGTGCTACGGCTGTGGTTCACCAGGCACTATTAGACCGAGATGTAGTAATTGTAGGAGTGTTCGATTACGGAGAACAGACCACACTGATGTCCATAATTCTAGAAACCAGAATGTTCAAAGTCAGAGAAACGGGAATCGAGCTCGAGTATAAGCGGCGTTTCGAGCTCAGGCAGACCACTAGGGGCTGCAGTAATCAGGGAAAGTCCAAGTAGTAAGGAGGTTCACACGTTACACACGTTAGTGGATTATACTCGACTCGGGTGCATCACGTACAATTATCGGAGGGCCTGCACGGCATTTATTGAAAAATTTAAATTTAACTTTCGGGAAAACTGTGTCGGAGTTCGTAACACTTGCTAACGGAGAACGTATAAAAGTTTTAGGTGAAATTTACCTACCTATAAAATTACGTAGTCAGGTGAAAGTTTTAGACGTGCTGGTTATCCTAGAGCTCCCTCACAGCATGAAATTTGGAACAGATTTCTAGAGATTAATGGGTATCTCTGTGAACTTAGCAAAGGATACATGGGAATTTACACATGTTATTAAAGAGTGCCACGTAAATTCATTAGCAAATAGATCAAAACTATCTATACCACAAAGAAAGGAGCTCGAGCATTTAATTAAAAAGGCAGAAGAAAAGATGGGTAAAGGTTTGGGCTGTGCGAATCAGGTCGAACAAGTAATACAGACTGATTCCACCCCTATCAAGTAGCGGTATTATCCGGTCTCACCGGCCATACAAAAGGTAATCAACGACGAGCTTGATAAGATATTGAGAGAAGGTGTCGTCGAGCCATCAAACAGTCCTTCGGCATCACCAATTGTTATGGTTAGGAAGAAGGATGGAGCCTACCGTTTCTGCGTCGACTATAGGAAGTTAGATAAAGTTACTAAGAAGGACGCATATCCCTTACCGTACATTTCCGCTACACTAGATAAATTAAGAGATGCCCGATACATGTCTTCATTAGACATTAAATCAGCTTTTTGGCAGGTTCCCATGGCGAGAGACTCTAAACAATATACTGCCTTCACAGTCCCAGGGAAGGGACTATTCCAATTCCGTCGTATGCCGTTTGGTTTGACGAACTCTCCAGCTACATGGCAACGATTAGTCGATAGAGTTCTCTCGGGGTATTTAGAAGAACACGTCTTTGTGTACTTAGATGACGTTATAATAGTCACACCAAGCTTTGAAGAACATTTACGGGTACTCGAAGAAGTTTTAAATCGCTTGCATCAGGCTGGGTTGGTCATATATTATGATAAGTGTGAATTTTGTAGGCCTGAACTCCGTTATCTAGGCTACATAGTTGGAGAGAATGGACTTCAAGTCGACCCAGAAAAGGTCAAGAGCATTTTGGATATAGCTAGTCCTAAATCTGTTTCCGAGGTTCGCAAGTTCAGTGGAACCGTGGCCTGGTATAGAGGATTCATCCCAAATTTCTCCTCACTGCTTGCACCTATCACAGGACTTCTTAAGAAAAATAAAAAGTTTGTGTGAACACGGGGATGCGAGACTGCATTCCTAACAGTTAAAAATACATTAGTCTCGGCACCGATATTAACTTGTCCCGATTTTAGTCTACCTTTTTTTGTTCATACCGATGCCTCAGGATATGGGCTTGGAGCAGTGCTGATGCAAAATGTTAACGGCGAGGACAAGATAATAGCCTATCTGAGTCGGTCCCTAAATAGGTGCGAAAGAAACTATTCTACGACGGAGAGCGAATGCCTAGCAGTTCTGTGGGCTATCGAGAAGTTAAGACCCTACCTCGAAGGCATGCGATTTTCTGTAATTACGGATCACGCTTCACTCGTGTGGTTACATAACCTGAAGGATCCGTCCGGAAGATTAGCCCATTGGTCGATGAGGTTACAACAGTATGACTTCGAGGTGATCCACAAGAAAGGCAAATAGCACCTGCTTCCCGACTGGCTTTCGAGATCGGTACCGATAGTGAGTACTATCACTGAAGAGCAAGGAATAGGCGACAAGTGGTATCTCGAGACGAAGGCTCAGATTACAGCCAACCCATCTAAATACCCAGATTGGCGTGTTGAGAAAGACCGTTTGTGGAAACATGTTCGTCCTAGATATCCTGCGCTCGCCCTCGAATCAGAATCTTGGAAGCAAGTAGTCCCAAAAGGGGAACGGAAGAAACTTATTCACGATGCACATGACGTACCTACTGCTGGACACGGTGGTATTCAAAAAACTTATAGCAGACTTGCTCAACAGTTTTACTGGCCTAAGATGAAATCTGATGTCGCCGTGTACGTAAAGAAGTGCTTAATATGTCAGTCTATAAAACCAGTTTTAAAGAAGCCGGCGGGACTCATGGTTAGTCGTAGAATTGTAGGCAGACCGTGGGAGACCATTAGTATGGACCATATAGGCCCCTTACCTCGTTCAAGTCGTGGATACTTGTACATTTTAACCATAGTGGATCAGTTTAGTAAGTTACCAATGTTGTTTCCATTACGTGCAGCTTCAGCTCACTCAATTTCGACCATTCTGGAAGAAAACGTTTTCCTGTTGTTAGGTGTCCCTGGCTCTCTAATATGCGATAATGGGCCCCAGTTCAAGAGCCGCGAATTCAAGGCGCTCTGCGAATCTTATGGTGTAGAAACCAGATACACAGATCTCTACCATTCCCAGGCGAATCCGTCCGAAAGGACTAATCAAATAATCAAGAGCATGCTCCGTGTGTATGTGTCTGAGAACCATAGAAAGTGGGATTTATATCTAGCAAAGATTTCTTGCGCCATCCGCACGTCCACACAGGAGAATTGCAGGTTGACACCGTTCTTTATTAACTTCGGGCGTGAAATGATCACCCATGGGAGGGTTTATAACAAGTCGAAAGAAGGCGAGATATATGATCCAGAGGCTCGAGCGGAAGCTCTGGAAGAAGTCGTTAGAGATGTTAGGAAAAGATTAGAAAAGGTTACGAAACACGGAAAGAGAAGTTATGACCTACGCCGTAGGGATGAAAGATATTACGTTAATGATTTAGTATGGCGGAGGAACTACGTCTTATCGGAAGCTTCAAAATATTTCAATGCGAAGCTAGCACCTAAATATATCGGCCCTTTTAAAATCATGAAAGTACTATCTTCTTGGACATTTTCACTGCAAGATGAGGAAGGTAAAGATCGAGGAGTTTGGCACGCGAAAGATCTTAAACATTACCATAGAGATCGAGTAAACGATTAGAAAGTATGTTTCGGAATTCTGGTCGCCCCAATAAGGCATCCACCCAGCTTCACTGGGCAACTATAGAGTATTAATTAGCCGCTTAAGCCCGCTGCGGTTAATATTCTTTTGTTTTACCTTTGTACCATTTTACTTCATATGGTGTCGTCAGGTAGGCCTCAGCTTACCGGCTATTCCAATTTGTTAATTTGGTTAGAAGTAGTCACTCAAACGGAGATGGTCGTTCGCGGTATATGGTTCATGGTATTGGGATTGCACGTAGTGCAAAGTCCAGTGAACCCAGCTCGATACAGGTATGATTAGTTTTGTGGAGTAGTGATTATAGTATGCTTCTGTCGTAGGGTCGGTAATGCTAAGTCAAAGGAAATGTACACATTTTGATTAATTTTAACCGATAGAAGTTATCACAGTGACATTTTTCGAAAACGTTAAAGAGGGTATGATAAATCCATAAGGAATTCTACCCCGGCATCATCAGTTTTGTCTTGTTAAGATGGATGTTAAATAACGCCCATCTAACACCATGTAGTTATCGGCCCTTCTGGTTCGTACGATATAGATGATGGCGCCCGACAACAATAAATTTTACTTTAGATAAACTTATAAGGAACTCATTGACGAAATCGTTCTACGTTTTGCTGGGGCGATACCTCTTTAAAATTAATTCTCTTCAGCTGGTACTAAATGTCTATATTAAATTCTCTTTCGATGGGAGAGGGTTAGAACGTTCAATATCTGGTTATGAGTGGGATGGCTTCCCGTTTCTTTCGCTGAATGTTTTACTAAATATTGCATAATGATAACAATACATAATACGCAACGAGGCGAAAACTAATAAATCCTAACATAGGTATTACGGACTTTAGGCTTTGTGCCGATAGAAATTAAAGTGGAAATTTTCTTTTATGGGAAGCCTAAATTATAGGGTATGAATGTTGAATTCATCCGAGGGTTATATCGTAGTAGGTACGTCAAAGATTGTCCATCCTCGGGCAATAAAAGAAGAGAAGAAATGCTTAAAAAAAAAGGATTCGATTATAGACGGGAGTTTATTCTGGAAAAAAAATATTCTGAATTTCGTATCATTCACTCTTAAAAATGAAACAGAAAAGTCAGTATGTTGAGGGTAAATAATGCTATCGCTCAGTTAAGTTATAAGTGGTGCTGGGAAACTAAATTAGATTTGTTTTCTTTGACCGTGTGTTTGTTGGCAGTGAAACGACGTCCACTCTTATGGACGATTAAATAGTAGTAAATTTCTTATCAGGTAAAGATCGCAAGTTGGGAATTCGCTTCTTATTATAAGAGAAGGGCTACGTTATCCTTACTCAGTACGGATCTAGTAAGGGTCTCTCGCTCTTTTGTTTTTTTTGCAAAGCTTGAGGCGGGAAACGCTATATACAGGATTAGCTTATTTCGATTTTGAATCAGTCTGAGCAACTTCATTTTCCATGAAGATAATCAGACACCTGTTACACAGCCGAGTATTATTAGGAATGTTTTCCTAAATTTGGTTGATTTTTTTTTTTTGGATACGTAAGCGTATAATTATGCTCGTAAATGAGCTTTCTACGAAATCTCCCGGAGGAAGGGGAGGTGTGTTACGGTCTCTGGCGAAAATCGACCCTGTTGTGTTACGTGCTTGTGTTTGTCCCATCCACAATAATGCCATTTGTTTGTTTTTTTAGCTAGCAATACTGCAGATAAATTTTTTTTTAGGCGTTGACTCCGACCATCCTGGGTCGGCCTCATTACTCCTATTCCTCTGGAGGAATCCAAGGCTTGAGCCGAGCGTATTGCTGAGGGCCACTTTTGAGCTGATCGTATTAAGAAACGTTCGAATGAAATTTTAGCTAAACGGGATCATCTATTGGATCTTACAAGACATCACCGGCGACAAATAAGCCGGAAAATATTACATCGAATGATGCCAAAAATTAAAAGTAAATTTATTAGAAGTGAATTTGGTCGTATTTTGAGACGAGACGACAGAACTGAACTTTATTAGTACATTTTAGTCTAGAGCGAACATTGTAAGATTAGTTGTAAAGTTAGTTAAGATCGCAGAATTTAATTATTCTTGAATACCTTAGCCTAAAACGAATATTGTAAAATTAGTTAAGATCGCAGAATTGAATTATCCTGGTATATCCTAGTCTAGAACAAACAAACATTGTGAAATTAGTTAAGGTCCCATGTATCTGTATTTTCTTAGCTTTTGAATTGTGTAAAAGTTGAATAGAGATGCTTAATTTACGGAACACTAAATATTGAAGTCTACAATTTAGCTTTCAGCATTCTATGCGTTTTGCTTGATCTGTAAGATGTCAGGTCGTTGTAATTTATCTTAGAACTTGCATTCCATAGGAATTTGAGTAATAACTTAAACAAATTTTCGCAACGCCAATCAGCCACACACCTCAAAATTATCTATTTACTTTGCTGGTTTAATATCTATTGCTTTGCTTGCTGCGCTTTATCTTAGCGGTAATTGTTTCTAGAGGCAACGGTAGTCATTTTTGGAAATTTAAATTTCAAAATAGAGTGCAGTCCGGGATTCCTTAAAAGGAGAATTGTATTAAAAGAAGTAATAATCCAAGACTGGGTACATAAGAAATGTGTGTAACCATCAACAAATTAAAAAAAAAATATAAGTGAATAAATTAAATAAATCGCAAGTATAATAACCATAAAACGAAGTCTAAAAATATAAGTGAATAAATTAAACAAATTACAAGTGTAATAACAATAAAACAAAGTCCACAAGCTTAAATAAATAAACGAAACAAATTACAAATATAAAAAGGACAGTAGAGTACAATAGACTCGCATACCAAAACCGAACCAGAGAGACAATACAGGTACAAAAAAAAATTACGCCATAATGACTAAATAGTTAACATATATGTACGATAAAGCAGCAAATATGCGCATAATATCTGGTGAACACAACCCTAAGTCGAAGAATTCAAACAGCACCGTGTGAACGCAATCCAAACAAAATCACATTTGTAGGTTTAAGTACAATCCTAGTGACCGAACTCATTTGCTGAATGACAGCGGGTGACTATACAAAATAACATTTTTCGAGCAGAAAAGGAAAACAATAGCGGCGAAAAAAAATCGACAGGAAGCGAAGAACACCAAGTTGGCGTTTCTTCTAGAACAGTCTGTGTGTGCGGACGTGTATTTTGGCATTGAAAAAGTTTTTTTTAAATCGAGCCTCACAAGTCGAGTCTAGTTCCGTGAAGAGTTCATCGAGTTTAATTTCTTCTAAAAAGAAAAGTTTTATTTCAACGGCAATATATACCGATATACAAGCAGCAGTGAATGAGCTCATTGAGTTTATTTTGACAAGGAAAAGTTCTATATTGACGGCAATATATATACAAGCAGCAGTAAAAGAGTTCATCGAGGCTATTTTATAAAGAAGGGTTCGATTTCAACGAAAATATATATATTAGCAGCAGTAAGCGCTTAATTCGAATGCAGAGGACGAGATTTAGAAAGGAAAGCTTAAAGAAGCATAAATTGAAGAAGGAACTCAGCATAAAGGGAATTTCGGTTGCACCGTTATTATAGTCGGTGACGGACAAAAGGTAATCCGTTAAACTTATGAGATAAAGGAGCTGTTGACAACAGCAAAGTTAAAAGATGAGTATTTAAATATTAACAATTTTAAGGAAATCTTTTCAAATTTATTCTCTCGTATCTTTTTTTGCGTGTGTGACTGGCCTAACGATACCGTAATAATTTTCTTCTGAGATACTTTACAACGTGTAAAGTTATAATAAGAGTAATATTCTTACTGATAAGCCTTGTCGTAGTATCATTAAATAATAGCAGTGATAACCTACTTGATATTTAGCATAAGGTTAAACAATGTGGCATACGACATAGTAGCGTGGTGATGGTTCTTCTTTTTTTTTATATATTAGAATATACATATATATATATATCATAATAGAATCCCTCAGTAGGGAAGTGCATCTCTTGAAGGTCTTGTGGAATACTTTTTCTCTAATATATTTTATATGGGTCTAGACAAGGCTTATTATTTATAATTTCTTTTATACCCTTTTTCTCTAACATATTTTTTATGGGTCTAGACAAGGCTTATTATTTATAATTTCTTTTATACCCTTTTTCTTTAATATATTTTATATGGGTCTAGATAAGGCTTATTATTTATAATTCCTTTTATACCCCCTTTTCCTCTGTTGCAAGGAAACTCTAGGTGAAGCTTGCAGGTGTTGGACAAAATCCGGTTTCGTGATTTAACCGACTCAGAGAAAATCACGTGGTGCTCAATCTAATCCTATTTGGACCACCCCCTTCTCCTGAGCCAGCTCTACGTATTGTGGAGTACGTAGCAAAATTTCAATTTAGTTTTAAAGTATAAATTTTGAAGTATGTACGGTCGTTTAATAACAAAAATTATAATATTTAGACAAAATATATATTTGGAATAATTTCCTATTTATTTCACAGCAAAATCTGAGGCTTAAGCCAGCGAAATGACTGGCTTAAGTGAAGCTTGCTTTAAGGCAGTAATATCACTTAAGTCTTGACTGTGAACCCGAAATATTTATTAAGCCTTGGCTTAAGCTATTGCTGTGTCTTAAGCCTTGACTGTGAAATCGGCCATTAACAATGCAAATAGTCCCAAATTCTTTTGTGGTAAGTTCGGTAAATCCTACTGACATGCAGATAAGTAATAGGGCGTTTTCACTACATACACCGAAATCACGTAATTTCGCTGTTTCAGCATGATTTCGACGAAATCACCCTCGAAATCACATAATTTCCAGTATAAAAAAAAATTCGAAATCATCTCATTTTTGCGTAATTTCAATGAATAAGCGTCGGAACTTACGAAAATTTGGCCGAACTCGCCCATTTTCGGTTTCCACTTTTTCTCAAACTGTATCATTTGACATTTGTTGTATACATTTGTCAATAAGTTTTTTCAATTTTTAAGAAATAGTATATTAATTTTGCTGACAATTATGTGACGATATATCCTTTTAATTACAAAAGTTTCGTCTATGTAATTAATTATTTTACATGCCAATTTGGTGTTTAAGTGTAGCACCTATCACACGAAATCATCTCAGCGGTAGTGAAAACACCTGACAGTAATTTCGAAATCACTTCATCAAAATCGTGATTTCGATGAAGTGAAAACGCCCTATAAATTCCCAAATAATTTAAATATGACGCCAGTTTACACCAGTTGGTAGCATTAACAGTGAGAGCATAGTTCCTGAAATCTAAACTGTTTCCACATGAAACAGGAGATCAGTCAGTCCATTTATATACATGTCAGTGGCTTATACAGATTCGGACTCCGGCTGCACATATACACATGCAATTATTATTCAGCTGAGAGATAGTGCGCGTGAAATGGTATGGTTACTGTTCCGACCTTCTGCATTTTTTCTGAATTCATGCATAAAAATTATCTCTTGTTATAATCACAATCTATTATGTACACAAATGTAATTTATTCCTATTGCTATATAATCATTTCTTAAAATCTGCAAATATTTCAATTTCTTAGGGCCGGTTTCACAGTTCAAGTTTAAACTTAAGACGTGGTTTAAACTCAGATTATCTCTTTAACACAGTTTCACAGTGGTAAGTTAAACCTCGTTTAAACTTTGTTTAAACCACCAAAATTGAGCGTTTAAATTCAGTTTATCTTTAAATCTGAATGAAGTGACATGTCGTGCGTTTCAAAGAGTCTTTACTCATTTTCGTATGTTTAATTAATTTTTTTATTTTTTATTTTATTTTTTCCACTTTCGTAGGTTTAATTAAATAATTTTTTGTCACAACGATTTGGCCGGCAATATTTTGACAGTAAATGACTCACAATAGTTCACAATTGTACAGGAAATAGCTTGTTAGTTCAAAATTCCCTAGTGCTGCCATATTAAAACAGGTCGAACACTGTGAAACTCATTTTGGTTTAAACTCCGTTTAAACTACGAACGGAGGTTAACTAATCCTGAGTTTAAACTCGAACTGTGAAACCGGCCCTTAATCCAATGTAATAATCACCCTATGTTTAGTCTAGTCGTTTGATGTACAAAAAATCTATTCTTGCATCATTGCTGTAAATTCATCGAGGAGCAAAAAAAACAATTGTTAGCTGTTAAGTATTGAACTCATCGCAGTTAAGAACGTGCGCTTGGATTGTAAAGAGCCCGATTCAGATTTTAGACAAATAAAAATTAAGTTTCAACTCGAGAATATCTTTTCATAGTATTGTTTTCTCTCCCATTGGAAATTAGGTTTGGTGGTGCTACTATACCAAATTAGTGAATATCACGAGCGGATATCATTGAATAAGAAAGTAGTTTTGTGTGCTACATGATAAGTTGGATAATATCACGAGCGGATATCATCAGCAGAAGTAGACACAGCAGTAGATGATAGCGGTTTGTTATTAAACATTCAAACAGTTACTTTGTAATCAAAGCCATTTTATTATTTTGTTAAGTAAGGCATATAGTACGTGTAGCCTTTGGGAAGGTAAGGAACCAAGCTATAAATTACTAGAAGACTATTTTCCTATGTGGATAGTAGTTTAGGCTCTATATCATATATAAAGTCAATGTTTGGTGCTTTTCTATAAGTGTCAATATAGAACATTTTAAAGAACGGACTCCCAACATACACATATAGATTTCTCTTTCATGGCTTGGGACACTGACATATAATAAGAATGGACTGAGCGTTCTTGCTTCAAAAATGGCACAAATATTGAACAGGCTATGAAAACCCTTTATTTCGTACAATTGTACACCGGTTTATAATTTATTATTATTTGTCGATTGGAAACACTAAAGATGTTATAAAATAGTATTGCATTAAATTAAAATTATTTAGAAAGTTAAACTTGTTTTAATTAACCCAAAAACTCATTTGTAATATTACTGAAAAATGTGAACCTCTGCAGATTTGTTGTCACATTTCCTTGAGCTTGTAAGAGATAGACGTATAAAAACAATATATTTGTCTGAATTTGTATGTCAATTTCAATGCATTCCAATTCTGTTACAAAATTGGTTACAGTTCAGTGTACATTTTGAGCTTGAAAGAGACAAATAGATTTTAGCAAAAATTTGTACCATTTTTAACTATAGGAATTAGATAGGATGGCTCAGTCCATTCTTATTAGTATATGTCAGTGGCTTGGGAAGTATTCTCGATGCTTTTGGCCCACGGCATCCCATGACGGCACAGCGTCACATACAATGAGTACTCAGTTGAGAGTTTTTGTTTTAGGAATCGTAGTCATTTGGTTCGGATGTATTTTTTAAAATAATTTTGTTAGGAAAGGTATAAAAATGTTATTTTGGCTCTGAAGATAAGAAAGTAAGCGTAAGACTATCAGAACGGCATTTTTCTGTTTGAATAATAGTTTAGGCCTGAGAAGCTATTCAAATCAAACTTTTGTAAGTTTTACATAAGAACACTACAAATATTTTAGAATGTGAGGACTCCGTTGGGGCTCTCATGTAGTAGTGAGGGAGTCTGCTTCATGGCTTGTGAAGTATTCTCGAGGGTTTTGCATCAGCCACTGACATATAATAAGAATGGACTGAACGTTCTTGCTTCTAAAATGGCACAAATATTGAACAGGCTGTGAAAACCCTTTACAATTGCACACCGATTTATAATTAGTTATTATTTAATGATTGGAAACACTAAAGATGTTGTAAAATAGTATTGCATTAAATGAAATTTTTTTAGGAAGTTAAACTCGTTTTAATTAACCCAAAAATTAATTTGTAATATTACTGAAAAATATGTTCCTCTGCAGATTTGATGTCAATTATGCTTGAGCTTGTAAGAGATAGACGTATATAAATAATATATTTGTCTGCATTTTTATGTCAATTCCGATGTATTCCAATTAATACAGGTGTACTGTTTCCAAAATTGGTTACAGTTCAGTGTATATTTTGAGCTTGAAAGAGACAAATAGATTTTAGCCAAAATTTGTGCCATTTTTGACTATAGGAATTAGATAGGATGGCTCAGTCCATTCTTATTATATGTCAGTGATACAAACAGACTTAACGAATTTTGATTTATAGTTCTTCCAGTAGAACCCTGGTTCCATACAATCATCCACGCATAGCCGTTGATTTTTCATTGCGACACTGATTCAAGCTTGAGTTTTTCAAAATTTTAAATTTTTCTCAGAAATATACTTGCAAATTGTTCTTAAGAATTTTAGTGAACAAGTATTCACTGACAACGGTCTGGTGGTTCACTCTTTCGGACAAGTTTTGACATTTTTTCTTTCGATTTTTCATGGACTACTGGTGGCCAAGCGTGGTTCCAACGAGTTATATTGATTCAATATATTTATGAGCATTGGCAATCATACATTTTGTTTTTAGAAATTTACTTGAAAGTTTTTTTACAACATAAACTATTGGTGTCTGAAATCCATCAGTTGGATTGATTCGAGTGTCGCTAAAATTGATTCTACAATTTTTCTTCAGAATTTTTGCGGCAAAACTAAAAAATAAAATCCATTCGCTTTCCTCTGCAGTAGTTGGCGTTGCTTTGCTTCTACTTTCGTTAATTCAAGTTGTGTTGCTTAATTTAACTTCACGTTTACTTTTAATTTGTAGGAGAAGGATAAACTTGCTATATTAGTTAACGATGGAGGTAGAAATAGTAAAGAAAGTGTAAAGCGAAATACTGATAAGACCATTGACTTTTTCAGAATAAAATTTCATCGTGCCTATTCAAAAAACAAGCACCACATCCAGTTCGGAAGGGGCGTTTATATCACTTACCTCTTTTTTCTGAAAAGACACAGATGTTCTGCCTTCTTACTGCTATCCCCATCCACCCAACGACACTGAGGGCAGAGTATTGTTTCCAGTGTCCCTAACGACCTGAAAGATAGAGAAATGGTGGAGCGGACATATTCAATCTTCATGATCGAATAGGGATCCGGGAGAGTGAATGACAGTCTAGGCATTTGACCTCCTTCCGCGGTAACAATTTCATTCACAAAAAAATATTAGGTAGATATCCAAATTACAATCATCCCCATAGTAGGTACTATAGGAGTTACACTTAACGTAGCTCTAACTGATCCTAGGGATTCCGTTCAATCTATAGTTACGTTGAATTAAAACTGCTCTGATAATTTCCAATGCGGCCTTAACCTATCCTAGAAATTTACTGACACTAGTCATAATTAACTTTAATACGTATTACATAAATCAAGTCAGCTGAGAACTCAGTTAAAAATCCCTGACCGAGTATACAAATTACCTTACATATCGAATCAATTGCACAGGATCCTCCACGAAGGCCTTCTGGAGGGTGCCAGTGTACCTGTAAATAAATCGAAATAAATCGAAACAATTTCCGGTCGGGATTCTTCTTACACAAATCTTCCGATACGAATGTTTACTTTAAATTCTCGAAATATTGATAAAAAAAAGCTTTATACATCTATTCATACATTTTTTATAATGCAAATGGCACTTTTTAATCGAACTGTAATTATTTCAATCAGCTTAACTCTTCTTGAATTATCATATAATACGGTAAACAAATTTACTCACATTCGGTGGGACCACCTTACATTCTACCAGTCTTATTCGTATAAAGTTTCATGTTAGTTCGTTGAACAGAGTATATTAATTATTTAGCAAGGCTAATTTAAAATGCTTTGACCGCTCTCAGTATGTATATACTGTGAAAATATAATACTTCCGTAGGTAGGACATTATTTCGTTGAATATAGTAAAACGTCTTTTCCAACTCGATGAACAAATGTATATAACTTAATTTTAGCCAAAATGAGGCCTAGGGCCAGCACTATACTTTACGTATTTAGTAATGATTTTACTACTAATAATAATTCTATTCCCGGCTTTTGTTCCAAATTTTAGTCCAAAATGAGGCCTAGAGCAATTTCAATATTTGACGGTATTTAATAATATTTTCGAAACTACTAATGATTTCAATATAAGTCTTTGAATTGGAATCTTTGGTAAATTGAGGCCTAGAGGCACTTCAACTTTAATGGTTCTGATTATGGTGTTTGAACACAGCTGAAAATGAATAAAAAACAATGAAAATACAATACACAAAGTATTCAATACTTCCCTAAAGTCCATGGTCCAGTGTCCAATCAGCACCTGCCTCCTGTACGTCCTAGAAATATCTGAAATAAAAAAGATATAAATAAATTCCTTTAATAAAACTAATTAGATTGAATATTACTAAGTACAAAAGGAAAACTAAGTACATACATGCAGACTGCCAAGAAACAAATTTCTTGGCAGTACAACAACAACACTGTGTAAATGTACTTATGCGAATTTCTTAGCGAAATTCATGTTCCCTGCATAATGAACTATTGCAAAATATGCAAATATGTTCATACATGCAAACAACATAAAGTCGCAGCATATATACATACTATAATTTACGAAATTCAACAATTTTTGTCATTGTTGACATTTCATAAATCACATTGAAAATATATAATAATTTGCATAATTTGCAGATTTCTTGCAAATTATGCATAGTCAAACTAATATTAAAGAATTAAAGATAATATTTATGCGCTTACCTTAAGAATTAATCCTTTAATTGCCTTGAAAAACACATAAATACACTCGAAACTTTCACAACAAAATACCGCGATCGCGACTGTCAAATTGACTCGCGAGAAAGTCAATTAGATGAAGTTGGCTACGCGCTACCTGTTGGTAATGCTTAAAAACCGCGAAAGTTACCAGGTAAATAAATATTCGCGAAAAAAGGTAAAATTAATTCCCATAATAAGTGGGAAAGAGAAAGATGCGAAAACGAGATGCAAGAAAAATGAGAAATATTTGCGTTCCACATTGGAAATTGTCATAATATGGCAGGAAGCCGCCATCTTGATAAATTTCAGAAAAGTTAAAATATTTCATAAAATAAATTACGAAAATTCATGGATAATTTTGAATAAATTAGTTAAAGGAAATTGGCACATTTTGACATAAGTATACAAGTCAAGCAAAGTCGAAAAATATGCTTAATTTGCATTTTTCGTGTGGAACGTATGTCAAAATGGCCGCTCAGAGCCTATAAAAAGGGGGCAATTCCTAAGATCTCTCTCAGTTTTCTGACAGCGATCACAAGTGAAATATCTAACACGTTTTTCTTAGCAAATAATATTTTTTTTTAGTTTTCAGCAATAAGCATAAAATATAACGTGCCAGTAAAGGTACAATATTTTACATGCTAAAAGGTTGTGTGCAGTGGGTGTTGGCAAAGGACAGGAAGTTTTTGAGTTTTGTTCTACAGATAAGTATTGTGTCAATTAATTTAGTAAATAAGTTTCGTGCATAAAATTAAATACATGCCAGCTTTCGGCATGTTAATTATAAATGCAAAGAAACAAATTAGTTAAGTAATTAAGTTAAATTAAGCGCAAAGTGAATTTAAATAAGTGTATAACGCGTAAAATTAGAAAAGGCTACAAATTTCATTGAGTTAAATATATGCCAAAATATGGCATAATAACTATATATGCAATCGAACAATTAATAAACAGAATTAAATTAGTGAAAAAATTAAATTGTAGTGAATTTATAAATTGAAGTGTCACATTGGAATTATTCAATAAATCCAGCATTAAACATAAGCACACATATCTTTTTTTTCATACCGCTACACTGTCCACCTAAATGCCGTAATATAGCTGTAGTTATCGATTGCAGCTACATTACAAAACATTTATTGGTGGTTCCAGCCAGGATTGTGTGCCTGTTTACTGTTGTGATTGCAAATAATTCTAGTACACTCAATTTAGTGATAAATATTTTTTAAAAAAAATTATCTTCGAATTAAAAAACTTCGAAAATTAAGTTATAACTGTGCTTAGACGTGGCAGTTCTCATTAAAACTACAAAATTAATTTATAAATGTGCTTAGACGTAAAACTTCAGGGTGCCCAGACGAGGCAGCTCGAATATTATCGAAATTTTTGTTATAATTGCTGAACTTACATGTCAGTAAATTGTGATAAATAGTTAATTACTGAACTTACATGTCAGTAACTCTTAATAAATAATTAGTTAATTAAATTAATTAGAATTAGCATCAAAAATTTATTTAAAGATTTTTCACGTCAATTTGTCATACACGGCATCAATTTACGTTTTTCGACTAAATTTTCCATTTATCCCACACGTGGTATTAAATTGCTTCCTTCAATTATTCTCATCATTTAACCCACACGGATAATTAACTATAATAATAGAATATAAAGCAACATGGATTCAGTAGATAAACTAATCCTCACGGAAAGCATATTGCGTTTGCGAATTGAAAGGTTAATCGAAAATGGAAAGAAGGTTCGTTGTGAAACGAACACAAGGCTTTTATGAGACGAAAATGACAGAGTTGAAGAAACTATGGGAAGTATATAGTGACACAGATATGGCAATAAATCAGCCTTTATTAGAAAGTTCTGATGAAAAGCAACATGAGTATTTAGCCCAAGATAATCATAGCTCAACAGAGTTAAAATATTCCGAATATATGGGAGAATTAGTAGAAGGATTGCGGAAATTCGTCCCAGCTACTGAAGCATCAAGCTCGGGACAAGTACCAATTCATTCGACAACTGTTGTTCAACAGGAATCGTTCCTTCCGCGATTCAGTTGCCCAAGTATAACGGCAACTACGATTTATGGCGATCATTTCATGATCAATTCATTTCTCTTGTTCATGACAATACAAAGCTAACACCAGTTCAGAAGCTGCATCATCTGAAATCTTGTTTAGTGGGTGATGCTGAGAAATTGTTGCGGCACACCCCAGTAACAAATGAAGATTACATGCCAGCATGGAACAAGTTGAAAGCTAGATATGAGAACAAGAGAATTTTAGTTAATCATCAATTAAAGGTTTTAGTAAACAAAGCCAAACTAAATTCAGAGTCTGCTAAAGGACTCAAATCAATAATTGACAGAACAGACGAATGTATCCAACAATTACAAAGTTTAGAAGTTGATACAACATCGTGGGATGTACTTCTAATACATCTGTTAGTACAGAAATTACCCTTCATTACCCTCAAACTGTGGGAAGAAGAGCAGGGAGGTACACAAGAACTCCCAACATTCAAGTCATTTAAGCAGTTTTTAAGTACGCGTTTAAGAATTTTAGAATCATTAGCAGATAGTCTAGTTAAGTCCACACAACCCAAATCAAGCTGCACACCTGATACAACCAAATCATATCATATTACAAAGGGAATCAAATGCCCAGCATGCAATGCAAGTCACTTTTTACAAAGATGCCCGAACTATCATAGGAAGGACATACCAGCCAGATATCAGATAATCAAGGCATCAAGCCGTTGTACCAATTGTTTAGGCTTGCATCATGTCAACAATTGCACTAGCAAATATAGCTGTCAAAGATGCAACAAAAAGCATCATAGCACCTTACATGAAGAATACAACCGGGACAAACCCAATCATGCAACTGTCGGAACTGAGCATAGGTCAAATACTAACAACGTTAGCTCGAACTCAAGTCAAGTCAATCAAGCTAGCAATACTATTCATAAACGCTCTCCACGGTTACAGTCAGTGAACAACACTGACGACTTAAACACTAGTCAAAACTTCGTAACTAGAGAGGACCATAATGCCCTGCTATCAACAGCGTTAGTAGTGGCACAAACAAAAAGCGGGAACTCACATATTCTACGATGTCTCATAGTCTCATAGATAGTGGCTCGCAATCATCCTATATTACAGAGGAAGCCTGCAGGAAACTGGGAGCATGTCGCAGCCCAACCGCAGTATCAATTACTGGCTTAAACACTAGCCATACAGCAATCTCCAAGCAGCAAAACCACACTTACACTTCGATCACGAAAAGCGAAGTCTACAAGAATATTAGAAGAAAATTTTCTAATATTGAACAAAATCACAGATCCTTTACCTTCCAGAATAATCTCTAAAAGGGAATGTTTACATCTCAATAAACTGCCACTAGCTGATCCCACATTTTGGAAGCCTGGAAAGGTAGCAAGGAACGTCTTCTGCGCCATACTTAGCCATTCAGACGCTTCAACAACTAGCATGTGATGAACAACAAAGATGGCCTCTAGCTTCCAAGGTCACAGCCACAGATTTCTATGTGGACGACCTACTCACTGGAGCTGAGAGCATAGAAGATGCGAAGGATCTATTAGATGATCTAATTAGCATGTTGAAAGCAGGAGGATTCAATCTGAGGAAATGGACAAGTAACAATTCGTACTTGTTGAAACATCTTCCCCCAGAACAGTGCGAATTCAAGGATACGTTGATGATTTCGGACACGGAATCTGTAAAAACGTTAGGAATTCGTTGGCATCCTAAATCAGATAAATTTTCGTCTTGACCAAACCTTGGAAAACGCATGCCAAGGTAACCAAACGAACCATTTTGTCAGATATTGCATCACTATACGATCCTTTGGGTTGGTTAGCACCAGTTGTAGTTCCAGCAAAGGTGTTTATGCAATCATTGTGGGTCACGGGATGCGCATGGGACAATAAGGTTTCCGAAGCCATTGAAAATCAATGGGATAGTTTCAAAAATAATTTGAAGTCTATCGACAACTTACAAATTCCTAGATGGATTAACTATTCATCAAATGCACATATCCAAATACATGGCTTCTGCGATGCATCAACAAAGGCATTCGCTGCAGCAGTCTATCTACGTGTAGGAGATAAGAATGGCATGTCTACGACTACTTTGCTTACTGCCAAAACCAGGGTAGCTCCCATAAAGCCAACGACTATACCACGTTTGGAGCTAAATGGACCTCTATTATTAGCAAGACTTCTTCAAGCTACAATGAAGGACATGCGCTTACATGAGGTTCCAGTTTTTGCTTGGACAGATTCTACGATTGTCCTGCAATGAATAAAGGAACATCCCTCACGATGGAAAACGTACGTTGCAAATCGTGTAGTAGAGATTCAGGACATCGTACGCTTTGAGCAATGGCGTCATGTGTCAACGAATCATAATCCTGCGGATGTGGCCTCAAGAGGAGTGCCTGCTGCAGATTTAATTAATAATCAGCTATGGTGGCACGGCCCATCATGGCTATCGGCGGAACAAGATGCATGGCCAAAATTTAAGGATATTTCAGAACAAACCAATCTAGAAGCTAAAGAAGCTATTGCGATAAATCTTTTAGCAAAAGTAGATAACCAGTTCCTTCTACGATATTCATCATATACTCGCCTTGTTCGCATAGCAGCTATGATGCAACGATTCATACACAATTGTCGGCATCCTCAGATTAAACGCTCACAGTACATCGATTCGCTCGAATGGAGCCAGGCAGAACTAACAATATTTAAATTGGTACAACAAACTGCGTTCGCAGATGAGTACAAAAGTATATTGAACAAGAATCCGTTGTCGCAAAATAGCAAGTTGATTAAACTTAATCCTTTTATGGACGACTCGACAATGCTTCCATTCCCTACAATAGGAAACACCCAGTCATATTACCACGTGATCATCATGTCACATTAATTTTAATCGACAAACTACATGTAGAAACTCTACATGGCGGTCCCTCATTGGTTCTTAGCACTAGTCGAAATCAATTCTGGATATTAGATGCTAGACGTTGCATTACCAGTCGATTACATAAGTGCATTACATGTTTCAAATATCGCACGACGACTAGAAGCCAGTTGATGGGAAATTTACCGACCACGCGAGTAAATGAAACGAAACCATTTACTAAAGTGGGAATTGATTATGCCGGACCTGTAACGATAAGAAGCTCGAAGTTACGCAACGCCAAGTTACAAAAGGCATATTTCTGTATTTTCGTTTGTATGGCTGTACATTTAGAATTGGTGTCAGATCTCACATCTGAAGCATTCCTCGCCGCATTAAAGATAGCTAGAAGAGGATTGTGTACTGACATATATTCAGATTGTGGCACCAACTTCATTGGCGGAAAATTTCTTCTGGAAAAGGATTTACAACAAGCCATTCATGCCTCAACACCAGAAGCAGCAAAATATTTGTCCTCCAAGCAAATCAACTGGCACTTTAACCATCCAGCCTCTCCACATTTCGGAGGAATCTGGGAAGCGGGAGTAAAGTATCATCTTCGAAGAACACTACAATACTCCAAATGTACGTTTGAAGAGTATGCAACCCTATTAGCTTAGGTCGAAGCATGTTTAAACTCTAGGCCACTATGCTATGTTAGAAATGATCCAGCGGATTTATTTATCCTTACATCTGGACATTTCTTGATTGGCCAAGCACTAAATGCGATTCCAGAACCTGATTATACAAATGAACCTGTAGTATTGTCCAAAAGAAGGCAGTACATTCAACAATTGAATAAACAATTTTGGGATAAGTGGTCAAAGGACTACCTTAACCAATTGCAGAACAGACCCAAATGGTACACAAGGCAACCGAACATGCACGTTGGAGATGTTGTCCTTGTTGTCTTTGGGTGGCAACCCACTAGCTGGGCAATGGGTATAATAGAGCAAATACATCCAGGTGCCGATGAGCTAGTGCGGGTAGTACGAGTCAAAACGCGAAATGGTAGTTTCTTACGACCAATCGCTAAAATTAGTCCTCTACCATTAGCATAAGACTAACTGCCTGTTATGAGTGTCGTCATGTGTCTGTCCAAAAGTGTCACATTGTTGGCTGAGGGTCATCATCATTTTGATACACCATACTAACAAGCTGCTATTTCAGATGTCATCCACATATGAGCAAGAGGATATGCTATACATTTTAGAGGATATCCAGTTTAGCCCACCAGGAAGTCCAGAATGCAGGATGCTTCGTGACCCAGGGTGCGATGTCTTCGGCATGCCTCGACCAGAATTGGCTCATGAATTGATACCGCGGGACAGAAGAGAACCATCAACGAGCCGAGCATCAACAAGCCGAGCATCAACGAGCCGAGTATCAACGAGCAGAGCATCAACAAGCCAAGCAACGACGAGTCAAGCGACCAGGGTGACAACTCGACCGTTTGAGGGTCCCACTCCCTACACGGATCCACATCCACAACAAACAGCAGTAGTCAATGGCAGCCGCATTACTGCTATGACAAAGCTTCTGCTGACTACAACCATCAAGGAATTCGAAATGAGAGCAAATAACAGCTTTCAAAGATTCCTAACTCGAGAACGCGAAGATATATATTTGCCTCGATACGTTTTGCAGCGCATTGACGTCAGGGCAATACAACAGCGAAGAAATCGGGAAAAGGTCATTAACCTACCCGACAAATACCAGGTTCGACTACGAGTGCTAAAGAATGGGCCAATGATCTTTCATCATTATCACAAGAGGGGTATACGCAAAATAAAAAATGCTTCAGTTGAACGAACTGTTCAACGGGGGGGAGTATGTTTGAACACAGCTGAAAATGAATAAAAAACAATGAAAATACAATACAACAAAGTATTCAATACTTCCCTAAAGTCCATGGTCCAGTGTCCAATCAGCACCTGTACGTCCTAGAAATATCTGAAATAAAAAAGATATAAATAAATTACTTTAATAAAACTAATTAGATTGAATATTACTAAGTACAAAAGGAAAACTAAGTACATACATGCAGACTGCCAAGAAACAAATTTCTTGGCAGTACAACAACAACACTGCGTAAATGTACTTATGCGAATTTCTTAGCGAAATTCATGTTCCCTGCATAATGAACTATTGCAAAATATGCAAATATGTTCATACATGCAAACAACATAAAGTCGCAGCATATATACATACTATAATTTACGAAATTCAATAATTTTTGTCATTGTTGACATTTCATAAATCACATTGAAAATATATAATAATTTGCATAACTTGCAGATTTCTTGCAAATTATGCATAGTCAAACTAATATTAAAGAATTAAAGATAATATTTATGCGCTTACCTTAAGAATTAATCCTTTAATTGCCTTGAAAAACACATAAATACACTCGAACCTTTCACAACAAAATACCGCGATCGCGACTGTCAAATTGACTCGCGAGAAAGTCAATTAGATGAAGTTGGCTACGCGCTACCTGTTGGTAATGCTTAAAAACCGCAAAAGTTACCAGGTAAATAAATATTCGCGAAAAAAGGTAAAATTAATTCCCATAATAAGTGGGAAAGAGAAAGATGCGAAAACGAGATGCAAGAAAAATGAGAAATATTTGCGTTCCACATTGGAAATTGTCATAATATGGCAGGAAGCCGCCATCTTGATAAATTTCAGAAAAGTTAAAATATTTCATAAAATAAATTACGAAAATTCATGGATCATTTTGAATAAATTAGTTAAAGGAAATTGGCACATTTTGACATAAGTATACAAGTCAAGCAAAGTCGAAAAATATGCTTAATTTGCATTTTTCGTGTGGAACGTATGTCAAAATGGCCACTCAGAGCCTATAAAAAGGGGGCAATTCCTAAGATCTCTCTCAGTTTTTTGACAGCGATCAGAAGTGAAATATCTAACACGTTTTTCTTAGCAAATAATATTTTTTTTAGTTTTCAGCAATAAGCATAAAATATAACGTGAAAGTAAAGGTACAATATTTTACATGCTAAAAGGTTGTGTGCAGTGGGTGTCGGCAAAGGACGGGAAGTCTTTGAGTTTTGTTCTACAGATAAGTATTGTTACGAGCGTGGCCTTAGTTCGTTATTTAAAACACAATATTTCAGATATAATTAACAAGTTCCTTCTTTATTTAACTTTACTATTTACTCTCACAAATTCACAAATGATTATCAAATCAACTCTTTATAGTTATCGCTAGTACTGTACTTCTAATTATCGCAATCCAAGTAGTTTACTTCGTTCACTTCACTGTCTGAAATAATACTCCACCTCCTAGCTGTCAGAGCGCCGTATTTATACTCTACGAATTATCCTAGAACCTTCCTGAATATTCCGTTCTCCGAACCCAAAGTTTACTAAGATGACACTATCCTAAAGTTGCTTCCATTCCTAACAGATGTCGCTTGATTCACTTTGTGGCACGTAACAGTATTGTGTCAATTAATTTAGTAAATAAGTTTTGTGCATAAAATTAAATACATGCCAGCTTTCGGCATGTTAATTATACATGCAAAGAAACAAGTTAGTTAAGTAATTAAGTTAAATTAAGCGCAAAGTGAATTAAAATAAGTGTATAACGCGTAAAATTAGAAAGGGCTACAAATTTCATTTAGTTAAATATATGCCAAAATACGGCATAATAACTATATATGCAATCGAACAATTAATAAACAGAATTAAATTAGTGAAAAAATTAAATTGTAGTGAATTTATAAATTGAAGTGTCACATTGGAATTATTCAATAAATCCAGCATTAAACATAAGCACACATATATTTTTTTTCATACCGCTACATTGTCCACCTAAATGCCGTAATATAGCTGTAGTTATCGATTGCAGCTACATTACAAAACATGGTAATAGTTTACTTCCATTTTTGATGCACTGCTCAGCGTTGAATGAGGTATGTACTTTGGGCTTTGCCTCCTGAGATGCTGCTGCTGCCGCCCATTTAATGATGTGGGATACAGTGGTGTTCCTATGACGGTTCGCTTGAGTTTTTTTTACATATCGCCAACGAAAAAAGCTGAGAAAGTATTTGTCTTGGATGTCTTTTTGAAGCAGGAATGTGCACCTATTCACTCCAATTACTTAATCAACTACGTGATATAAGCTTCGAGAAAATGTCTGCCGCCATTTGTGGTCTTCCTTGTCAATTGATTCGAAGAGTCAAAATTTGTGCTGGAATTTTCCGGTACAATCGTTGAATTTATTCTTGGCTTTGTACCAAATTTACTTTCGACTTTTCTTTTCTAGTTTAAAATTTACTTGTAAAATATAAAAACTCTGACTTTGAGTACAATTTCTTTTTACTCCACAAAAGCGCGTCAGTTCATCTTCCTCCCAAAGCTTTGACAACCCTCTCCAGCACAAAAAAAACTCTTCTTCTTTTCTCAGGCCTCAGTCCCAGGCAGATTAAAATGTTTAGTTGTGCAAAACGTGGCACGAACTATAACACCGCTACGGTTGTCTGCCTGGTACATGCAGCATGCTGCTGTCTGCAGCACGCTACGACCATAATAAATATTTTAGTTGTGATAATGCTCACCTAGCCAATCAAAAAATTTTATGGCAGGGGATGGGAGCATATCAACCGCTTCGGAGTAATAGGGTGATTAAGAAAAAAAGCTTGTGTTGTGTACCTAAAAATGGTTAACAATGATAATTATAAGTAATAATTATCATTTGAAAAATCATTAAAAAAATATTTAATTTTCATAGGTAATCATAAGCTAATCATGCTTGAAACATGGTTAGCTTATCTCCTAACAAGGCGAAGAAATTGCCATCAGCAATTTATTCAAATTCCTTCGCATAAAATCAACATATTTTTCCCACAAAACGACTTGGGAAAAATAAAAGTTTTAAATTTCAACCCAAGTCGTTTCGATAGAAAAAAACCCCCCACGATAAATCTTACCTTCAGTAAGATTTGTCGTAAATACGATATGTATGCACATATATACATACATATGCATATCGGGCGCATGAAATTTTACGTCGGTGAAGACTGAAACGAACAAGTCTTCACCGAAAAAGCTCTTATCAGCAAATTGTCGCGAGCTGCACACATTGTGATCGCAACAATGTATGCACGATAGCAAGACGATGGTTGGATATTTATGAAAATATCAAATTTCAATTTCAACTATCATCCGTCGCGATAATTCTGGGCATGTTTAAACATGCCCAGCGTAAAATAATTTTCTCAAGATAGGAATGCTAATTAAGCATTTTCCTATCCTGAACGAAGAGACTTACGATTGAGTTTTTGAGTTCTGATTTCGGCACTTGGTACGCGCGGTCTCGGTGAATTTTGAAAAGAAACGTTTTGTAAAGTACAAAGGGTATTGAAATAGAGTAATGTTAATTTTACAATGAATTCAAAGTGTATTAAAAAAAATATATACAGGGTGTTTCACAAGTGGTGGATAATAATGAAGGAGGCGATAGGTCATGTCGAGAAATGAAAGAAATTGCATGGCAGAGGGGGATTCATTCTCAACCCTTTCCGAGATAATCGGGGTTAAAAGACTAAGGGTACGTGAAGCGTAGGTTTGTACTAAAACAATTATATCTCCTAAACGACAAACAGTAGAAAGATGGTCGGGGTGCTAATTTATAGAGAACCTCCTGCCCTTTGATTCAATGTGTCAGTGCTTCTTCTACAGTATGTAGTTTAGAAGAAACGGTCTGCCAAACTTCAAGTTTCAGCTTTTGTACCTCATTTTTTTGTGTTTGAAGCAAAAAAACTAAAATAAAAACCTTATAATATTTTTTTCTGTCTTACTCCTGTTAGAATCTAATATTGTTTTCTTTAAAACGAACTTTGTTTTCATTTTGTACCTTTCACCCTTTATGAGTTATGACACAAAAATTCTTCCACTACATGTAGAAGAAAATCGGGATAAGTATTATAAAATCATAAAATGCACGCCTCTCATTTTGAATACAAAGTAGAAAGTATGACGAATCGTCATTTTCTACCTGCTGGCATCTCTTTTGGTTGGAAATCTGCGTAAATTTGTACTAAAGGATGGCTTACCTGACATCCTTTTAAAGAAACAAGCAATTTATTACCTGCAACTCATCTCATAACGGAGTTAATTTCTTATTGTAAGCCTTCCGAGATACGTGTGGATTTTCTGTAGCCCAGTGCTGTAAATTGTGTAAATTTGTTAACCCAGTTTTTGTAAATTGGGATTCATCGGTCGACAGGATTTCCAATGACGAATACGCGGACGTAGTGTACTGTTACGGTTACAGCGACGAAAATTTCCTTGAGGCTCAACGCGAATATCATCGAAGATATCCGGCAAGAAGGCTACCATCCGTACGTGTCTTTCAAAGAACCTACCAAAGAATTAAAGAAACTGGCAACTTTGGAAATGTGTCGAGATAAACCTTCAATCCTTCAACGACTACAGTTGAAGCAGAGGAGAGGGTATTAGAAATTGCAAGGAATGATCCTGCTATAAGAACTAGGCGCTTAGCTTTTCACTTAGGAATGTCTGTTTCAACTGTTTCGAGAATTCTAAAAAAGGAAGGCATGTATCCTTACCACGTTACCCCTGTGCAGGAGCTACTACCAGGTGATCAGCCGCTACGCACCGAGTTTTGCAGTTGGCTCTTAGAGATAGATTTTGACGACTACACGTTTTTGAACAATAACCTGTGGACCAATGAATCCCAATTTACAAAAACTGGGATAACAAATTTACACCACTGGGCTACAGAATATGAAGCTAGGCTTACCGTAGCGATCAGGCGAATCCCATGATCATGCATACATGGTTAAGCTTAGCGACGACTGTCGTCGTCGTCGTCGTCGTCGTCGTCGTCAATGTGTTATCTAAATTACCCCGCACAAAATAAGAATGTCGTCGTCGTAATAAAGAATTTTTCTATTTATGAGTGTATATAAAGCATGTTTGAATTTGTAATTATTTAAATGTTTTCTAGAAGTGCAAGCATTAGTTCGCTCAGTTCAGTCTGTTCGTATAATTACTCTATTGAAAGTAAAGATTTTACTGTTGAAAGTGCAGAATCTGTTTTAAGTGAAAAGTATGCCGTTACCGAAAACAAAGAAGATGACAACTTTATTAAAATTCAACAAAGACAATACAGAGGACTTAGTAGTAAGCGACGACGAAGAGATTCAAGCATCACCGAATTTAAATCCTCAGAAAATAAACAATCAAGAAACAGAAAAAGAAGAAGACGAAATACCCTTGAATCAGGAATCGTTGATGAAGGAGACTTCTGCATATCAGAAGAAATTTTCGACGAAGAAACGCAAACATCCGGAAAATTGTCTGTCAATGGAAGTGTCCAAAATGAAGAAGGTTCATTTGAGTGTGGATCAAATATCGAGTCACAGGAACCGAACAACGAGAATTTGTCGACAATTCTATCTATATTAATAGTAATATGGCACGAAGGCATTCTAGTGAATTTGATGGATGTATCGAAGAAACTAACATTAACAGCTTTGAAGAAGAGGAAAATTTTGGCGAAGAAAGTTCTGTCACAGATAATGTCAGGCATTATATCTATAATAGAAAACCTGAAACGAAAAAAGATCGATTACGGAAACTGTTCGATAGAGGATTTCGTACAATGCCTCCAAGAAACCGAATCATACATGATATTTACGAGACACTGGATAAATCAGGAAGACTCAGAACGGATAATGAACTCCTTAATAGACAATTTACCGGAGCCGTCCTCATCATCTTCGAGCATGGAGAAGACCACATTCATGTCATCCACGATTGTTCGTATTCAAACAGCAGTTGCCGGTGTAAGTTTACGCAATATTTCGAAACAGGCCAAGGAAGATTTGGAAGAAGATACAATAGACGAGTTATTTCGTCCATCGAGTACAATATCGAACATTGGATTCATACAGCAATCTATTGCGAAAAGGGAAGGCGACATTGTAGTCACTTTGAAATCTCCGGGCGAATGTGGTTACCGTGTAGTGAAACTGGACGTTTACGAGTTTTCGAAGGTAGCGAATGTCTCGAAGGAACAATGGTGGAAGCAGGCAACATACCGCAGTACATTTCTGACTTCCTCCAATGTGGACCCCAAGGAAATATTACTGAGGAAGCATCTGAATGCAGCCGCTCAAGAAATCAAGAAAATTCCGAAAGTGGAAAGAGAGGAAAAGGTAATGCGATCGTCATTTTTCTCCAAAAACGACCAACGTCACCATTAAGTTCAATTTTTAGTAGTAGTGCATGGTTAAGCTCTAAATATAAATTTTATGACATAAATTCTACTTTATTAAGAAATTGTGTTAGAATTGTGAACAATTACTATAATGAAATGTCCACTATAGAAATTTATAAATATTTTCAAAGTTGTGAACCTCAGCATTTATTTTGTAACTCTCCGCAAGGAAATATAAATTCTTATTATTATGACATTAATTATTCTGTTGAGGTTTTAAATGATCTTTTATCATATCAATTTAATAATAATTCAACAGAAATATATAAATTTTTATGTAATTTGTATGCAATAGTTGACAAACTCATTCCTAAAAAAAATTCTATATTTATATTGTCACCGCCTAACGCAGGAAAAAATTATTTTTTTGATTGTGTAATTCATTATTTTATAAACTTTGGACAAATGGGCAACTTCAACAGGTATTGTAATTTTCCTATGATGGAATGCGTAGATAGGAGAATTATACTATGGAATGAGCCTGTAATAGAACCATCAGCCGTAGAAACTTTAAAAATGATATTAGGTGGTGATACTGTTAATGCAAAGGTGAAATACCAAAATGATGCTGTAATAACAAGAACACCAGTAATACTTTTGTCAAATAATGATGTATTCCCAAAAGACGAAGCATTTAGGACTCGTATGTTCTTTTACAAATGGAGAACTTGTAATTTGTTAAAAAATTTGAATAAAAAACCTAATCCTTTAGCATTCTACTATTTGTTAAAAAAAATAATATCATTAAATAAAGATTTATTTGAAAAAAAAAACAATTTTTTATTTATTACAATCTCAACTTATTTGTACTTTGTTGCATAATTTCAAATTCATTATCACTGTCTTCATTATCATCTGACATTGTTGCAGTAATATTTCCACTTTTTGTATCTGTGTTACCAGACAAGGTCTGACCGTCTGTATATGACTGCGTTGCATTTTCTATAAAGGTCACTGTTGCAGCCTTTAACTGCAGACTAAATTAAGAAACTAGCTAAATAAGCGAATGCTCAACAGCATTAATAAAACTTGGTGCCGAACTTAACTAACAATAAAAATCTAGTTGACTCACAGACGGCGCGAACATCACAATGCCGTAAACGCCCGCAAGTCAAGTTGCCATTGACTTTGATTTCGAATTGATTTACTGGTGGGGGAACCGCTATAAAGCAAGCTACCGGAGCTTGTTTTTGGTCAGACTGGTATAAGCCGTCCGACGTGGAGTTTGCCACATTTGTATCAACAGATCAGAACAAAGTGGAATTTGCCACAGAAAATAATTAGGTAAAAAGAAACAACTAATTATTTCTTTTCTTTTCTCCCTTTTTTCCATAGATTTTTTTTCTTGGATATCTGGAACTAGTGGATCGCCAGAAGTGGGAATATTCAGAGTGTAATTGGAGGTTGGGATTTACCATCCTCATAGGGTTAGCTTGGCCAATGGGATTTACCAGAGGTTGTTAGTTTAGCTTATTTTATTGAGTGCCAGTGAAGAGGCTGTGAATAAATATCAACTTTGATATCAGCATCAGCAAGAAGAAGCATCTTCACGAATTTATGGACAGAAATCATCTATTGCAACACCCAATAAAGTTTTTGTTTGTTTATTACCTTTGTTTAATAAAGGTATTCAGAGTCTAGTTGACTAATTAACGGAGCATCAACATTTCATAGTTTATTCAATCAATTAAAGTTGAATGTATTTCCATTTTTGAATTGTTGGTGGAAGAAGAATAATTGAATAATAATAAAATAAAGTTGAACATTAAAAGCATCGGCATTTCTTAATTATTAAACATTTTTTAAATTCATTTGAATCAGCCCTATAAACTGATTCGGGAGGTTAGTGACGACCACAAACGTTGACACAATAGCTAACCTCCTGAGCAAGTGTTTCGTATAACTGCCGAAACAGTCACTTCTAATGGCCAACTAATTGCGTTGTTTTTAGAGAATGCTGAATTGACATCAAATTGCACTCGACATTGACATTCTATTTTCCAATAACATGCACTATTAAGATAAGAAACTTGTGCAGTTGTTGGATTTAATTGCGGTGTAGCAACTAATCCGATGTTTAATTGTGGTTGTGCTTCAAAACTTGTTGCACCACGTGCTGGATGAAATGCGCCACAATTTTCTATTTTTCGAATATATTGTTCTACACATTGATTAATTAGTGTGTATGCTTCGCTATCATTACCCAAGCCAACATCCCCAATTAAAGGTTTTCCCGTACTATCAGGAAAAAATTGTAGCGTCATTGATCTGGGACGAGTAAAAGTTGATTCTACTGAATTTTTATTTCTATTCCAGGGTACAAAATGATCTTTAGCTGATTTTATGAGGCCATGTTTAGGTTTATACGAATAATGCACAATTTCTGTGCCAACGGCTGTATTTACTAAAAATTGATGAACTTTTTCGTCCATACGTGCTACGCCACAATTATGCACCATATATTTTGGTAATGCACTTCTATCTGGATTATCTGAACGATTCCATTCATGTACAAAATACTGCTCAATTGGTTGTGGTATACATAATGCATTACTACTTACATGCGTATAATATTTATTAGCAATTTCTTTTGCGTCTATAGGTTTGGTATTAATTGGCTTCATAGGATTTGTTCCATCAACTGTATATTCTTTATTTCTACCATAAAACTGTTTATTTAATCCTTCACAAATTAAATAAATTGGTACATATTCAGATGTCGCAGTTCCACTTAATGTTGTTCCTGTATCAAATGCAGTTCTTGTGCCTAATGGTGTTACTGTACACGATACTTCCGTTATTGATGCTCCAAAAGGGAGTGACGCAAACTCTGTATGACTCAAATAAAATGGAAGAAAATCAACTGGTATCAATGCCATTGATGTAGTAATATTTTCCACAAAATCTGGGCTACCTAATTGAATAGTTTCAGTACTATATCCATAAGAGATTAATATTCTACTCTTTTTAAATGTAACATTTGTTGGTGGTGATGGTTCACTAGGTCTAATCCATGATATATTTGGTAAAGTTGATGACGCTCCTCCAGTTCCACGTGATCCGCTCGCACCGGATCTCGCCCCCGTATTAGGCCCACTGCCCGACCCACTTTGTATATTTTCTGTCGTATCCATTGGTACAACAGCGGATGCTTCTGCAGAACCCCTACGAGCAGCTTCAAAAATATAACCAGTATCAATATTACTAAGAATATCTTCAAGAGCTCTAGCTGTACCAGGTGTAAGCCGAGGAGAGACTTCGCCTGTATCTGTACCTCCACCAAGGTCTTCAGGTCTGAGTTGTTTGGGGTTTGTTGCGTTGTCGTCGGCTGATCCGGTATCGGCAGGTCGCTTGCTTGGTCCAGGTTGAGGTTCACTTGGTCCAGGTTGAGGATTTTCTGCGATAACTTCTTCACGATTTATTATATTAGTATCACGTGCTTTCCACTCTGCTAAATAATGTTTATAATATTGTCCTTCTTTTCTATAAGCTGTGTATATTTGTTTTGCAATGTCTGACTTTTTAAACTCGTTATAATTAATGTATTTAGCTCGATTTTGTTGAAAAACTTGCGGTAAATGCTTTTCTCGTAATCCAAATATATGCAGAGAAAAAGTAAGTTTTTGTTTGCTCATATTAGGATATTGTACACCGAACACACTTTCAACACTATATTTAACACTAAGACCGAAGATTATTAAAAAATTCCAAAAATAAAACGACAACGACAATTGAAATTTGTACGGAGTATTATTTATAACACATTGACGACGACAGTCGTCGCTAAGCTTAACCATGTATGCATGATCATGGGCTTCGCCCGATCGCTACGGTAAGCTTAGCGAAGCTGAGACTTGAAGTTTGGCAGACCGTTTCTTCTAAACTACATACTGTAGAAGAAGCACTGACACATTGAATCAAAGGGCAGGAGGTTCTCTATAAATTAGCACCCCGACCATCTTTCTACTGTTTGTCTTTTAGGAGATATAACTGTTAGTACAAACCTACGCTTCACGTACCCTTAGTCCTTTAACCTCGATTATCTCTGAAAGGATTGAGAATGAACCCCCCTCTGCAAAACATTTTTTTTCATATCTCGACATGACCTATCGCCTCCTTCATTATTATCCATCAATTGTGAAACACCCGTATATGAAAGTATTTGTAAGGAAAAGCAAGCGATTCTAGTTAACCAAGCATTGTGAAATAAAGGTGTTGAATAAGAATAACACTCTGTTTGTTATCAAAGTGATCCCCTGGAGGAATACAAAACAAAATTGGTCTTGTTGATGGTGAGTCAAGGTCAATATATATATATATATATATATACATTGATAGGACCCCGAGGAAGTTATATAACAAAATTGGCGCAGCCGGTAGGATAGTGGAAGCCTGCTTTCTAAAAGTCAAAATAAAAAGGCACAAGAGCTTTAAAATCTGTTAACCTGCGAACCTAAGGGGTTCCCTTGACGAAGCCACTCAGGCTAAGTCACCCCCAACACTCGGGTAGATACCATCTCTAGGCGCCTCTGCTCCAGGCGGGCAAGCGTTCACCCCACTTAGTGCAAAAACACAGTCCACAGAAGGAAGAGGAGAAATATTTCAAACTCCCCCAGAAGGACGAATACAGATCAGCCAGGACACAGCTCGGTAAGCAGCCTGAAGTTTCAGCCAAGCAGACGACCAAACGCTAGCAGTCAATGATCCGGAGTTGAAGAGGAAATCGAAGACGGCTCATAAGCCCCCTAAACCCAAGGGAAGTTAAGACGGCCAAAGACCCCCCCCCCAGCTGCAAAAGTAAGCCGAAATCAACCGACAAAGAATTCAGAGGGAACTCGAAGGCGGTTAAAGAAACCCCCCTCTCAATCACAGCAAAGGGACTTAAGCTGGCAAGGAGCCCCCCTTTCACCAAACAGCGCATCATATGCCAGCCGACCGTCTTGTTCTACCTCAGCAGGAAACAGAAGCAGCAGCGAGGGAAAACTCTCCATCTTTAGCCGACGCGGGACCAGCCCCGGTGCAAAAATGCAGCACCCCGGTGAAGGTACAGCAACTGCTGCTGAATTTTGCCCAACAGTACCTCGAGTTCGAAGCGGAACCGTTCTGCCAGGTCCGAATAGCCAACTAAGTTTAGATAAGTTTTTAAATAAATTATACGAGAGAGCGCGGGAATCGGATAAACTGACGATTACCCATTGTGACGCCTTAGATCACAAATTACAATAAAAAACAAATAAACAAAATAAAAAACAATAAAGTTCCGAGAGGAACTAGAACAGTTTTCCGAATCTCGGCGCTCACTCAGTTTAGATCTAGAAAAGAATAAGAGTGTTAGGTTAAGTGACAGTGATAGTGATAGTGACAGTGACGGTGAAGTAGCCGAACCAACTCCCGAAGACCTGCTGATCGATTGGTTCGAAGAATCCTTAACGGAATTCAGCCCAGAAACAAGCCCGGCTAGTCTACCCAAATTTAAATTTCCAGTCAATAGACTAAACACAATGGTGGACTACGCTAAGGTAGTCAAGCTCACAGCTCAACTCGTTCCCTTATTTTCGGGTGAAAGCACCCCACAATTGGGACGAGAGCTATAAACCTTCATTGGCTGCTGCAAATAAACTATGCAGTGCCTAAATAATGAAGAAAAAGTGGCTTTCATTCAGGTCCTTCCCACAAGACTCAGAGGTGACGCATACCAATTATTCGCTTCAGACGTCCCTGCTTCATTTAGTGAAGTAGAGGAACGTCTAAACTGAACATACCTTCCCCGTGAGACATATCAGGAGCTGGTGAACAAATTAATTACCACCAGACAAAACCCGTTAGAATCTCTCACTGTTTTCATTACAAGATTGAAACAGCTGTTGACGATTTGCAACGAGGCAGCGACACAGAAGTACGGAGCTGAGGCAGTCCCTGCTGTGAAAACACAGCTGATGGATTTTGCCAAAAACGCTTTGAAAAGTGGAGTAACTAACCCACACCTGTGTCAATATTTGCTCACGCAGGGAGAAGTGATTTAGAAGCACTAATTCAAAAAGCCCTGGACATGGAGAAATTACAACAAAGTGCTACATTCGTCCAGACTCCTCTGGTACAAGCTCCTCCAATGGCTCCAGTAGACCTAGATTTACGAGTGAGAGCTTACTATAGAGCTCCTTACTATCAAATGCCATCTACACCTATGTTCGCATCACCTCGAGCTCCAAACCCAAATCAGTTTTCACGCAATATGAATTCTCCATGTTCTTCACAGTCACGACAAAGGCCATTTACAAACACTGATGCCAGAAACTCGGATACAGATGCGCTGGTCCGAAACATCACGTGTAACTTCTGCCAGCGAAAGGGTCATACGTATTCAGATTGCCTAAAGCGCAAAAGCACCCCTTTCTGCTCAAACTGCAAAATCTATGGACATGACGTCCGTGATTGCAGAAAAACACAACAAACACAACAGATTGTTCCTCCACGCCTCTCCAATAGATCTACACAAGAACACCACAACACAAAAAGTCCTCAAGTCTTCAACATCAGACTCAAATGCACCTTTTGTGGTCGCCGAGGACATGCAGACGAAGATTTCCGCCAGAAGAAGAAATGGGAAGCCCGGAGGCAGGAAAACGACATGCAGTCGACCTAAAACTCCCCGGCTCGACTAAAAAACCCACGACGCAAATCAAAAGGGTCACCTCAAGCGCCCGAATCCGGTGTCTCTACAGTGAAACTTCCACTGGATATAAGCCTTAACGGCCATACAAAACTAGTAGTGGACACTGGCGCTGAGGTTAGTATTATTAAGATAAGAGCAATTAAAGACCTCAAAATAATTAATTCCAAACAGGCATGCACTATACAGACCCCTTTTGGAACCGGAAAGACATTGGGAAATTGCAAGGCAACTTCAATTTTAAAAATAAAATTCGCTGCAAGTTTCAGGTGGTACAAAACCTGCCAGGTGTTTCCGATGACGGCCTATTAGGAAACGATTTCCTATCAAACAGTTGTAATGTTGAAGGCCCAAATAAATCACTTAAGTTTCCTTGTACGGAAACAAGCCCCGAAGAGTTTACTGTACCCTTGTCATGCAAAACGGACAAGCTGTATTCCAGAAAAGCAGTCGAAGTGAGGTCACTTGCAGAAAAGATGGAACCTAAACAGGTTAAGCTAGCTACATGCAGTGTCTCCAAGGCAACTCTAAAGAGTAATGCTGGCTGCCAGGTTCAACAAGAGCCGACGGAGTGCGAAAAGAGCTGTCTGGGTGATCAAGAGACCAGCAAAATGAGGCAGCATCTGGTTACATTACAAGAACCAATATGCATACCTGCTAGGTCACAAATTATCACCACAGTCCCGTTGCGAGTGAAGGAAGAAATGCTTTGTCTATCAAAAGAGATAGGTGATGGAGTCTTCCTGGCCAACAGTTTACTCCCTACTGTGAAAGAAACAGTGCTAGTTGCCATACTCAACATTAACAGTAAGACCTATTTAAAGGCAAAGTTGACTCCACCAGTTAGTAACTGTACGAACCTCTTATTAGGTCGTCTTACAAAAAAATTATAAATTAATAAATCAAAATAAAGGTGCTAGGTGAGTGACAAGTCAGTCAGTTTTTGAAATTATATTCTTTATTTATCTTGTAACAATTGGTTGACACCAAAAAACTTATACTAGTTTGGAAAACTTATATTATTTATTCAGTTTTTTCTTTTATTAAATAGTTTAGCGGATTTTCTGCTGTATTTTTCTATCTGAAATGGTAGAAAAATGCAGTGATTAGATTTATTTGTGACTAAAATGTTATAGTCTATTGTACTGTGTATAGTTCAACTCACCATATACAGTTTAGAGCACTATATATCGTTTGAATCACCATACACAGGTTTACTGTACTGCAACCAGTTTAAAGCACTGGAACAACTGTAGCTAGGGTCTATTGTACTGTGTATAGCTGAAATCACCATATACAGTTTAGAGCACTGTATACTGTTGAAATCACCATACACAGTTTAACTGTACTGCAACCAGTTTAAAGCACTGGAAACAATTCAAGGTCTACTGTACTGTGTATAGTCCAACTTACTATATACAGTTTAGAGCACTATATATCGTTTGAATCACCATACACAGGTTTACTGTACTGCAACCAGTTTAAAGCACTGGAACAACTGTAGCTAAGGTCTATTGTACTGTGTATAGTTTAAATCACCATATACAGTTTAAAGCACTGTATACTGTTCAAATCACCATACACAGTTTTATTGTACTGCAAGCAGTTTAAAGCACTGGAAACAATTCAAGGTACTGTAGCTAAGGTCTATTGTACTGTGTATAGTTCAACTTACTATATACAGTTTAGAGCACTATATATAGTTTGAATCACCATACACAGGTTTACTGTACTGCAACCAGTTTAAAGCACTGGAAACAACTGTAGCTAAGGTCCATTGTACTGTGTATAGTTCAAATCACCATATACAGTTTAAAGCACTGTACACTGTTCAAATCACCATACACAGTTTTATTGTATTAAACAAGGCTTATCAGCTTTTACACTTAAATGCGGTGTACAACTGTTCAGCTTATAAAGAATACTGTAAACCTTAAAGCGGTCTATAGTTTCTATTATCCTTGGTAATTCCAATTGTATAGTTTACAGCACTATACAATTGGTGGCATCAAGTAGTTTAACGCACTACTTAGCAGATTGATATTTTAAAGCATTACCTGGTCTGCTCAGCAAGGACTGTACTTCTTAGAGCGCCAATTCCCATTTATATAGGCAGTTCATTCGTTGCAAAGACTACTGAGGTGAAAGATTTTCTTACGTAACCTTGGAGACGTTTTTATTGATTTTACTTTCTTATGAAACCATACACCTCAGTTACCCTGGCAACGATTTATTTGGTGTACGACTGTACATTCTCCCGCCTCTCGATTTGAATGCTATTTAATACTTACTCCGTGGCTTGCCATAATTCTCCGAAATGTGGCGCAGATGTGGGATTGAAATGCCATGTAACACCGAAGTCTGTAAATTTCCTTGCTATGTCTGTATCTACAGATTTAATGGCGTTGTTAAAGTCTGTTTGTAAAGCTTTGTTGGCTCCGATAAAAGTTGTGCCTTGGTCTGAGTATATGTGTGAGCAATGACCTCTTCTGCCTATGAATCGGCGAAAGGCTGCTAAGAAAGCACTTGTGGATCGTTCGGTAACTAATTCTATATGGATTGCCTTTGTTGAGAGGCAAATGAATATGCAAATATTTGCCTTCGTTATTCTTGCGGATTTTAGTCTGGTTGTTTTTAATTCAGTAGTGCCGGCATAGTCAACTCCAGTATGGATAAATGGTAGTGACTGTGTATCACGAGCGGAAGGCAGTGAGCTCATTAGTTGGTTGGAGGTGGTCGCGTTATATCGTTTGCAGATAGTGCAGTTCTTAATTCGGCAGCGAATCGTGTTTCTAGCGTTGGTTATCCAAAACTTTGTTCGTAGCGTGCTCAGAACCAACTGCGTAGCGCCGTGAAGAGTAGTCTTATGGATATTGTCAATTAGTATGTTTGAGATATGATGTTTATTAGGTAAAATGATTTGATGTTTTTGACTGTAGGCTATATTTGATTGGGAAAGACGTCCACCTACTCGTAGAATTCCCTTGGTATCTAAAAACGGATGCAATGATAAAATTGAACTTTTGTTGAGAATAGATTTGTTTTCTTTTAATAAACCAATTTCCCTTTGGAATTCCACTAGTTGCGTTAATTTAATCACGGTGCATCTTCCAATATCGATTTCGGATACTGATAGATTGTGATCATAACATCGATTGTTTTTTGGTTTTTGACAGTTGTGAATGAACCTTAGACAATAGGCCATCACGTGGATGGTTCTAGTAAATGTGGAAAATTTATTTAATATGAATGACTCGTTGCTTCCACATGTGTTGGTATAAGTTTGGATTTTCCTTTCTTCTAGATCTGTGTTGAAGGAGTTGTTTTGCTTCGGCCAAGATTCTTTGGTTTGTTGCAACCATGATGGTCCATGCCACCACATTTCTAAACTGCATAATTGATTTGGAAGAACTCCTCGAGATGCTGCATCCGCTGGATTTGTTTATGAGATATGACTCCATTTGGTATCTGGTAGCTTTGTATGAATTTCAGATACCCTATTGGCAACATAAGTCTTCCATTTCGATGGATGAGATTGTATCCAAGATAGAGTGATTTTGGAGTCTGTCCATGCAAATGTTGGTATATTTTGTAAATTGAGGTCGCTTTGTACTTGATGCAATAATCGTGCTAACAATACGGCACCACAGAGCTCCAATCGAGGTAATGAGACACATTTGGTTGGTGCTACTCTGGTTTTAGATGTAACTAATTGTGTATAAATTTGGTTTTTATGTATCGTCTTTAGATAGATGACTGCCGCAAAAGCCAAGTAACTCTGTAGTTTGAACAACCTCTGGATGGAAATGAGTCCATCTTGGAATTTTTATCTGGCGTAAATCCCCTAATTGTTCTTTAAACTTTTCCATTCGGTTGATATTTTATTTGGAACGACTGTATCCCACTCACACCCGGATAGCCATAATTGTTGTATGAGTATTTTGGCCTTAATAATGGCAGGTGCTAACCACTCTAATGGGTCGAATAACATGGATATTTCTGATATTATAATCCTTTTTGTGTATTCGTTTTTTGGGGGTGGCAGATTAACGGAGAAACTAAAGTAATATGTAGCTGGATGCCAATATATTCCAAGTGTCTTGATGCCTTCATTTTCTGATACATTTAAAACATTTGTTATTTCCCTGTCTGATTCAGGAATATGTTCTAATAAACTTGGGTGATTGGTTGCCCATTTGCGATGATTGAAACCGCCCTTTCGAAATATATTTACTAGTTCTAATTGCAATTGTCTCCCTTCCTTAAGGGTGTGCGTACCAGAAAGTAGACCGTCTATGTAGAAGTCTTTCTTTATACATTTAGAGACCAGTGGAAACTTCCGAATGTAACTGTAGTTAAAATGAAATCTTGAATTGGTTTATCTGGACTACTACGCCAAATTATTCTTTGAAAGTTTTGATGATTGTGGTCAACCTGTATCATACGATACATTTTCTCTATATCGGCTGATATTGCGTATTTATATTGTCGCCACCTTAGAAGTATTGTCCACAGGGTGGGTTGAATTGTCGGTCCGACTAACAATAAGAGCTGTTCGTTTAATGATTTGCCGTTTGCGGTTTTTGATGAAGCATTGAACACCACTCTAATTTTTGTGGTTGAGCTTTCTTTCATTACTGCATGATGTGGTAGATAGTAATAATCTATTTTGGTTTTATTATTTTGTTCTAATTTTATTTGTTGTGTTTGTACTATTTTCATATGACCAAGTGTTATATATTCTTCAATACAAGTTTTGTACATTTTGAAATATTGAGATTTTTTTGGAACCGTTGCTCTAATTGATAAAATTGTTTAAGTGCCATGTTTCTGGATTGTCCTAAATCTAGCAAGGTTGAATTTATAAGTGGTAATTTGACTTCATAACTTCCGTTATTTAGACGCACGTGATTATTCTTGGAGAAGTCTTCAACTTGTTTATATATTGGTGATAAAATGACTTGGTTAGGAAGTTCTTCTGTTTCCCAGAATCTTTTTATTTGGGTTTGGAGTGCTGAATTGTCGTTCACAGATATTGTCAGATTTGATATTTTATATTTGGATGTTTCAGGCATCTTTCCTATTACGATCCATCCAAGATACGTATTTTGAATGATTGGTGTGTCAGAAGGTCCCTTAATAATTCCATTTGTTATTATCTGTGCATATATCTCTGCACCAAGTAACATATCTATGGGTCCAGGTCTATAAAATTGTGGATCTGCTAACTGTACCTTTTGTATGTGTTTCCATTGTGTGATATCAATTGTAGTATGTGGCATGACACTTGATATTTTATTAATGACTAATGAATGCTTCGATATTTAAAGAGAATTTTTTATTTAATGCTTTTATCGTGATAGATATGCATGTATGTGCTGAGGCTGGGATGGTGACGTGTCATGTATTTCTGATACTGTATGTTTATATTTGTTCACTGGAGAATCTGTTTCTGTGTTTGATTGATGATGCAAAAGCGTATTGTGACGTTTCTGACATTGCCAACATTTTCTTTTATTAATACAGTTACTTATAGTGTGGTTTGTTGATAGGCAATTTATGCATGCTTTATTTTCTTTGATATATTTTAGTCGATTATATACATTTAAAGCCCTAAATTTTGGGCAATAGAACATTTGATGTAGTTCGTTGCATAGTTTACATGGTGGTTTTGTAATAGAATTGTTATATAAACCATATGTGGTTTTGTATGTAGGTTTTTGATTTAATTTGAATAGTTTATGAGTAGTGCCTTGATGGCTGTCTGAGCTCATAGCTTCGAGCGTTCTGAAACGCCTTTCTAAAAATTCGTTGAGCTGATTTCTTGTTCCCATAGATAATGGGTTTCGGATGGTAGTTTTGATACTAATAAATAAATTAGTATAGTATCCCATTGTTGAATGGGTAATTGTAAAGTTTTGAGCTCATGAAGGCTCTCTTCTGTTTGTGTAAGAAGATTTTTGATAGCTGTAGCAGATTCGTTTTTGATCTGTGGTGGATTTAGAAGGAGTTTTAATTGAGTTGATGCTAATACGCGTTTGTTATCGTATAGCTTTGTAAGTAACTCCCAAGCTTTTTCGTAGTTGGTTGTAGTTATATCGAATCCCGAAGCATTCGTTCGGCTTCAACAGTGACGCTGGTTTTAAGATAATGTAATCTTTGTATATTTGATATTGATTGATCCTCATGTATGAGTGATTTGAATAGTTCGTAAAATGGTCTCCATGATTTATAGGCGCCGTCGAATTTTGGTATATCAATTCGAGGTAATTTTATGTCTGATGCATAAGTATGGTTTGCCTTTCTTTTTGCCGTAGGCGGGCATTGGTTGAGACCATCAGTTAGTAGAATATGAAACTGAATGTATGAGTCTTCGGTACCTTTCATTAGGTTTTGTGTGAAATATGAATCCTCTATTTTGTCGGTTTCTTCACGTATTGTTAGATGATTATCGGAGAACTCCTTCCAATAATCGTCTATGATTTTTAATTTGGTTTGGTAGTACCCAAAGGTGGGTGTTTTTACATGCTGGTGGCTGGAGACAGCCGCTGCTAATTGTGCCTGAAGGGCATTTTGTCTTTTCATAAGCTTTTGGTGGTCGTGTCCATTGTTCAATACAAAAAAATACTCTTCCAAACCGAATGACTTGCACATATATATCTATGAATATATATCCGGCTCGAAGGACCATGTACGAACCTCTTATTAGGTCGTCTTACAAAAAAATTATAAATTAATAAATCAAAATAAAGGTGCTAGGTGAGTGACAAGTCAGTCAGTTTTTGAAATTATATTCTTTATTTATCTTGTAACAATTGGTTGACACCAAAAAACTTATACTAGTTTGGAAAACTTATATTATTTATTCAGTTTTTTCTTTTATTAAATAGTTTAGCGGATTTTCTGCTGTATTTTTCTATCTGAAATGGTAGAAAATGCAGTGATTAGATTTATTTGTGACTAAAATGTTATAGTCTATTGTACTGTGTATAGTTCAACTCACCATATACAGTTTAGAGCACTATATATCGTTAGAATCACCATACACAGGTTTACTGTACTGCAACCAGTTTAAAGCACTGGAACAACTGTAGCTAAGGTCTATTGTACTGTGTATAGCTGAAATCACCATATACAGTTTAGAGCACTGTATACTGTTGAAATCACCATACACAGTTTAACTGTACTGCAACCAGTTTAAAGCACTGGAAACAATTCAAGGTCTACTGTACTGTGTATAGTCCAACTTACTATATACAGTTTAGAGCACTATATATCGTTTGAATCACCATACACAGGTTTACTGTACTGCAACCAGTTTAAAGCACTGGAACAACTGTAGCTAAGGTCTATTGTACTGTGTATAGTTTAAATCACCATATACAGTTTAAAGCACTGTATACTGTTCAAATCACCATACACAGTTTTACTGTACTGCAACCAGTTTAAAGCACTGGAAACAATTCAAGGTACTGTAGCTAAGGTCTATTGTACTGTGTATAGTTCAACTTACTATATACAGTTTAGAGCACTATATATAGTTTGAATCACCATACACAGGTTTACTGTACTGCAACCAGTTTAAAGCACTGGAAACAACTGTAGCTAAGGTCCATTGTACTGTGTATAGTTCAAATCACCATATACAGTTTAAAGCACTGTACACTGTTCAAATCACCATACACAGTTTTATTGTATTAAACAAGGCTTATCAGCTTTTACACTTAAATGCGGTGTACAACTGTTCAGCTTATAAAGAATACTGTAAACCTTAAAGCGGTCTATAGTTTCTATTATCCTTGGTAATTCCAATTGTATAGTTTACAGCACTATACAATTGGTGGCATCAAGTAGTTTAACGCACTACTTAGCAGATTGATATTTTAAAGCATTACCTAGTCTGCTCAGCAAGGACTGCACTTCTTAGAGCGCCAATTCCCATTTATATAGGCAGTTCATTCGTTGCAAAGACTACTGAGGTGAAAGATTTTCTTACGTAACCTTGGAGACGTTTTTATTGATTTTACTTTCTTATGAAACCATACACCTCAGTTACCCTGGCAACGATTTATTTGGTGTACGACTGTACAGTAACATTAGTGTTAAGAAGCCACCTTGGCCTAAGAGCCCCATCAAAAGTGCGTGCGAGCTCAGTAAGACCTATTTAAAGGCAAAGTCGACTCCACCACTCAATAAAATTAGTATTAAGAATAAAAAGTGGCCCATGAGCCCTGTAAAAGACGCGTGCGAGATCCGTAAGACATCATTGAAGGCAAAGTTGGCTCCACCGTCAAATAGTATTAAGAAAACCAATTTTCCACGGCCCATAAGCCATAATATCAATGCGTGCGAGTACTCGGACCAATCAAAAATACCCATAAAACATGGTACTCCACCATTAAAACTGCAGGAAGCCCATTCCATGCCATCTAGTAATGTAAGTTAAACAGATAGTATGTACACAGCTACACAGCAACCTAAAACAAACGCAAGCTTTTCGGAAAATAAAGCTATCTTATAGCACGTAAGATACTTATTTCCGGATCATGAAGATCCCACACACACTCCGCGAGTCAACAGGCTAGACCAAGAGCTCAGCCTAAACCCAAATCTAAATGCGGAAGAAAAAGCTTCGATATCCGAACTCTGTTATGAGTACAATGATATCTTTTACCTTAAAGGTGATAAGCTAACATATACAAATGCTATCACCCACAATATCCCTTTAATACTAGATCAAGCACCAGAGACCACCAGATTAGCTATACTTCCCAGTTAATCAGGTAATGAATCTCCATTTATGCCCAGAGGTATCTTCTTCACAGCAGCTGGCGACTTCCGGAAGCTAAGCCAAGGGGCCAGCTCTGGTTACCGGAGTAATGATTAGGCATTCTAGTACAACTAGAACTGCCGACTTAATGAGCAGGAAGAATTTGTATTGAAAGACTACTTCTTTTCCTGTCGCGAGAAAGAATGTTTTTTATTCAAAAATGTTCTGCTTATACATATATAATCGACCTTACTCATAAGGTATACAAAAATTCTTGAATTTCTTAACTTACCTACATAATTTCTAAGGTTACCTAAATACAATTTTATTACTTCATATATGACAAAAATTTCAGTCAAAGCAATCATGCAATCGCAATGCAAATCGTTCACAAGAAATGTTGACCCATGTGCAATCACTATTCATTGTCACAGAATACGTAACTTCATGCAATGAAGAGAAATGTTTTTATTACATAATATTTGTTTATTGGTGCCGGCAAAAGAAGGTAAAGGTAAGAATGAATTGGATGTAAGAATGGCTTACATCATTTACACATATGTTGTGTTTATGATTTCGAATGCTTTGGCCGAAGTATTTTAGTGATGCAATTTTTTAGAATATTTTTCACGGCTGTTAGCGTGAAGTAATTTCAAATATTTTCATTGATTGCTGTTTGAATGATTTTATTGTTTCTCATGGGTTTTCTTGATGTTGGGTTTTTCTGTTAATTTATATGAGAGTAGTATGTATGTACTACATCCCTCCCTTTATTAGGAAAAAAAAAATTTTGTTTGAAATTTTTTTTTTTTTTTTTATTGATTTGTTTTTGCATATTATCTTGTCCTACTGTGATGTTTTTGTAAGTAATTAATCTTATTAACCTCTGTCTTACTTTAATACATGTTTTTAAGATATATACTCTATTCTAGTACTTAACTAGCCTATTGTTGTGGATTTCTTTAATTTCTCCATTAATGTTAAGCTTGCTATTTACATTATTTGTTTCTACAACTAAGTACGGTCCTTTGTATGGTGGCTCCGATTTTATCTTATTCCCTACTCTTATTTTAACTTTATCTCCTACTTTAATATTTAATGGTTTGATGTTTCTGTCATGAATTGTTTTTCTGTTTTTCTTAGTTAGTTCTAATATGGCTTTTGCAAGTTTTTGTGTTTGCTGTATTCTATATTTGACCTCTTTGGCATAATCATCTATGTTATATATTGGACTTATGTCTTGATTTCTTAAGTTGGGCAGTGTTGCAATCTTTCCGTAAATTAGTTCGAATGGTGTTAAATTGGTTTCAGAGTGCGGTGTTATATTGTAGGAAAACGTAAAATAAGGTAGCCATTCATCCCATTGGTCGTTTTTACATGTAGAGAGTACTCTATGGTTTCTTTCGATTGAACCCATGGTCTCATGGTGAAATGGGGTTGATGTAACATGTTCTATATGGAAAATTTTGCATATTTCTTTGAATATACTGTTCACAAATTCAGTTCCCTTATCTGTTCTAATTTTTGTGAATGCACCATATTTTAAGATGATCTTTTCAACCAATATTTTCGCGATTGTTTTCGCTTCCTTGTTTTCCATCGGGAATGCTTCAACGTATTTCGTCAATTGGCATTGGCATGTTAGTATGTACCTGTAGTACTTACTTTGTCTTAAGGGTCCTACTGTGTCTATTTCTAATGTTTCGAAACTAGTGCTGGGAGTGTCAGTAATTGTTAAGCGTTCTTTAGTATGTCTCACAACTTTGTTTAATTTACATTCTTCACAATTATTGACGTACGATTTAATCATTTTATTCAGATTTTTCCAGCAGTAACGTTGTTTGATTTTGTTGATGGTTCTCTTTATTCCTGTGTGTCCACCTGTGTGTGGTGTATCGTGAAATTCCTTAATTATTTCCAATTGTTTTTCTTTGTCGGTTATATTTTTAGGAGGTTCATATAAAATTATTCTTATGGAGCTGTTTCTTTCTTTTATCAACTTTCTTTGTATTTTATTAAATTCTTCTTTAAATGTTTTTATGTTTACATTCTTGAATATACTATCTTTCGTGGATAGAGCTAGCTTTTGTATTCTGTTGCTAATCATAGAGAGTGACAGTGTCTCCAAGATAAAACCTAATCTAAGGCATGGTTTATTACTATACTCGATTGCAACTTCTTTCTTTTTTATAAATATATTCTTTTTCTTGTTATATCTTCTTTCTAGGATATCCTCTTCTAAATTTATAAATTTTAACTTTTTTATTGTATTAATTTCTGAAATAGAAGCACATTGATGGATGAATAGTTGGCCTGACGATTCGTCCGTGCTTTTATTTTTATCACGTGATTTCACATTATATATTTTCTCTATTTTATTTATTTCTTTTGGTACCATTTCTTTTAATATTTCTGAGCTCAATTTAATTCTCGAGAGTGCGTCTGCATTTGTATTTAGCGCTCCTTTTTTATAAATGATTTCAAAGTCATATTCCGATAATTCCATTCTAATTCGTGTCATCTTTGATGATGGATTCTTATGAGTAAATAGGCTGACGAGTGGACGATGATCTGTAACTACTATGAATTTGCGACCATATAAGTATGGTCTGAAATGAGTTATAGCCCAGTAGATTCCTAGTAATTCTTTAATTATGATGGGTTTGTTCAATTCGTGTTTATTTAAAGATCTGCTTGCGTAAGAAATCGGTAAATCTTTTCCAATTTCTCCTTGTGATAGTACTGCTCCTAGTGCTGAGTCAGAAGCATCTGTAGTTAGGATAAAGGGTTCGTCGAAGTTTGGGTATTGGAGAACTGGAGGACTTATTAGTCTCTGTTTTAATGTTTGAAATGCTTCTTCACATTGCTCCGACCATATGAATGGTTTGTTTTTCTTTGTAAGCTGATTGAGTGGTTTTGCAATCTCAGCAAAGTTTGCGATGAATCTTCTGTAGTAATTACAGAATGCTGTGAATCTTCGAGCTTCATCGGCGTTTGTTGGCTTTGGGTAGTTTACTATGCTATCATATTTTCTTGGATCTGTCTTTATTCCTTCACTGGTTATAAGGTGTCCTAGGTAAACTACTTCTGTTTGTAGAAAATTGCATTTTTGTGGATTTAGCTTCAAGTTGTATTCTCTTAAGCGATTGAATGTTTTTATTAGATTCCTGTTGTGATGTTGTAGGTTGCACCCATAAGTAATTATGTCGTCAACATATAGGAATGTCTCTGCGTCTAGTCCTGCGAGTGCTATGGATAGCATGCGTTGAAAACTGTTGGTTGATATTTTTAGACCAAATGGTAGTCGCTTAAATTGAAAATGCCCTTTATTTGTTGAAAAGGCTGTGAGTTTTTGTGATTCTTCATCCAGTTCAATCTGATGAAAAGAGCTTGTGAGGTCCAAAGTCGAAAAATATCTAGCTTTTCCTAGGTTGTCCAGAATATCTTCTAATCTTGTTAGAGGAAATTTGTCATCCGTTATTCTTTTGTTGAGTTGACGAAAGTCAACAACCATTCTCCATTTCTTTTCACCTTTGTTATCCTTCTTGGGTACTACCAATAAGGGGGAATTGTATGCACTTGTTGAATGCTCAATGATGTCTTCATCTAGCAGTTTGTCCACTTGTCTATTTATTTCTTCCAATTGCGTCTGCGGAAGACGATAATTTTTAATATATACTGGAGAATTATCGTGTGTCGATATATGCTGCTGGTAAAAATTATTAACTGTCAATTTATCATTAGTTAGATAGAAAATATCTGTATAGTTCTTGCATAATTCATATAGCGTATCCTTTGCTTTTTCATCCAAATTTTGTACATTTAACTCACTTTTTAGTTGTTCAAATCTCTCTTCCTCCTTAACCTTATGTCTGATTGTCTTCTTTATGAATCTAAAATTATTCAAAGGAACAACTTCTAACTGCGGATTCTTTATGTGTATGTCATTCTCAGTTACATTTATTAATTTTATATGTTTTATACCTTTTGCTGGTATTATAGTATTTGCTACGTGTAGCCCTTCTCTGATCTTTTTACTTAGCACTACACTATCTTCACTTATTTCTATGTTTATAGGTTGTATAATTTGAGATCTAGAAGGTATAGTAATGAATTCTTGTTCTGGAATTTTAGTTATAATGGGTAGGTTAATATCACTAAGTTCTGCACAAATTGTAAATATAAAAATTTCATAGTCTATTTTACACTTATATTTTATGAAGAAATCTTTCCCTAGTAGTCCATCTGTCGCGATAGGGAAATTTTCACTTACTATATGTACTTTATGTTTAAATTTTTCACCTTCTGCATCAAATTGCAATGTTAATGTTCCTAAGGTTTCACTTTCACCCTTTGTAACGCCTCTTATTTTACAAATTTCACTTTTATTCACAATATTAAAATCTATACAGCTTATTTTGACGATCGAGATGTCCGCACCAGTATCTATAAACCATGATGAGGCTGAAGCTTTAGTTGTGGTAGTCTGTAATGATATGTAGTTTGTTAGCTTGCCTACATCAATGAAATGTATCCTCGTTAATTGTTTATTTGTTCTTGATATTCCTCGTCCCTCGATAGGTGTTCTCCGGGGACGGTTTCGTAGTTTTCCGAGTCTAACAAATTAATCCGTCGTGGTTGTCTATTCTGATAATTGGTATTCCCTCTGTTCGTATTGTTGTACTGTCTTTGAGAAGGATTTCCATTTTTTCTGAAATTATTTTGCGCGAAGTTGGCTCTAGCGTTACTATTGAAGTATGTTCTTCTGTTATTATTAAATCTGCTTTGCGGTTGGTAACTATTATAGTTTTTACGTGATTGCTGGTTAAAGTTATTGTATCTATGGTAGTTGTTTGCATATGATGATCCAGATCTGTGAGTTTG
>OZ005743.1:37012596-37333551 GCA_963930735.1 Dioctria linearis | reverse complement strand
AGCAAATGCTCCGGCAGTGTTCCAAAGGATGATAAATAGCTTTACGGCAGACCTGTAAAGTACTTAAGTACATTGGTACTTAAGTACTTGTAATTGCAAATTTCTCAAAGTACCAGTACCGGGACTTGTACTTAAAAAAATTTCAAGTACAAGTCCCGGTACTGGTACTTTAAAATTTTTCAAGTACAAGTCTAGGTACTGGTACTGGTACTCATAAGTCCCATATATAAGCTTAAGTACCCTATAAGTACCAAACTAGTTACTACACCATAACATAACGCGAAGTACATACTCCAGCTCTTTTAATTTATTTTAATACGCCTTCTATTCTAATAATAGAGGTTTAGTAGCAGGGACAATAACGGTCATGAGTTTTTCCCAAAAAAAATTAAATACAGTCATTGTTCAGTGATTTTTATTTTTAAGATCTTCAGTTAATTGAATTAGTTAATCTGGTTTTTATTTTTTTGTTAACTACTTGCTCCGTCTCTGATTGCTATGCTCACATCCGTTGTGGCCTTTACTACCCCTTCTACATCTGTCTTCACCACTTCTGCTTCTTCTTCTATGATCTGCTCATTTTGATTATCTGCCAAAAAGCAGAAATTAATATTTCAATTCAAATACACCTTTAAGGCGAAATTATAATTCTTACCGGTATCTTGCGTCAAGTCAATAACAGTTATTTGTTTTTCAACAATTACGCAGTCGGGCGTTAGTCCTCACCAGCAATTTCGTAAAACCACTCGTTGACAATGAAGACTGCAGATCTACTTATAGATGACTTGGTGAAATTCTCAAAATCTCATCAATCGATCACACCAGTACCGGGACTTGTACTTAAAATATTTCATGTCCAGGAACTGGTACTGTACTGGTACTTGTACTTGGAATTTTACAGGTCTGCTTTGCGGTTTACCGATGTGTTAGCTTACATGGACGATATATTATTGCCATCAATTACAATTGATGCCGGACTAGAAAAACTACTGAAAGTGCTCAATTTACTTAAAGAGGCAAATTTAACTTTGAAACTAGAGAAGTGCTCATTTTTCAAGCGCAAAATAGAATATTTATGATATGAACTGAGCTGCCACGACATCCAACCAAACGCGAATAAAATTACGGCAGTAGGTAATTTCCCAAATTCAAAAGACATTCATCAAACAAGACAGTTTTTAGGACTAGAGAGCTACTTTCGTAAATTTATTAAAAATTTTGCTGAAATTGCTGCTCCACTCACAAAACTATTTAAAAAAGATGCTAAATTTGTATGGACAGAAGAGCAACAAGCTGGCTTTCACCAGTTGAAACAGGAATTGACAGAACGACCTATACTTGCTCTTTATGACCACGAAGCGGAGACAGAATTGCATACAGATGCCTCGAAGATTGGTATAGGTGGAATTTTGCTACAAAAACAACAAGATGGAGCTATGAAACCAATTTCATATTACAGTAGATCAACTAGTAAGGATGAACAGAAATTTCATTCTTACGAACTTGAAATATTGCCTGTAGTGGAATCACTAAAACATTATAGAGTATACTTATTAGGTAAAAATTTCAAAGTTCTTACGGATTGTAGTGCGATCAGATCTGCATTCATCAAAAGAGACTTAGTTCCACGAATAGCTAGATGGTGGCTGACAGTACTAGAATTTGATTTCTCTGTAGAATACCGACCAGGCCCTAAGATGAGTCATGTTGATGCTTTAAGTCGAAATCCGATCAGAATTCCAACAGACTATAATAGCTTTACAATCGATATTACCAGAGATGACTTTATACTTGCTGCCCAAATGGCAGATGAGAGATGTAAAGAGTTATTAGAAATACTTTCCAGCAAGCCTACATCAAGGAAAGAACAGGACGTATACAAGGAATTTGCACTGAAACATAATAGGTTATACAAAATAACAAAAGTAGGAAAACGTTGGGTAGTACCCAAAAGTCTCCGAAGGGAAATTCTAATGTGCCATCATTGGTCATTTTTCTGTAGAAAAGACATTGGAATGTATAAGAAAGAAATATTGGTTCGCGTCAATGAAGAAATATGTAAAGAAATACATATCATGTTGTCTAGCATGGTTATATAATAAAGTGCCAGCTGGTAAGCAACCAGGCGAACTAAATATCATTGAAAAAGTTCCAGTTCCTTTCGATACACTTCATGTAGATCACGTAGGTCCATTTGTTAAGAGTTCAAAGCGGAATACCTATCTACTTGTAATAATAGATGGATTTACAAAATTTGTATTTCTGAAAGCAGTTCCGAACACAAAAGTTGTGTCGGTAATAAAAACATTTGAAGAAGTAATTAATACTTTTGGAGTCCCACGCCGAATAGTATGTGACCGAGTCAGTTGCTTTACCAGTGAAATGTTCACTGAGTACTGTAAAAGTTTAGGCATTAAAAGAATCCTTAATGCTACAGCAACTCCTCGTGCAAATGGTCAGGCCGAGAGATATAACCGAACTATATTAAATTCAATCGCAGCATCTAACGAAGATGAAGTGAAATGGGATAAAAGTATTCCATCGATTCAGTGGGGCTTAAATTCAACAATTAACAAAACTACGAGAAAGTACCCCTATGAACTTCTTTTAGGGTTTATTCCACGAAGCCCAAATGATTCATATATAACCAACGAGGTTAACGAGAATGAAGTCAAAGACATAAATGAAATAAGGGAGCAGGCTTCTTTAAAGATAAAGAAAAGCCAGTCTGCCCAGAAGAAATATTATGATGGTAAACGTACCAAAGGTCCAACTTACGTAGTAGCAAAAAGACCGAAGGCGCCAGTAGGAAATTGTTGCCTAAATACAAAGGGCCATATGTGGTCACTAAGGTGCTAGATAATGATCGTTATATAATTGAAGATCTTCCAGGAGCGACGCGTTCACGGAAGAAGTACGTTGGGATATGTCCCAGCGACAAACTTAAGGTTTATAGGAATTTTTCTGATACAGATGATACCAATTCGGATATATCACAGGAATAAAAAAAAAAACAAAAAAAAAATAAAAAAAAATATATATATATATATATACGAGTATAGGAATATATAGAGGTATATACATATGTATATTATATAAGCTTCCAAACTCTTCAATTCATTACTTCTTTTATTACAGAGTTATGAATAATCAGCTTAATATGGATGAAGAGTCCCATGAAGCCATTGGGACTAGTAGTATGGCATTCACAACACGAACCAGCAAATTACCTAGTTCTAAGAAAATGAATAATTAGTTTATTAGTCGCATCCCTTAAGGAAAAGAAATTCTTTATAACATCCTTGCTCTTTAAGATAAGTAGTTTACAATCCCGAACCTTTTCCACATTTTATGACTCATAGTCGCATGTATTTTCATTCATATTAAAGTACCTACTATATGCAAGGAAAAGTTTCAGGTAATTTATTATTTCAGTCAGGTGAATGTATATTTATGGATATATAAATTTGGAGGTCGAGAAGTATAAAATAGAAGACTGAAAATATTTACGAAATGAGGAAATGAGTCTTTTTCCGGCTGTGTAAGAAGTAACGTGGAATAAAGTGTATTTTAAATTTTGTAGTTGAGTTTCGTTTTTATGTTTTATAAATTATATATTACATATTATATAAACGTTTTTTTAAAACATGCTTAGAAACGTCAAGGACAAACTGCTCAGCCATATTATTAACAGTAATACACATGCGATTAACAGGTTCATACATGGTAAAGTTAGACTTGAGAAATTAACATGCAACAGAGGTAGCCTATCACGGAAAGAGATTTTGTTAAGTAAAAATGAAGAACCACTATTCCGGTATAAGAGTTGATGCATAAACATTACATCGGCAACCACACGACGTTTCTCAAGCGAGTGCATATTTAAAAGCTTCAAGCGATCCTCATAGGGTGGAGGAACTAACTAATTATTCCAGGGTAGATGCCTGAGAGCAAATCGTAGGAAGTTCCGTTGATCAGACTTAATACGGTCGATGTGTGTACCGTAAAATGGAGACCAGACCTGGCTAGCGTATTCAAGAAGCAGTCTTACAAAGCAAGTATACAAACGCAATGTTATGGTAGGATTCGAGAGCTCTCGGGACCAACGTTCTATAAAGCCCAGCATGGAACTACTCTTTGATACTATGTAGTTTATGTGGGAGATAAAATTCAATCTGTGGTCACATTTGATACCCAAGTCACAAACAGTACCCACACGGCGAATCGTGGAATTCGAGGACACATAATCGTAAGAAATTGGTTTCTGATTCTTGTGGAAACTCATAACCTAACATTTGTCTATATTGAGTGTCAAGTTATTGTTTTTACACCAATCCTAAAATCTGTGAAGGTTACCCTGTACCTGCTCACAATCGTTAAAAGATTTAATCTGGGCGAAAAGTTTAATGTCGTCAGCATAAATCAAGACCTTGCAGTACCTCACAACAGAGACAATGTCGTCAATAGACAGAATAAAGAACAACGGGCCCAAGTGACTCCCTTGAGGTACGCTAGACGAAGCTTTCAAGACTCTTGAGATGGAATGTCGAAATAAGATTTGGTATGTTCTGTTATCTAAATAAGACTCCGTCCATTTAAGAAATGTTAGAGGAAACCCATACTTTTCCATTTTAAAGAGTATCCCGGAGTGAGATAACTTGTCGAACGCTTTACTAAAGTCTGTATAAACACAGTCTGTCTGATAGCCTTTTGCCAACCCGCCAATGGTATCTGAAGAGAGTAAATTCTTACAGGTTGATAGTTGAGAAGAAATGATAGATTCGAATAATTTGGGCATGCAAGATAATTTTGCAATAGGCCTATAGTTAGAAATTTAATTTTTACTTCCTTTCTTTTTGGATAGGTATGATAAAGGAATTTTTCCATAGCTGGGGGAAACAACCACTATCTAGCAATTTTTGGAAAATAATTCTCAACGGAGCTACCAGAGAAAGACAGCAAGACTTAAAAAAGGCTGGAGGGATCCCATCCGGACCCGTTGTAAAGTCATTTGGAAGCCTATTATATACTCTTGTGTATTTGAACGGATAGTGAATGAAACCTTATGAGAGTCTGAAGTTGCTATTTTGAGGTTGAAAATTTGACGAGGCAAAGGCATTGTCAAAAAGAAGCAAACATATTACAAATTTTAGACGAATCTTCGCTAGCAGAGTCTTTGTACTTCATGGTATTGGGATAGTTTTCTGTTTTTTTTTCATATTGATAAACTTCAAAAAGATCCGTGGGTCACTAAATAATTTAGCATGCATGCTTTGAATATACTCATCATAAAGTATGGAGGAAAGCTCTTTGAACTCATTATATGATGTGAAGAAAATGTTGTGACTTATAATGTCTTTGTCCCGCATATAACTTTTCCACACTTTATTCTTTCTATTTTTAAGACATTTCAGTTCTTTATTGAACCATGGCGGTGATGTTTTAGAGATCCGCTGGCGCTCACGCGGAACATGAGAGGAGAATAAATCCAAAAGAATTATGTGAAACTTAGAAACATCTTCATCAACACTATTGCAAGAGGGCACTATGTTGAAATCAATGAAGGTAAGTGTACTGGAAAGTTCCGAGAAGTCAGCTTATCTAAAATTGAAAAAGTACTATGTTTCGTCACAATTTGTTAAGTTTTTAGTTTCATAGTAATTTGCAATTAGTAGAGGGGGTGGTATTTATTAAGTGTAGATATTATAACTGGGCTATGTTCAACTAATAAGTTACCCGCATCAGTAAAAAATACAAGGTCTAACTGCCTACGCATGTCATTCTTAACATTACTGATTTGGTTGAGACCAAGAGATGAAATAGTATCAAGGAAAAGTGATTCCCTTGTTGTCAAGTACTTAAGTGGAAGATAGTCATCGTCATCTTCATTAAGTACCCATTGAATATTGGGTAAGTTAAAATCACCAATAAGTAGTAATACGTCAAGTGGTTCCATCTGAGTCTTTGGCGTAATGGCTAAGTCTTGTTGAGGAGATGTGTCCATAATTGCTATGACTCTTATAGTAGATAACTACTCTGTGGAACCTTTTGAAATAGGAGGCTGTGACGGCTTGAATACTAGTTTGATAGGGAACTGTGTTGGCTTGAGTGCTTGCTTGTAACAGGAAATTGCGATGACTTAAATACCTTCTGTACGCAGTGAACTGTGTTGTCTTAAGTACATGCTTGAAACAGAAACGTAGACCGAAGACAAAGCGTATGTGATCATTGAAGGCAAGCTTTCGTTTACACACCGAGTCGAGTTTAGGAAAGATTAGGCTTCCGTAAATAAAGTGGGGCATTAGCAGCACCTTAAACAGTCTCAGCCTGAGGTTCAAGCGCAGAATATTGGCGGATAGGCACAATATTCTTAAGCCACCACAGATTTTACAAACTTATGGTGATTGCAGCATTGCAGCCTGGTGTTGAATTTCACTCCCATGTTTGACACGCAATCAACAAAAGGGAACCTCACATTATTGAGGATAATATGAGGAAGATTATCAATATCACGATCAGAGCTATAAAAAGCAATGCATTGACATTTACTGGCATTGACGAGGAGTTGACTATCGCTAGACCATTTACAGATTTTAGATAGGCCTTCATTTACTCTACTAATACAATTTTCAATGAGTCTAAGAGGCTTGCTCAGGTACAGCTGAACGTCATCTGCATAGGGATGTAGATTAGCGTCATGGACTATATCACTAAGATAATTAATGAAGAGGCTAAACACTAAAGGTCCTAATATTGAGCTTTGCGGAAGACCACAGGTCAAAGACATGAGCGAAGAAGAAATCCCATCAACAATTATCTCTTAAGACCTGTTCAGTAACTAGAGTAGCGGCAACGTTATACTGCCAGTGGAATACGTCTCCCCGACACTAAGTAGTTAGCCGGTGTATGGGAAACCTAAAAAAATTCGACAGGGTACTCTGGAAGCAAAGTTTATCCAATGTATGTAAAGAAACATTAATCTATCGTTATGGTTGTCCCTCCGCGAAATGAAACTTTATTATTTTCTACTCCATTATTTTGTTTTTTTTTCCTCTAAATTTCACCCATTGTAGTGTTGCTCATGTACAAGTTGACATGAGGCTGATTTTTTTTTTATATTTTTACCAAAAACCAAACCCTTCTTAACTAAACCTTTCTATGTTCAACAAAGTGTTACTAGACACGAATTTCGAAGTAAAGTATTCGGAACTGTGCAACCTGGCATAGACGCGTCGCCACAAATCCACCTTAATACATTTATGACATCAAACCTTTGAAGCTGCTTTGCTAAGCTTGGCTCCACAATATTTAGGCTGTACGTGTAATCAATGTCAAAAAGGATATCGTAGCGAAGAATGGTGAAGCTGCTGACTGTTAATAAAGAAAATTACCTAAAGAAAATTTAAATAACAGCTGCCGATACAGTAACAACTTTAATGTTTTGTGCCATGACTTAATTAATTACGTGATATGGATTATGAAATAAGCCACTACATGACCTTGAACACGATAACTAATTATGTGGAAATTGGATTTAACTTCAGTGGTCGTGTATTGAAATGCCTCGTATTCGGTTTCTATGCATACAGCTTCGCCCTGTAGTCATTCTATTAAAACGTAAACACTGCGAAGAGTACTGAATTATTATGACTAGTACAACGAGCAACGATGGCCGGAGGCAGCCATTAGGCAGAAATCCTAAGGGGGATGCTTCAAGAGCAGAACTCCTATGTTAAGAGGGCGCTGCTAAAATTAGAAGACACTCAATATATTTTCCAAGAATACACTCGAATGCGGAGTATTAGTATTTTATTCCAATGTTGTTAGCTTATTTATATGAAAAGATACAATGCTTCAGTAATATTTAAAAAAAATGTGTAAATTGATTACTGGCAGTTATGTGCTTGACATAGTTTGGTTTGATGCAACTGGTTTGACCTGTATTAAGTATGTCGCCAATCATGTAAACAAATGCTTTCAGTTAAAGTAATAATTTAAGTGTGACCTGCATTTGGGTGAATATGTATTTTGCTTAGAATGCATTATTATTATTCTAAGATTTTTTTTTACCGGGGCAAACTCATATTTGTTCAAGAAGACATTTTTTTTCGAGAATTCAGCGGCAGGCAGAGAACCAAGTCATACCGATGAGTATAAGGTTTTCTTCTAATACGAAACGCTAATGGTTTCTTTTTTTCAAGGCCCGCAGTGGGTTTTTTGAATTAATCTGTTTTTTTTACAGTTTTAAAATTTTAGTTTTAAATAGATTTTTTTTCTCAACTTTATTATTCCTTTATTTTTTGCATTTTTCTATTTTTCATTTGTTGTTTCAAATTACTCAATTTTGCTAGTTGGGAGTTCTTGATGAGTCAAAACCCAGCCTTGAAACTTGCCACCCAAAATCAAATCAGTTGTGTAATGGACTAACAAATAACATTTTTCTGGTTTTGATATTATTCCGGGGAATCTGGGTTATTTATTTGTTGTCAATTCCTATGTGATTTCCTATCGCAATAACTCCGGTTCTTTCTGCAGCACAGCACAGCGCACTTCTTCACCATAATTCGAGACTCCGGAGTCTCGATTATATAGAATCTCTTACACATATACTTAACTACTGTTTCTCACTACTATTGAGTATATATAAATGACTTTTTATTGCTTCTTTAAGAAAAATCATTAATCATTAAAAAACCACCGCACTATTTTTCGTAAATTCAAATAAATTAAATGTCAGAAATTTATTTGAATTTACGAAAAATAGTGCGGTGGTTTTTTAATGATTTTTCTTAAAGAAGCAATAAAAAGTCATTTATATATACTCAATAGTAGTGAGAAACAGTAGTTAAGTATATGTGTAAGAGATTCTATATAATCGAGACTCCGGAGTCTCGAATTATGGTGAAGAAGTGCGCTGTGCTGTGGTGCAGAAAGAACCGGAGTTATTGCGAAGGAAATCATTTTCTGGCAAGTTTAATTGTTTCAAATAAATTAGAAGTGAAATAGTTATAAAAATAAACAGCCCTGGTAATAAAATTGAATATTTTCAAATGCCGGTGTGTTTGTTTACATTTGAATTGTCATTGTTAGTTGACGGAATGTCTAGGGTTATTTATATGATGTATGCCATATAAAGACAACAACAATAGATATCATCAAAAAATAAATGGGGCACTAGGAAAATTCTCACAAATTCCAAAAATTATAAAATTGCAAATTTAAAAATTAAGTTAAAAATTTTGCGATTTAATGGGATCTCTTCTATTGAATTTATTCCATACTTAAAGAAGTTTCAACCAATAAAATATGTGCCCGCTCTAAAATATCGTAGTTTACTAGTTCCATGACACGAACACATCGATGCGGTTCTACTACATGAAGAAAAATACTTAAGTTTTTGTTCCTGATAGCCTATTCTTTTTGCTATATAATCTAAGATTACTTTAATTTCTAGAAAGAAACCGGGGTCACTGCTGACCCCATGCGCCCACTTGTGCGACTTTTAATAGTGCGCCTAGTTAAGGGTTAAGCTATCAAGTTCTATTACATTTGTTTATCTGTACATATTATTTTACATATTATTAGTTGCACATATATTCTCTTTTCCTATGTACTGGCATTGAATTTGTATCTACAAAAAAAAATCGAATTTACTTACTGCTATTTTATTAAATTGCATGAGTTCCGTAAATAATTTTCTGTTGAGGTAATAACTTTTGTCTATTTTGATGGTATTGGATTACTGCTAATATTTTTCATACGCGGTTATCAATTTATTTCTCATATATTCCTTTTATTGGTTGTATTTAATAAATTATTTTATTACTATTATGTTTTTTTTTTTTTTTTTTTTTTTTACTGACAAGTACTTTTGTTTTTGGTACGGTTATATTTGTTAATGTCTTTGGCTCTCTGCAGAAAGTGTCAGCTTTTTGGCATGCCTTTAAAATTTAATACTGTCTCCCAATATATTCGAATGCCTGTTCTAATTCTGGCTTGTACTGATTGATCTATTTGTTTAAATTTACCGATCATGATATCCAATATTTTGAATGCCTGCTCTAGTGCGGGGTCTGCTCCTTGGTATACCTTTATACATATATACATAGGCATATATGCCTTCTCATGGATTTAACTTGCGCATCTTAATCATATATAATTAAATTTGATTCATTTATTTTTTTCGCATGTTAGTAGCATTATTTGGGAGGTATCTCTTCTATACCGCTCAGTTGATCAGACTGGCTAATTGTTGAGCTTCTGCTTCTGCCCGTTAGTGATGTCAAAATTGTTGTTTTTCATTTGATTTCGTTTAATTCCAGCAGTTAGTCGTAATTTTTTTAATACACAAGTGTTTTCCTAATGTCTTTGCTGATTATTGGCAGGAGATTTACCATTCACATCTTTCTTCGTGTCCGTTAAATTTTTGTAATTCATAGGGATTGTGTACCCATTATATGTTTAGCATTTACACAATTCAAATTAATTTTTCAAAATCCTTATTTAACATACTAAAAAAAAAACTTTCTTGTTTATCAGGTATAACCTCACATGTTTAAGAACATCATGATCTTGGGTTAACGTGAGTACTTAATTTTAAATAATCTTAATTAAATTAATTAGAAAAAAAATAATTCCATTCAGAATAAATCGCTCGTTTTTACGATTACAAAACAAACTAAAGTATATAACGAGTTAATAATACTATTCGTAACCTTGGAAAGTTGGTTTAAAACGTTTTCATACTTCGTCAAAAAATATTTTGAGGAAAACTAAATATCTCGTGTTTTTTTAATTAACTGGAAAATGCAATTTTATAGAAAAACGATCATATCTTAGTTAACATTTTTCAAAATTTTGCTTCAGTGCTTAAAACATTATTTTTTTAGTCGTGTTAGTTTTTTGCATTTTAGTAATTTAATAACTGTGAATATTTGTTCGAGATCTGTGGTTGTTATGGAGCGATGTTGTTTCTATTGCAAATTATTAAAGAATATATAAAAACGTTATATAATAAGAAATGTATATCTATAATTTTCAGTCATAAAGGTAAATTCAATATTTTTAATGAAATACAATTATTGAAAAATAGAGATTTATTTCTTTAACTTTTTCATTATATTAAATAAGTATTAAATTAACTGTTATCTACTCACAAACCCCTGACTAAATCCGTAAGGGCGACGTTCGTGAATTTTTAGAAATAATTTTAGGGTTTAAACGTGAGTGGATTTACATGGGTTTTTTTTAACTTAGATTGAGTGAATGGGGAGTTTTTCGATCAAGTAAACATTTTTCTCGTTTTTTAAGGGTTTTGAGGTGGGGATGGTATCTACCCTCCTTGGGTTTGGCCACTTTGAGCTGTGTGTGATATTAAATAAAAGCTCCTGCTGAGTTCCATTAATTGAGATATTTTCTCTTCTTCTGTAAGAAAATTTATAATACAGATATTTCACCCCAACTATCGTTAAAATGCATGATTTTCAGATTTGTGTACAAAGGGGTGTACGTTGGTCCAGTTTCTTTATGAACATTGTTTTAAATATCGTCTAATTTAAGTATGACCTAAATAATTTGTGAGCTAATAAAGGTTTAACAGCTACGTTCGGACATAGGCATAATAGGTCGAAATAAAGAGGAGAGTCCACATTTTCCAATTTAAAATGAAAGTTATGATAACCACCGTTGTAAAAAAAAATAGCTGTTAAAGTAAGCAAAAAGATAATAAAATCCAAAATTTTTAGTTTAGACCACCATAACTCCAGAGAGGAGTGGAGTATGCAACTTGTTGCGCAGCTGTTCGAAAGGTCATGTATCAACGAACTCCTGAGAGTAACCGTGCATGCAGCGTGTACTTTTGAATATGTAGGGTGTTTAGGGTAACTTTTTTTTCTTAATCACCCTGTTACTCCGAAACGGTTGATATCATATCATCTCCCACTCTATGGGGCACCATGGAGGAAACACCATGTATATTAATATTGGTTCTATAATTGTTTCGTACCTGAAGTGAAAAGTTATTTACAAGAAAACAAACTTGAGTTGAAAATTCTATTGCACCTAGGTAATACATCAAGTCATCCAATAGACTGCTTGTAACATGCAATACATTACAACTTCTTTAATTCAACGTCAAGATTAGGGGATAATTTCTGCGTATAAAGATTTCTATATTAGAACATCCATTGAAGATGTTTTGAGAAAATTGGACGAACATCTTTCACTAACTCTACCCGAAGTGTGGAAAAATTTGACAATTTTCAATTGTATAAGAAATGTCGCTTCAGCAGTTGCACAAATAAAAAATTCAACATTAAATTATTGCCGCAAAGTCATATGGCCTGAAGTAGGAGTCGAAAAAATTTGCCTTCCACGAAAAATGCTTATGCCAATATCATAGATTGGACGTGAGCAATTTTATGATTTTGATGCTTCAGATATTTAAAAGTTATGTGAGGATAAGGAAAATTCAAATGCGGATATTGTAGATTTAGTATTGCATCAGGTTACCAAAGATACTAGAGAGAGCAGGTCATTGCTGGAACTGCTGAAATTGGAATTGTAATTGCTGAAAGACTCCCACTAACTTTGAACAAGTATTTTTTTATTGCTTTTATTGGAATGGAATATTGTCAATTTTTGTTTATGTTTTTTATTGTTTTCTTACTGTATTTGGTGTTAATTACTTTTATACTTTTTCTATACTTTTCGTTTTCAAAAACAAATTTAAATAAAAACAAATTTAAATGGTATAAGTTATAAATTGGCTCTAAAAATTATTGAACCAATCCCCTTTTTCCCTAATCCTTATCTCATTTAACACGATTATAGTGATCATAAATATCCTCATCATTTCTTTATCTATGTTGATGGACTTACACTATTATATTACGATTAATTGAACATATCCTTCTATTTTGTATAAATTCTGTGTTTTTCTTACACTGTTTCGAAGGATGAGGATAGTAGTTCCAAATAAATTTAAATAGAACAAATTTCTTAGATAAATTACTGTCTCAATTTAACCGAAATCATATTCCGTTTAAATCTACTTCCCGTCTTAATCATCACTATTTGAATTATCCATGTGTCGAAAGAACTCTCATACATTTCGTGATTTGTAAAAATCTGTTTATAATCATTTTCAACTTCATTATATCACATCTGAGGGGGGTAAGTTTAAAATATTTTCATTTGCAGGACACTCTAAACCACAATATGTCCAGGACATTTATTTACACAGAGCCATAGATAGAAGTTATAAAAGAAGACTCTATTTAGCGTTGACATGAGGTTCATTTGGTTTCAGTGGCTTTGAAAACTGCAAAATGCACAATTATCTCTCGCAGATTAGCAAATTTTAATTAACTTTCGTTGATACATACCTGCATATCCGCGTTTTATAGTAAACGAAATATTAAATTGAACTCGACCACAGTGTAGTAGCGTTTGTAGCCGGAGAATATACCTAACTTACACCGATCGTTGCAAAAATTCAGCTACCGAAATAAATTACTAAAAGCAATTTCAGTTATCGATTTATAAATGAAATATAAAGCACACCATAAATGAAGTTGAAACTGGAGCTCGGCTTGGACTTAAACACTTTCATACATACATGTACACGGGAAAATTAAATTGGCAATCCACTAGTTTTGTTTTTCCTATTGGCGATAAATTACCCAAATTTTATTAATTAAGTGTTTTTTTCTGCTTAAATAATCGGACGCGGTAAGTCAATTTAAGAATTTTCTAAAATAATTTGGTGAATTATTTTGGATAGGAGACTTTTTGTTAGATTTGATTGCAATTTTGGAAGTAATTTTTGTGAAATTATTTCTTGAATTGGAAAAGTGTTTAAGGAAAAGATTTGAACCTTAGTTTTTTTTATAACTTTGAAAATAAAAGGAAAGAATAGTTTTTTTAACCATAGATTTAAACGTCTCAAGTCTACTACTACAAGAAACACATACACAAGAGGCCAGAATATAGTTATTTCAGAAATTCTGCCAACCAAACTTGCGTATAACTCATCGAAATATATCCCTGATGTGCCCTCTAAAACTGTCTGGAAAAATCTCAAACTGTTGGGTGTTTGTGGAAATACATAAAATAATTACAATTTTAACCTAAATGATCTTAATGTTTGTTTTATTTCCAGTCATTCTAGTTCATCTAATTGCTGTCCATAAATCATTCAAACCAACCATCACTTCGAAAGTTTTTTTCCATCAGATGTGCAACTACTGAAGAATTTTCTAAAGCGGTCTACTCAATTTAACCTGACTCAATCGGTTCAGACATTACACATAAGCAACTTTTGCTTGACACCTTCTAGTTTTCCAGCTTTTTTGGTAACTAGCAAATAGATAGCAGAGATACTCATTTTGAGAGATACTCATTTTGTGGCAAATGCAAGGCTTTCATCATAGGCTGCTATCTCGTTGGCGGTCTGGTTTTCCTTCACGACACAGCTGTGAATTAGCATTGCTATGAGTTACAACTGACATTTGCGGGGCCCTTGATAATAGCGATGTTGCATTTTAGTCCTCTCAGACTTCTCTAAGGTCTTTGATAGCGTCCACCAGGATATATTACCTCGAAAATTTACTTAATTTTCAGGTATTATTTCTTCAGAGTTGTCAGTACTTTAATCGAGAATACCCTGTTTAATATCTGTACTGTCGAGTCGAATACGATTTCCTCAATCAATAAACATAAGAAAAAAATTCTCTAGAGTTCAGTCTTCGTTCAAATCCCAAGCGTATGGTATACTTTGCTTCGTGGCGTTAAGGAGATTAGAGTGGAGGCAGCTTTTTGAAACGCAGACACATTTAAAAGCACATGGGAACCACTATCATCACGTCGATGCAGAACGGAGCTCTTGTTTTTCGATGTTGATAAAAGGTCACAGCATTTGTAGCACTAGCCCACAGGGTCAATCCTCACTTTGGAACCATTGCAAGTACTGTGGGAAGGACTCTACCAGTATCGCGTAGGTTTTGTCTTTCGTTCGGCTATTCATTTTTTATTCGGTATCTTTTAAATTTTTGCTTGCGTTTTTAGTCCTTTTTTTGAGAATTTTTTGTGTTTTTTGTTTTGAGCTTTGAGCTTTTTTCCATTTATTCAAAGTGATGTTTATATGAGTCCATTAATAAAAGAGCATATATATATTAAAAGAAAATTATTATATTACTGTAACAATTGTCAGAAGTCCTCCCGCAAATTTGAATTTTTTCAGTTTTAGTGCACGACCCGCAATGCAGGGTAGAAAGTGCAGCATGATTCTTTGGATGTAGGTTAGGCTATTGATATCACTAGAGCGTTTTCGAGAACTCCTCACCAAAGTAACGTACCTATCACATGTACATAAATACTAACTTCAATATATGATTCTAGGGTGCATGTCCATAACATCAACTCCCAATATTACAATCGAATAGAAGAATAGAACTAATATACTAAGTGCTTAGTTTTCGAATCATTGGTCAGTCTCATAAAGACCACAATAGAAATAAATTCGAAAACAATATGGGGAAAAATACTATCTTATATGTGAAACATGAACCAAGTATAGGAAATTGTCTATCACAATGGTATTCACATCACGATTTATAGCAACACATGATAAACTACATTAAGAGTAAATGGTACTTATTTATACATCTACCTATAGTCCCATATACAATTGTGCACCTATGGGAATTCGATACAAACAGATTTATTAGGCCGTCATTTGCACCACCGTAAATTTAATAGAATATTCAATGCTCAACTCTGCACGGGAACACGGGAATAAAACAAAAATAATAATATTTTTCTTCTGTGGTCTAGATATGCGAAAAATACTCTCTGAAGCTCAACATTATTACTTTTGCTTTGTGGCGATAAAATAAGCCTCTTAGCTTAGGTACATGAAATAAAGCTTTGTGTTGGATGAGATTGTGATGCTGCGGAAACACATACGGACTGAAGCTGAAAAATAAAAAAAACAATTCCAACGAGATTGATTGTCGATTTGAAAAGAGCATGTTTATCCTTTCTCATTCGCAGGGTAACAGAAAATAAAATATAAAACCTTCTTTCCTTTGAACCACTAAATCCCAGCAGTCCTCAAGAGATTCCGAATGTATTGAGTATGGATAACATTTCTGTGGGAATTTTTATTTCAGTTCAGAGAGTTTTGTGTCGTGTAAATCTTTGCACAATATATCGTCGAGAGATATATAATCACACCTATACATATACGAGAATGTGTACAGATATTTTTTTATTTATTATATTCATTTTTATATTAATGAAATATTTTGGAATATAAAATAACTATTCATGCTCAGATGATGATGACGACCTAAATGCCATTAAATTATTGTTAAACATTTTTCTTGCATTCTGTCAGCATTTTTAGTTATCGAATTCGCGCATAATTTCAAGATCTTACATAATTTTTCCGGAAACCTTTCCAAAACAAAAGTTCTTGATCTAGACACTTCATAACATTGTTCGTCAATCATTCAATTCCTATTAACACGATATGTTTCCTCAATTTTTTAAACGACTTCATCAGTGATGACTACACTTTTCTGCATCATGAACATGTACAACATGTAAATGAACGTGTGCAACATTGACATGAACAGGAAAATAATGTAAATACTTATAGTCAGCAAGATGTAAAATCTACTTGAACCAAAACGATACTAGTAAAAGATTTTTGATTAAAAATGAGGGAAGTCTTGAATTAATTTTGAAGGATGTAACAATTACGACATTATATGTTTCACTGAAACTTTGTTGCAAGACGTCGTATTAAGCAGTGAACTCTTCGATCATCGCTACCTGGTGTTCAGAAAGTACAGAAATTTAAGCCTGCTCTAATAACAGGCAGTTGATGCTCTGGCCAGAACGGTCTCCGCTATGACTATTATTATAGCGGAGGAAACCTTAGATCGGTCCCTAGAATCAGTGAAGTGGATTCTAGACGAACAAGTCTGTAAGCTAGCAAATCGCAGTTAGGGAGAATTCACCATATGCGCGATTTCAAGAAAGCTGTAGCCCGCGGTTTGTCCTAGGAGGATAGAATCTCTGCTGCGGAGAAACCGCAATGATGTGCGTAAATTTATAGCAGTAATGACGGGGCATTGCGTCTTTGGTAAACATACAGATTGCATGCAAGCTCCATACAATGACTTCTACAGAAGCTGTATGGGTGAGGAAAGGTTGAGAGCGTTCAGAACCTCCAGTGCGAATGCCCTAACCTTGCCAAGTGTTGGTAGAATGCGCTCGACAGCTGCTTCAGTAAATTGGTGAGCTAGCAGACAAGAAGGGGGGGGGGGGTACTCTTGTGGCTGGTTTCAGCGCACCCCCTAAGTCCTAGGTACCTTTCCTAGGTAGGGTTCCAATAAGGTGGTATCACAAAGGACCACAAATGGTGTAAGTGAGGCTGATTCGTGCGATGCCCAGTGATAAGTTGCAGTTCTTTATTTTCTTTATATATATATATATCCTAACTTCTTTAAAGGATAAAAGAAAGATATTACATTAATTTTTTATTTAATGATAATTGTATTTTATTTTTATTTCATTTGTTTTATTTTAATTGCGTTTTAATAATTTTATATATTTTTAATATACCAGTAAAAACATATTTTATATTATTTATATGTTTGCCCTCTGGCGTCTAAATTCATACTGAAACTATCCTTGACACAAATTCTATATTTTATTTTTTTAAAAATTACATTCCAAAAAGCATTAATGCATATTTTGTCAAAATGTATACATTAGTGTGTATCTCTGTTCAAAGTTTTTTCTTCAAAGTGTTTTCCCTTAATCGAATATTTTACTTTCCTTACAGTCAGCGCAAATATTACTCTCACAAACCAAAAATTTTATTTTATTCTATTTCCAGTAACAAAAAAAAACAAAATTATTTTGTAGCTTCAGCTACAGCAGCCACTCTAACCCAACCTAATCTAACTTTAGCCTGATTTCGAACAAGGATAAAGGGGGATATCTCATACCAGATAATAAAATTTTAAATCACATCCCCAACTAACAATTTGTGCTTTATAAAAGCTGAGAGAATGCCTATAAAGTTGCTTATTATGCGTAATTTTAAGCACTGTAGATGCGCCATTTAGCTTTAAAAGGTTTCAAATTTTGCTGTAAAAGTGCCTTCTGTGCATCATTATAAAACCTATTTTAGTTTAATAAACGCTGTGTACAGTCATTCGGGATGCTATAATAAAATTTCATATAAAACTGCAATAGGACTTGTATAATTATTCTATAAAGTTTTTATAAGAATATTATAAGTGCTGTTGTTAAAAAGACAAATTTTCTTAAAAAAATAAAATACTTTGCACTTGTTTTCTCTTATTCTCTCGCTTTAGTGTTTTCGCCCGAGCTCGTATAATTTCATTTATATATTGCATTTGATAATATTTATTTTATTAAATTTTTATTTTATTTGAAACATAATAATTTTACCTGGTCTGACTCGAACCTGGGCCTGCAGTTCCATAGACAACGACGTCGACCATTCAGCTATCTCATCCTAAACACTACTTGATGAAAATTCCAATATAAACTATTTCATTTATAGAAGCAGTATAATCATTTTATAGAACTGTAACAGTAATCGATAACAAACACTGTAGTGCTTATAATTTATATTCCTGAATATGCAAAAATGTCAGATGAATATTTTCAACTATTAGTAACAAATCAAAAAGTTATGCACGGAATGTTAAGAAAAATTTTAAATGGAATATCAGGATTGAACGCTCAATTTGAACAATTAATTCAAAGTAACAACTCAGCTAAATTTAAATAACAAACTTTGGAACCATCAAGCTCAAAATCTGGATTGAATAATATTACATTTCAACAAATAACGAATGAAGAAGAATGCATTGAAGTAAATCCCAAATTAGAAAACGACGAATTTAAAAAGACATGTGTTTTTTTTTATTTTTTTATTTTTACAACATTTCATATAAAAATTGTCTTATTTTTCTAGTTTTTAATATTTTGTTGTTGTAGATAAATCATCTATGTTCAATTTATGGTACCGATGGAGCGTGCATAAACAAAGCATATGATTGCTGTTTCTCCATATTGGACAAACTATTTGCACGAGCATTTTTAACAAAACTTTCATGGTCAGGAGCGTCTAGAGGTAATGACAGGATAGGTGCAATGAAATCATACCGTAACATAATCGATTTGATGTATTCTGTCGTCTACAAGGCTGACCGGAATTTTACTTATTACACTTTAAATAAGTTCCTGCAAATACAATTGCGTAATAGCACAATTATCCTCTTTTTCTTCATTAAACCATTTATATTTCACCGTGTTCACTTCACAATTTCCTTCTATATTTGAGAGGTTATTTTCCATTAATTCTTGTGATAACTGAGTATAACTATTATCAAGTAAACAATTTGCTTTTATTGACTTTCGGACATCACTAAGCTGCACAGAGCTACCCGAACTATTTGCAAACTTTCTACAGTTTTGAGCAGCGTTTGATATTCCACCAAGTTCTGAACGATGTTTCCGCAAACATCTAAAATATGTTCCACTGCGTTTAAATTTTTTCCACTTTTCAATATCCATATTTGAAAGAGTAATTTGGTTGAACTAAGTTAAACAGTTCGTCCTTTTACGTATCTTGAGCTTAAGGCTTTATAAAACAACAAACTAAATATTATAAATTGACATGTTATAGTTTTATAAGAATAGCACGGTAAACTCTTATAGTGCTATTTTTATAAAGCCCTAAGCTTTATAAAATTATAAAGCTTAGGGCTTTATAAGCACAACACTATAAGCACTTATAGTGTTATGCTTAAAAAGCGCAAAGCTTTATAATTTTATAAAGCTTAACGCTTTAAAACAGTAGCATTATAAAAGCTTACAGTGCTATTCTTATACAGCTTTCAGCTTTACAAAAATATAAAGCTTATGCCTTTATAAAAGCAGCATTTTAAGCGCTCTAAGTACTATTTTTATAAATTGTTGAGCTTTGTAGCTTATAATGCAGAATTTCCTTTAATAAAGTCTTTATAATGCTACTTTTTCAATTATAAAGCCTACAGCACTAAAAATTGTTACTTGGGTCACGCTCGAGAAAGGAAATTTGAAAATAAAGTTCTCTGGGTTGTCGTTAAACATGACTATTTGCGGTTATACTTATCTTGTATTTATATTCCTCATTGTACTTCATTCGACGTGTAAGATTAAATTTTTTCAAATATTAGTGACAAATATTTGAGACCAACTGAAATGTCTAAGGTTATTGTCATTGAAGGTTTTCATTTACCAAATATAATTTGGACTTAAAGTAATAAGGATATGTGGATGCAGATGTTTGGTTTTATTAATTCGACCTCATTTTCTCTTCAAAATAATACTTAGCTGTGTAATTTAAGACAATATAATGCGCTACCTAATTATAATAATCTGATGTGTCAAATATATTCGAAATTAAATTAGGGTATCGGCATCTCTTGAAGTACTTTGCTGTATCGACGAGCATCATCCACCTCTCGATGTTGATAGCTTATTAAAATGACAGGACTCAATAACGGCAGCCCCCATATTACCTTCTAATTCACAGGGTTGATTACAATGTTATGAATTTTCCCCCTACGTAGATTAGATTAGATTTGGGAAGGTTTGTGTAGGCGTTAGCTTCGCTATTACTGCGACCTGACCGACCGACTGTTAATAAAGTCTAGAACCATTCTGGGATTGAGGTTCCACACGTAGGTTGATGGAAGAAATGCATGTTCGAGGTGGAGTAGTCTCAGCCTGGCCAACGTTTCGCAGTTGCAGAGCAAGTGCTCCGAGATTTCGTGAGCATCCTGACAGAAATGGCAGGATGAAATCTCAACCAAGCCCAGCTTGTTTTGGTGATACCTTAAGGAGCAATGGCCCGAGAATCAGTAATCATTTTGAGGTCTGTTCTTCTAAGGAGTAGGAGTCCTTTTGCTCTTCCGCCAGAAGTGTGGAAAAACTTTTTTGACTCACAAAGTTCTTGTAGCCTTTCCCAATACAGGTATTTTTGTTTATTCTCCCAGTCGTTTAGGGCAGCTCTGAGGTAACATTTGGAAGTGCCACAAAATGGCTCTGGCCCGACAAACTGAGTTTCCGCTTCTGTTTTGGCTAAGCCATTAGAAAGTTCATTACCTTTTTGCCCTTATGTCCAGGTACCTACATGAGGATAACTTTTTTTCTTATTGATAAGTTTTTGAAGGTTTGTAGACATTACCAGACTATTCCTGACTTGACAGTGTAGGACTTTATGCCTTGAGGGCAGCTTGACTTTCCGAGAGAATATTAATGGTTGAACCATTTATGGCTCTTTTAATACAGATATTGGCACATTCTATTATGGCCAATACCTCGGCTTGAAATACGGTAGGAGTAGAGTCCAAAGCTTTTGATATTTGGAATTTCGGGCCGTATACGCCCAGCCTGACTCCATAGTTCCTTTTTGCCCCGTCTGTATGGCACACTTTGTTGGATGGACGGTTTAGTGGAACGTCTCCCATCCGCCTAAGTAATTCATTTAATTGTGTTTTTTTATTGTAGAGTTTGTACTGAAACTTTCGTCCCAGCATTTTAACCAAAAAACCAAAAATGTGCCAAGTGATATAATCGCTAATTAATCTAAGCTTTAACAGAAAAAGTGAAGTATCGCCGTCAGTATAAACGTTTAAAACACACCGAAATTTATAAGAGCCTTTCCTTATGTCGGCAACTGTCCAAAAGTTTAGTCAAAGAGTGTTAAAAGAAATATTTGGAGGAAATTGAAAGAACTTTGAAACGCAATGTTAAACCACTCTGGGTATATTCAAACCAACAGAAATCTTCGAACGTCTTTCCTAGCGATACGAATTACGATAATACATATTCCAACACACCTCAAGATATTTCCAATAGTCTTGCACACTTCTTTAAAACGATATATTTTGACAGCACTTACGATAAGGACTTGTCCATATCTACATATGTCTCAGCAGCTCTCGCTTCTCATCCATCTTCCTCTGCCCGTATTTTTGTATAACGAGCTTTAGATATAATTAAGAAAGCTGGAAAGTCTTCTCAATAAAATTATTCTTCAGTAATTGAGTAATTTACTAAGCCTATTATTCAATTTTTCATTGCATCACAAAACTTATGCATCCACTCTAAAGAAATCTTTCGTTACTCCTATCTTTAATATCGGGCTGATGCTTAATCTATAACAAATTATAGACCTATATCCATCTCCAATGGCCTAACTCTTGTGCTTAAAAAAACTTAATTATACAACCAAATTCTTTGCCAAACAATCTCCATTTTGAACTGACAGCCGCATGGATTTATTCCGGGTAAATACACTGTCACGAACCTTGCAATATATGTACTGACAAAGTTTATATCGCACTTGATGAAGGGAAACAAGTAGATTTTATTCAATCTGATTTTTTAAAGGCATTTGATAAGATCATGTACTCTCGCATATTACCAAAAATGTCTTGCTTGAGTTTTCATGAAAACCTAATAGGATGGTTTGCATTATATCTCCGTGAACGATTCCACATAGTTGTTTTAAATGGTTATCAGTCCAACCTTTATGTGCAAACGTCTGGTATTCCGCAAAGTACCCTTGTTGGTACTTATGTATTCCTCATCTATAGGTACATTAATTATCTGCTCCTTGAACTAATATGTGAATATCTCTTATACGCAGATAATGGAAAAATGTTTAAAGTTATTGAAACAATGAGGACTGCACCATTACAGAAGTATATTCTTGCATTAGAGAACTGGAGTAAGGACAATTTTTTATCATTCAATATCTTCAAATGTAAAGCCATAACCTTTTCTAGAAAGCGTAATTCAAAAATATTACCAATACATAATTGGTGTCTTAACCCTGTTACAATCCCTTGATAAGACGAGATGAATGCTTGTGCACTATCTGGAATCCTTTTAATGGTGTATACGGCAAATTGAATCCATGTAGAGAAACTTACAATATGTAGTTCTTCAATACAAAATAGGTGGATGTTATCTAAACTTCTTTTCACGACTCGACAAATCTGCAAATCCTTTAATAAAATAATTACACTTTAACAAAATGTCCACACATCCACACTTTGATTACAAATAATTTTGATTTGAGGTTTAGTTCCGAACCACACATTTTCATGGATCACGAAAATTTAAAACCGGTATAAAAACAAAAGGCATATGGCCGCATGAAGAAAACTTACGTTCGGAACCAGCTCTGTGTCAGTGCGGTGCAGAAAACACTTTAGGTTTAGGAACCGAACAAGTTAGGGTTCAGTTCAGGTGAAATGAACTCACCATTGCCCACTACACCTCAAGAAGGGTTATCAGAAATGAGATTGAGACTCTCCCCTCTCTTTGTAATCTTTGTAACCATTATATAACATTAACCATTATATATTTATTTCCCCTCTTGTCGATTCATCAATATTGAATTAACTTGAACCATTCTTGCTCACTTTATTTTTCCTTAAGTTTCCACTAACTTCATTTCGATCTTCTTTCTTCTCAATTTTTGCCTGTTATCTTGAATTGTATTAAACAATATAGGTTAGTTTTATCTAGTGCTTTTATGATAGTAATTATTCGAAATTTCAATAGCTGTAACTCGTAGCTTTACATATTAATTGTATAGTAATAGAATAGAATCTAGGTTTGTTTATCGTAAAACTTGTTTCTTACCTTGAAATCTTCTTCTGCCTGTCGACGATGAATTTCAGCAGCAGTTTCAACTTTTGTGCAAAAGAATTGAATAACTGAACGCACCTTAAACTTGGCTAAATTGAGAATTGGAATTGGTATTTTTATAAATCATAGATGTCCTCCTTAAGTGATGCTGTATAATGATTCAATTTAAATCAATTTTCTTTATTGAAATCTCTACACATATAAGATAAAATGAATTGTCTTATAATTATGCACAAAGTCGTATCTACGAAGTCGATTTATGTAACGAACCACAGAATTGAAATTCAAATTAAAAAAAAAAATTTTCTGCAAACAATACGCACACTTCTATAATCCTGCCCCATACTTGTGGTTCAGTACACCTACCCCGCATTCCCTACCCACAACACAATATTAAAGTAATTTTCGGTTTTTCTAATATTTCGAATTTTTATTTTTTTGTTCGAATTTGACAATATTTCGAATTTGTGCAGAAACAAATCGTTGAAGCGTTAACTCCCTGTCTCCAGTGAACTCTTGAGTGGTTCCTCTATTATTCCACTGAAATAACTTCTTTGTTAGGAAGAGAATTTATTATGCCTGGAAGAGGGAGACCTATTGATCAAATTTATGCAGCAAAGGTTTATAGAATTTAAATTTTTTGAATGAACGATGGAATTTAAATTACTTTTCAATTTACTTTTGTCTTTCTTTAAAACTTTTCTCAGTTATTTTTTTGGTTCTTTTTTTAATTAATTTATTTCTGTTTTTTACAACTTTTCTTCAAGGTCTTTTCATAACCTTGGTAAAATAAAGTTTGTAAAACTTTAATATATATTTGCAATTGTAATTTTAATGAAATTATCTCATTTGGATTTATTTTTTGTTAGGGGATGATGGGGTTGAACGACCAATTCTTTAATAGTCAGAGTATTGATATGGTGGTTTCATATTGAGACGATATGACACATTATTGCAGCGGGTCAACGAAATGAGGTGGTCTGCCCTAGGTGAATTATTAAAAATGCGAACACTTGGAAAGGGCACCACTATCAACCGAAAGCCTGCATGGCTTTCAGTAGTGGAGGGCGCTACGAGACGGTCGCGAAGACTTAAAACAAATTGATCACAAACCGTGATTTCATAAAGGCTGATATTTGGTGTGGTCTCTGTTTAACAGGCTACTTGTTCAGTGGGTGCCAGGGCATAGCAACATCAGCGGAACGAATGGGCGGACGAACTTGCTCGTGTTGGTACAGCCTCGGAGGAATCTCCCTCCATAATCGGGATTGCACCAAAACACCTTCCCTCAATTATTTACATTTGGACTAATCACAATTACCTCTGTTAAGATGACCCTTCGGCTAGACCTACAAAGGAACTGGGGGTAAACCTAACCCAAATCAAATGAATAAGCTCGTGAGACTTCATACCTAATCTACAATACATGGTAAAAGCACGTCGTCAAAACGACCTGGATTTTTGTGTTTGCTTCAAACTCTAGCATTAGTAAATTCATGCCTGCAAAAATATCTCTTCTCTTTCATTCATTTGTCGATATGAGCACGAGCTTACGTGTAGAAGTTAATCACCAAAAACGATGTTTGTAATACCTCAGGTGTAATTAGAACCATGTAGAGGAATTTAGAACAAAACAGCTGTAAACTGGAACTTGTACTTTCGGTCTTGAACGCAATATTTTATATTATTCGTTTTACCCCAAACAATTTCTTAGTTTATTATACTATGGAATAACTTATTGAAACCAAATACTTCTTTTGATGTAATTATGCAAGGAAATCAAGAAAGCAATTACATTTATGATAATTGACAGGCCAACAGCTATTTAATTTGGCAGCTTACCGCTAGGTACTTACATATTTCGTGTATTTATATGCATTCTTCAACAAATGATATTATTTTGACGATGTCGCTTTACCATGCATTGTAGATTAGGCATAACAAGCCAACCCTGAGAACTCTAGTGACTTTTCTCACTGGGTACTCTTTTCTGACAGGTCAACTTTACAGGATGAGACTTGTTTATGATCCAATATGCAGGGATTACCGTGAGGAATCCGAAACGGTGGCTCATTTTATTTGTCACTGGCCGGCACTCTCAGGAAAGTGATACAGAATTTTTGGCTAACACTTCCTGAACGTGCCGGCAAGGAGGACTGGGCCCAATACTTAGCTTTGTAAGAGCGTCCGGTTGGGCCCTATGAGCGATTACTCATGGGTCCGGAGGATTAGCAATGGGTCTTGTTTTGGTCTATGTTCGAAGGACCCCTGGGGTCCCCTAAGCTCCTTTAAAACTAAACTAAACTATACTTGGGGTGAGAGCAGAGAATTATATTTCATCATCAATGGTAAAAATGGCAGACATTTTGCGTACGTCATACCAAGATAACTCGAGAATGCGTTCACATAGAGCACTGAAATTTTGCACACGGGATTTCTAAATCAAAAGCAAATTCGAGTTCGAAAATAGGACAAATCGGGCAACACCTTTCTAGGGTTACCATACACAAATTTCGTTTTCATTATATATTTGGACACTGCCTGTGAACGAGTCATTGTAGAGAACTGAAACTTCCCACACAGTGTTGTCATAAAGATAGTAAATAGAATTTCAAAAATGAAACAAATTGGGCAACTCCTTCTTGGTGTTTCTATATAACACCATGAAAGTGTTGACCAATTTGATGGTCCATTTTTCAACATGTATTTGTAATTTTAATAAAAATGCAGTATACAAAATTTGAACCCTAAACGTCGACGCGTTCTCAGTCCGTGTCCAAATTTGTATACCCTAGATCACGGGTAGTCAACCGTGTCCCTAGTCCACTAGTGGGCGATGCAAACTCTCATGGCTGGCGGTTGAGGTAATTTCCGTTGGTAAAAACTATTTGCGCTATTATTGCGCATCTAAAGAATAAATAACAGATCAGATTGTACTGTAATGCAGTGCGCACGAGGAGAGCGGGGTGAGATGTAAATAGAATTAAAGTTAAAGAGGTCGATTCAGTATTACAAAACAAGTACACGATCAATAATGGTCAAATAATTATGTTGCCACTAGCGAATTGTAATGTATCGAGGTCAAGTTGGTTGAAATCACAAATCAATAATATTTAACTAAGCGACGTCAAGAAAGTAGGTGAGTGTGAGTATCGCGAAATGAATGGGAAAGTTTCGGGCAGCCCGCGGTTTAGCAAATGTCGAGATTGGAGTAAACCTTGGGTCGCTTAAAAACGCGGCGTAGTTTTACGGAATAATTAAATAAAGTAGTGGACTATATTATTTCGGTGCATTTTATTTAATACGTAACACGACCAAAATCATATCTACAATACGGGTGCATATCAACGTTGTCACTACCAAAATTTAAGTGGGGTAGATTAAACTAATAAATTTTAAGTGCACCTGCGATTAATATTAAAAGTGCCTACTATAATTCTATTCATATTTATTTTATGTAGGTATTCATCAATGTATTAACTCCAAATAATAAAAACAAAAACTAAAAAGATAAATTTACTTACTAAACCTCGACCAAAAATTACGAGTTCTTTGCAGTTCAGCTAAATTAAGTTACTACAGAATCGGTGAGCAGTAATCAAATTTTACTACCACAAAAGATAAAAATTGGGCAGCAGGTATAAAAGGGCAGACTACCCCTGCCCTACGTGATGAAATCATGGTGCCATACTGTTTGTAATAATGCTGGTAGAGCAAAATTGATTTCTATTGTAGCACTATTATGCTACCCCGATCTTCAAGACTGACGATCATAGGAATATTATTAACTAACACTCCAACTCCATATATATTATTCTGGCTTTAATATTCGAAAAGGTCGCCAACTATAAAAAGATACTGATTTCTGAAAAACAGCATGATTTTTTCTCGGGTCTCCCCACAGTAACAAACTTTACTTTATTCACCAATGTTATCGCATTCATTCTTGATGAATGCAAATTAGTTGATTCAATCTATACAGGTTTCTGTCAAGCATTCAATAACATTAGCCATATATACATACTTTGGTAAAGATGACGCAGTTGGCCTTCCACCAGAATACAATTGTGTGGTTTTTGTGTTATTTGAGTGCAAGGAAATGCACTATAGTTTTAAATGGTCAGAGTTCACTCCCTTACGGACAGTTATCTGGTGTTCCTCAGGGCACGATCCTTGGTGCTTTTATCTTTTTAATCTACATTAATGAAGAGCATGTCACCTAAAATCTGTCTTCTGTATGCTGATGACGATGATTATTTTCTTACACAAAAAGACATATATGCCCTTTATGACAGATGCAGGGACATCTCTTTTCTACTAAATATTCTAAAATTCATGGTTAATTGTTTTTCCAGAAAGTCTCTCTACTTCCTTTTTGTTAAACTGTTAATAATGTCTTGATCTCCCAAACCAATGAAGTTACAGATCTGGGTGTCATTTTAGATTCAAAACTACTTTTTAACTCACGCATTCAATCTTTGATCTAATAATAATAATTTTATTATAGGAAGTGGTACACAAGATTTACAAATCTTTTGTTCGTACATATAGATATTACAGTGGAATCTAGAAATTATAGTTGTATATAAATGAGGTGACTAAGCAAGTATTAACAATTTTAACTATTAGAGAAAGTTAATAATTAATACACAATTACGAAATACTGATACTGAGAAAATGTAAGAATCCAATAAAGATAGATAAACTACTACACTAGCAATAGACTGCACAGATTGAAACTTAGAAAAGCGCTCAAAAGTGTTCGCAAGATTACAGAAGATGCGTTTTAATAATAGCTTTGAATGCATTAACGGTGCGAGTCCCCTGCAAGCTAGAAGGGAACAGATTCCAAAAGCGGGCAGCCTGAACAGGAAAAGAACTCTCCATGACCGTTCTGCTTAAACGGGTGTTAAATACCTTTTTGTGGGGCAATCAGGAGCCGTATCCAGTTCTCCCTCGCACCTTAGTGCTGCGAAACTAAAAGCACTTTGGCTTTTCCTTTAGACACAAAACACCCTCTTCTCAAATTTCATTCTTTTATTTTATCTAAAAATTTCGCCTACTTTTTTCACATTCACAATTCTTCTTTTATCTAACAATCTTGATTTCTTTTTTTTTATTCACAATTTTTCTTTTATCTAACAATATTGATTTCTTTTTTCAAGTTCACTATTTTCATTCGGTAAAACTAATTCTATGTACTTTTCCTATTACACTTTACCGAGACCGCGCCGAACCGAAAAATCCAAAAAATCAACTCTACTTTTGCAACCGCGCCGTTACTCCAGTTAAAAATCCAACTCGGCTCTTGATCACTTTTGTCGCGATCAAGAGCCCTCGTTCAGGGTAGAAAATGCATAGTTGCATTTTTACCCTGAGAAAATTTTCATTTATTCTGGACTTGATTAAACAAGTCCAGAATATTTTTCGTTGGACGGAGGCTTGGAATTTGATGCTTTTATAAACATCAGCCAACGTTACGACGATTGAAACTGCGCGCGCGTATACATACAATGTATTTTCGTGACGCGCGGTTCTGAGCGTGAAAGCTTTCTTTTCTATATGTATGTACGTTCGTACATACATATTGTAATTTTTTACGACAAATCGTACTGAAGGTACGATTTGTCCTTTCTTTTATTTTTTAAATTAAATATTTCTTCAGCAAAATTTGGCATGGGAATAATTTTGTTTAAACTTTATGGAATGTGAAGAAAATTGATGATACAATTTTCTTCACTGATCGAGTAGATAAGCTAATCATGTTTTTAAGCATGATTAGCTTATTGAAAATTTATATGGATGAATTCTTTTTTAAATGAATTTTTTTTTTGCTACCCTTTTTCAGGTTTTTTAGGTCTATTTCAGATATATAACACGGGGAATAATAATTTTACTTTAACGTGGGGATACCAGAAATTGGAAAAATTCTCGGTGGTACTCTGGCTCATAGCTATTTGATATACCAAAGAGCAGAACTAAAATTCTACGCTTTAAGTAGTTATCTAGAGAGCAGCCAAGTAGGGCACTACTGTAAGGTGAAACATGGTCAAATCTTCTTAAGCCGAAAATGAAACGAATGCAATCATTGAAAGCTACTTGAACTCTCCGGGCACTTTCACTATCTAATTTGGAGAAGATAGTATTTCCAAACGAGAAGTAAGGCATAATTAATGTCTTCACCAGTCTCTGCCTAACGGACGTGTCTAAAATACTCGCCGAGAGCCATAGCCTTCTTTAACCTGCATAGACTTTGCTAAGTAAGTCTTTAGTATTATCACAACATTTCATGTCTGAGCTCAATACTATTCCCAAGTTTGTAACTTTATTGTGCACAGGCAATATAAAACCATTCAGACTTATATCAGGTATGTCAATTTCGTCCAGTGATCGGTTATAGAAACAGATACACTGCGACTTTGCAGGGTTAAGCAGTAACCCATTCAACCTAGACCATTCATGAATCCTCTCAAGATTCCGAATAACACGCTCGATGTAGTCCACAATGAGGCCAATAAGCCTACTGAAGTATAGCTGTACATCATCAGCATATAGGTCAATTTTAGCATCTTTAATAACATCAGGAAGGTCATTAATAAACAGGCTAAAAAGTAGAGGACCAAGTACACAACCCTGTGGTACACAATATGAGACTGCCTTCAAGGCCGAAAAGTTATTCTCCACCTTAACTAGCTGATGGCGATCACAGAAGAACTCTTTAATCAAGGAAATAGCGGTTGCACTGAATCTGTATTCGGATGCAAGTTTACAAAGCAGGAACTCATGGCCACCGCTATCAAATGCCTTAGAGAAGTCAAGAAGGACAAGCGTACTGAAATTATTGTCGTTGATGGCCATTCTTATACCGGTTGATATCTTTAAAATAGCAGTTTCACAACTGCGAAGCGGACGGAAACCAAACTGCTAAGGAGACAACATCTGATTACAATCAATCCAACCTAGTATTTGCCTATATATGAGCTTCTCTAGAACTTTCGATAAGAATGACAAGATACTGATAGGGCGAAAGTCACTAGGTGTTTCAGTTTTAGCCTTGTTAGGGATTGACAAGAGGTAAAACAAGTATTCATCCTATGAAGAATGTACTTATCAATCAAGGAAAGTAATAGCTTTATAAGGCATGGTAGTAGAGAATCGGGTCCTGTAGCCTCCGATTTAACTGACAAAATAGCAGAGATCAGCTCCTCTAAATCGAATCCTCGAAAGTTAAAACAGTTCTGGTTAATTTATGGGACCCAAGTTGCATCGGAGCTAAGAACGTTGCTTATAGGTGAGACACTTGAAGACAAAAAATGCGTGTTCAGGTCATCAGGGTTTAAATTACAAGATGCACCATCCGTGCCATGCACACCAACCTTCCGTAGATTGCGCCAAAGTACTTTGGGTTTTTAGTCAAAGTTAAATTTAGCACTGAAATAACGTCTCTTGGAATTTCTAATGGCGACTGTTGCTTTATTGCGAGCAGCCTTATACAGTATTCGGGCTTGATTAGTTTTTAATCGTCTGAAGGGTTGATAAAGGAATTCTCTCTCCGCAATAAGTAAACGTACCTGGGGCTACAACCATAGGCAGCCTGCTCTAGGCATACGCCTGATTTTGGTAGGAGGAGATATCAACTTGTTGGTTTACTGTCACACGGTCATATATTCCATCCCAAGGAAGTATCCTGCATTCCTCAGTCAAAGCCTCTACATCAATACGCTTATAGTCTCGGTAGAAATAATCCAAAGAACTGAATGGGGAAATCTGATTGAAGAATAATACTTTTCCCATATCCGATGCAAAGATAATGTCAAGCAGTGATGGATTGGTTGCGTTAAAGAAGGTGGGCTGAGGGTTAATCGCATTAAGGTGAATTGTTTGGAAGAAATATAGAAACTGATTAGCGATGGAGTCCTTGCTTGCCTAGAATATTATGTTAAAGTCACCTCCCACCAGTACATTAGTGCAACGCTTCGTGACACTTAATAGGCATGCTTCTAGTTCACATGCACATTCACACCTAAATTTGGTCGGAGGACAATACACAGCAACCAATACACATTTTTCCAATCCAGAAGAGACTTCCACACCCATGAACTCCAGGTCACCATTAACAGAGGAAAAGATAATTTTCGCATTAAGGTTTTCCTTAACATAGATTGCCACTCCACCCCCAACGCGTGTTTTGCGATAATGCCGATATAATCTGTAGCCAGCAATATTGACCAGCGACGAAGGTATGTTGCCATTTAACCAGGTTTCACTTATTAAAATCACGTGTACCTCAACCCCGGCAAAAAGCTCACAGAATTCACCAATTTTGTTTCTAATGCTCCGCGCATTGATCGAGCATATGTTCATCCCCACAGATTAGTTACAAAAAATCTTCAACAGAGTTCTCACCCTGTCCAGGCCACCGAAGCCATGAGAACCCATAGTAAACCACAAGAAGGGCACAACCGCAAATGCATAACGAGCCAACAAATTCAATTGCTACATAAAAGAGAGTACTATTCCATATCCATCCATGCAGTGAGTCTAATAAGGACAACTTAACTAATAAATAAGTACATGAAAATTCTAAGTAAATTGATGTAATTAACATTTTGGTCATAATTTGGTCATACTTCAAAAAAAAAAAAAAAAGTGTTGTTAAAAATAATTCAAAGAAAATTAATAAAATATAAAAGAAGATATAGAAAAATAATAAAATGCGTACAATTTAATCAGCTCCATCCGTGCATAATGATAACAGGAAACCTTTAGTCAAGGCCAGTGAACAATTGCTCCACATTTGATATTTAACTGGGTGACCTTCCAATGTTTTTTTGACGTAAACAGAGCCATTCCTAGTGAAGCCAGTAGAAATTTTCTGCAGTCGACGCTGTTTTAGTGCCTCTCGCAGAAATGAGTTGTTAGCTGGGGTCAGTCTTTCATTTATGTAAACGAGACTAGCAGTGGAGAATCCATCGATTTGCGACAGCCTCAGATCCCCATAGTGACGAAAGGCAGACAACAGCGCTCGTTGTTCAGCATTCCCTGAAAGGCACACAACAATAGGAGAAAAGCTCGCAGAAGATTTCGTCATAGACTTCAATAGGATTGCATCGAAAAATGGTGATATAGGATGCTTAATTATACTAGCAATATTTTTTACAATGTCAACAACCTTCTCATTGGGATAGCTGGGGATGCCCCTGATGATCACGTCACCCATTCTGTGTGCCTGCAAAGCATTATCAGCTTGCTTCAGTATAGATTTTTGATTAACCTTCAGCTCCAATATAGCACTCTCACACTTAGTAAGGCGATCATTTCAGAAACACATTGACTCTTCAATTCTCTTTGCAATCCGCTCCTCAAACTGTTGGAAAAGATCAGCCACGTAATACACTATTCAATTCACTGTCTAGAAGCATTTTAGAATATGCCTCCCAAGAACTATTATTATGTAATTTTGAACTGTTGTAATAATTCACAACAATGTTTTTTTCATTTATCATTTTAAATTACCTTGGTATCATATACTTTTTGCACATTTAAATTTTATATCATTAACTTACCGTAAAAATGAGTTATTTTTATATGGACACAAACTTTATATTTAAAAAGCCTGGCGATAGTTTATCAGTGGACTTTGTGTCTGTAAGCAATCGTATGAACTTTATACATAAATGAAAAAAATTACTAAATTAATAAATGTGCCCCCCACTTAGATAGCTAAAACTTTGCACACAACATTAAAAAAAACAGATTTAAGTTAAAAAATGAGACAAATCTGATAACTGCTTCCTAGGGTTGCCATACAAAAATTTCGTTTGTTATTTTACTATACATATTTGGACACTGCTTGAGAACTCGTCGAGGTAGAAATCTGCATATACGGAGATTTCATAAAACTTTTCAAAAATGAACTACATCAGGCATACCCCTTTTTTGGGTTGACATACAATAAACGATGTTTTTTATTTATACTGTGTAATCAATCCTTAGAGATTTTTATCATACTGAAAAGAAAATGGATTAGACACCTATGCATAAAATTTAAAGTTATTTTGATTTTTGCATATCCGTCCGTGTTCCTAGTAGGTCACTACATGAGAACCCTCAACGTCGAAAGCTGAAATTTTGCACATAGTGCTCTCATAAAAATAGTAAATATAATTTCAAAAATGGTCTAAATGCGGCAACCCCTTCTTGGTGTTGCCATATTAAAAATTTACGATTTTTACGTGTACTGTGAAAACTATAAGTCGTATACGCTTTTGATGTACTGACAAGTTCTTCAGAATATGAAATCTATAAAATTGGTTATATGTATTAATTTTTTCTGTTCGACACGCTGTTCTAGAAATATATGCGAAAACCACTTCAAAAATCAAAATTGCACAGATGGGTGACCATACGAAATGACATACGGCCAGTCATCAGGGGTATCACAAGAATCGGTCTTAGATCAATTCTAGCTTTTTTTACTTATTTATTAGTTCATTTTAGTTCGACTCTTCTGTCTGTCTCTCTCGCTAGTTTCTCTCACTTTCTGAGGGTCACCTATTTTAAATTTTATATTAGTTTAATATGTCCTGGACATTCAACTGCAGCATAATCTTTGCTTTATGGAGCTGGAATCGACGAATCTATTAAGTTAAAAAAACAAAACAAAACACACATTTTTTTTTTAGATTTATTCCTACTTAAAACTTTAATTGGATTTAGTTTGTCTAAAAACACTATTTTGGAATTCGGTGGACACGATTTCTCAAAAACTAATGCACCGATTTTATTGAAATTTTGCACACTTCTTACAATTGGATTCACTAGTAACTGAACGATGGTCTTTTTTTTCGATTACAACTACTTTTTCAAAACTATACGTAGAGTAAATTGTACCAAATAGTGTACTGTTTGGCATACAGCTATGCCAAAGTTCAAGTTTAAATTTTTTTTTAAATAAGGCTATCATGTGTTATCCTGACCAGCACGAGGAAATTCTTTTTTATGAGTCTCCGGAAATCGAATCCCGCCGCCTGGATATTCAAAATTTTTGAATGAAAATTTTATAAAATATTCAATATAAGTTGATGATGATGATGAAATCCTTACTCATTTTTATGTTAGAGAGGATGGCTTTACTATATAGTCAAACCTTTGGGTTTGATGATAAAAACAACAAGAAAATATTTTTAAATTAAACTGCTTGTCGTAAATGTTTATAATTTTTTAATTTCAAAAAGAATTTATAAAAAAACAAAACAATGCAATATTCTGACCTCTTCCAAAGACTCTACGTTATACATTATATCAAATTCGAAATTGTAATAATTTAAGAAGTGAAAACAACAGCTTTGAAATATATTTCAACAAACAAACAATTGGTTTAAGAATAATGTTTCATTTGGTCCAATAACAATAAGAAGTAAAAAAAATGACACCTTCTAATAATCCTCTGTATGAGCTTTACTTATAAATATAACCTGAAAACAGTCTTAAGTATTTATGTCAGTCAAAAAGGATTGTCATTCATCATGAAGTTGAAGTTCACTTCAAGGACAGAATGTACCGCAAAAGTGCTTACCTACTATATACACACATGCATGTATATTATGTACGTATGTATATATATATATTTTTTTTCCATATTCAGATATACACTGATAAGTACCTACCGAGGGTATAGTGTGGAAATATTTATTGAGATTGGTATTTTGGTCATCAGTCGTTCTGGTGAAATTACACCTAACTTTACTTTAGGGGGATTGTGAAGATAATTTCAAGCATTACACCTACTTGGAAAAGCGCATAGTTATAAAACCTTAGCGCTCTCATATAATTCTTTACCACACAATTTCTCACAATATCATGGTGAAGGATAAATGGATGAAGAATTTCTCGCAAACATTATGATGATTTGAACGCAAGTCATGTCCTTTTCCTGACTGACATATCTCCTAACATACCTAATTGTATTGATTTTGAAGGAAAAGGATATGTTTAGATTGCAAATCTAACATCTTGTATTTTATGTTATTTGTGTTCCGTATGTGTCGTTTAGGAGAAATAATAATTGAAAGGACTATTTCAAATTAAATAGTGATTATGTCCGAATTCGTGGTCTTTCAATTCATATAATAAAAAAAGCTTTGAGAGAAGACTTTTTGTACAAAAGCTTGTATGTGCTGTAGTAACTCCTTTTCATAATGTGTAGGATAAAAATTATTGGAATAACTATAGACCTGAAATATTAAAAAAATTCATTAGAAATTTTATATTTCACTCGTTGGGTTAATTACCTGGATAAATGACAAACATTTACCTTGCGATTTGGTTTCTTTACGTTCTCATTATTTTTAATTCCGTATCTGGCGTACAATTTCACACTTATATATGGTTTACAACCTCACAATATTCATATACACACCCACTAATTATTTTCTAGAAACTTTTCCGTACTTATTTCTACTGACAAAATATCTTCGGATCAATGTTCACACTTGTTACTGAAATCCGAGGTATAAACCACTTAGTACCGAACCGTATCCAAACCTTCCTTTCCTTTTTTCTTTTAATTTAACTTTCCCTTAAGCACTTCTTCGATACTTAGGAAACACACGAATTATCTTTTATTTTTTCTTTCTTTTTTATTTATTGAGATTTTTCTTTCTCTTGTTTTTTTTTGAGAACTTAGGAAAAGCAAACTTTAATCTTTACTCGTGACTGTCCCGACCACGTTCAAAAAACCAAATCTAAAAACCGACTGTCCCGAGACTTAGATTTTTCAATCTCAAGTCTCTTCATTCAGGATAGGAAAATGCTTAATTAGCATTCCTATCCTAAGAAAATTATTTTACGCTGGGCATGTTTAAACATACCCAGAATAATCGCGACGGACGGTAGTTGAAATTGACAATTTGCTGATAAGAGGTTTTTTCGGTGAAGACTTGATCGTTTCAGTCTTCACCGACGTAAAATTTTCATGCGCTTGATATGTATGTATGTATATATGTACATACATATCGTATATACGACAAATCTTACTGAAGGTAAGATTTGGCGTGGGGCTTTTTTCTATTGAAACGACTTGGGTTGAAATTTAAAACTTTTATTTTTCCCAAGTCGTTTTGTGGGAAAAATTTGTTAATTTTATGCGAAGGAATTTGAAGAAATTGCTGATGGCAATTTCTTCGCCTTGTTTGTTTGAAGCATGATTAGCTTATTTCTACCTATGAAAATTAAATATTTTTTTAATGATTTTTTAGGTATACAAGAGGAATAGGTATATGAAGAGGTATATGTATACTTTGAAAGTATTCAAATTTTTTCGTGGACATATACAATCAAATTTTTAGAAAACCACACTAGCAAAAGCATGGTATGGCATGAATAATGTTTTTACAAGTTATATATAAACTTTATCGCAGCATTTCATCACAGTATATCATGTGGTGACTGTTTAGAATTATTTGGGGAACATTAATGTTATTCAGAGATGTGGCGTAAAGAACAATGAACTTTGATTTAGCAGGGTTAAGCACTAACTAACTAAATAAAGACCAATCATTTATTTTATCTAACTCACAATTAATGCACGTAATGCTGTCCATAAGAAGTGTTATAGGCCTACTAATATATAACTACATGTCGTCGGCGTAAACAAATACTTTAGCATCTTCTACAACTTCTGGGAGGTCATTTATAAACAGGCTAAATAATTAAGGGGACCCAGTATTGATCGTTGAGGAACACCAAAGGGAATGGATAAAGTACCAGAAATTATAATGTCCGCGTTGAGCAAGAATGAGTTTGGCGCCTTATTTTTTCCAGATTCTTCACAGGCCTTCGACGGTGCCAATTATAGTGTATCTCTACAGAAGCTCTCCATTACCATTGGGTTCAGTTCTTCCGCAACTTCGTTGGTTAGACAGTTTTTATATAATCGTCAGCAGGAAGTTAAGTTAGGTCATATATCTTAACTCATTGCTGATGATCACATTAAAACTCTCTAAGCAACAAAGTGGCGGAAGACTGAACCCAAAGCTGATGGAGAGCTTCTGTAGAAATATTCTGTGATCAGCATTGTCGAAGGCCTTTGAGAAATCGAGACGAATTAAGGCGGAACCTTCCATACTGTAGATCGGCGACGGTATATAGTATGCCCTCGTCGGTGTAGATCACATGATTACATTTAAAAAATTTAGCTAAAATAGGTAGGGAAGAGCGTGTTATATACTAACAACCTGCAAATAAGGATTTAAAACAAAAAACCTGAAAAAGGGTAATAAAATAATCATTTAAAATTATAAATTTTCAATAAGCTAATCATGCTTAAAAACATCATTAGCTTATCTACTCAATCAGTGAAGAAAATTCCATCAGCAATTTTCTTCACATTCCATAAAGTCAAACGAAATTATTCCCATGGCAAATTTTGCCTTCAGTAAAATTTGCCAGTAGAAATATTTAATTTAAAAAATAAAAGAAAAGACAAATCGTACTGAAGGTGCAATATGTATGTACGAACGTAAATACATATCAGAAAAAAGCTTTTGCGATAAGAAATGCGCCCCGCGGATATACATTATATGTATACGCGCGCCGCAATTTCAATCGACGGGACGGTGGCTGATGTTTATAAAAACATCAAATTTAATTTTTTCAAGTGACCGTCCAACGAAAAATATTGTGTGCTTGTTTAAACAAGTTCAGAATAAATGAAAAATTTTCTCAGGGTAGAAATGCAACTATGCATTTTCTACCCTGACCGACGGCTCTTGATCGCGATGAAAGTGAACAAGAGCGCAGTCGAATTTTTAAAACGAAAGCGATTGGTTTTTTTTTAAATCCTATACGCTACAGTCGAGTTTTACAACGAAAAGAGTTTTGATTTTGGTTTTTTGATCGGGGTAGCTTCGCGTAGTAAAAAAAGCAGAGTTCGATTGGATTGTTTAAGTTTGAGCGGCCGGTCAGTTTTGGTTTTTAATTCATTGTTGGAAAAGTAGGAAAATACAAAGTGTTATTCGAGAGTAAAAGTTTATAAATAGATATAAATGGTGCAATTTGAAATCAATAACAGCTGAAGTAAGAGGTGTAATTGAAACTAACTAATAAAATAAAATTATAAATATTATTTGAAGCAGTCTTTTACTATTGAATTGTGCGTACAGAAAAGTTGGTGCTTGAACAAGGGAACGAGAAGTGCAGGTAACACCCCGAAAAATATAATAAACGTGTACCTTGAACCGAGCGCTCTAATTCATGTGTAGGCGCGTTGTTCTCCGGCTGCTGACTTACCATTTTTAAAGTACATAAATCTAAATGCTTCGAATTGGTCATAGCAAATGTTCAATATGGCAGTGAACATTCAAGGGTGCAGTTATGTTTTTTTCATATTGGAAAGTTTTGATTATTTCACACGTACTAAGTATCGTTTATTTACGAGTGCATTAGTCTTTACTTTTTATCTTTTATACATAGACGGATTATTCTAAGAATTATTATTCTTATTTTTAGTTTCAACTGCTAGTCGTGTACCTCAGACCACTTGGCGGAGTGTACCTTAAACCGATTCAACGTTCATTCTCATATTTTGTTTGTGAAAAGAAAAGGTTTGTCACGCCGATTTTTTCTCGTTTGATAGAAAAATGCCGCGAAATAAAATAGGAAATACTTGACCAGCCGTGGATCTAAATGCTTTAGAAGCTGCTTTTGATGATGAGAGGCTGTCACTAGGTAGATCTGTAAAAGTAAACTATACCTAGCTCTTGGTGTGAAAACCAAATGGCTCGTAAGCAGTGGATGACTTGTTTTCTACAACAATGTCATAGATACCTGAAATCCCTTCGGGTTTGTATCACCCTGTAACTGAAATACCGTTAAGATTGATCACTAATCCTCACGTATACAAGCTACGCAAATTTTCTTACGGGTGATGCTTCGATCTGAAATTGAAAAAAAAAAAACAATATGGAATATTTAAAGGTTTACCAACAAGTGTGTACTCATCTATTTTTTTGTTCCTCTCTAATCTCCATCTAAATGATGTTGGAAAGATTTTGGTGCATCTCACAAAAAATAACTCTCCCGTTACATAGTGCGGGCATCCTAGTGAAGTTGGACAGAATGGACAGTCCTCATTGGACATAGAAACCAACATACATCCGGTTAAGATCATTGTAGCACTAGACTACCTAAGAGGATACCGATACCTGGGCCAATTTAAGGTTATGTCTCGATATCGCCTAATACATGCTGCTCTTGTACTCCAGACTAGGTACAATCTCAATGGCGGGAAGCTACATAACTAAAAGTCCAGTAAATTAGATTAAATATAAATTTAAGCTATACTAAGTAATTCTCAAGTCGTTGAAATACAATTGAATTTCCGATATTTTCAAGATAATTTCAAGCTAACAAGATTGCTCATAAAATCTAAAAGAAGAAAGTAGGAAACTTCACTTGTTTTATGCAATATACATACTGATTATTTTAACCTTACCTCATTTTAGTTTTCTAGTTCTTCTTCCTCTGATCTCGTAAAAACAGAAATCTAGCTTCATAACAACCAAACAATATTTCCCTTCATAAGTTCATAGCCCCGAATATAAAAGTGAAGTAAATCGAACTATTTACAGCCCAAGGCAACCGTTGTCTTCAATTAGAACTTAAAAATTCTTTTAGTTTTGTAACTCCTACCACATAAATGCGGTTATCGAATCAAAAATTCCAAGCAGAAACATTCAAGGAACATTAATTTGTATAAAGTTTTCAAATATGTATGTATACCGAGAAAAAATTAGGTAAATAGTATAAAGATTATTTTACTCAAAAATTAACAAGATACATAATATTAACAAAATTAAACCGATTGGAAACGGTTCGTCCCGATTGGGAAAATTCTTGGAAAATTACAAATTAAGGGGCAATTTTCTATAAAATCGACAAACTATTGTCAAAATTTTCATAACTGTCCGAGTGTAAACAAAATTCCACAAGATCTTCATAATCCTTAAATACAAATTTTGTTCAAGAAAGAATTTTTTGGGATTCTCCGGTATATAGCAAAAGCTAAAAAATGTTCTAATTTGTTATTTCATCACACAACTCATTAATTTTTGGTGACAAGTTTCAAGTCTTGGTTTGACTCATCAACAGGTCCCAAATAGCGAAATTGGGTGATTTGAAAAACAAATCAAAAAATGAAAAAAAGAAGAAAGAAATGAAAAGTTTGAGAAAAATAGAAAAAACAATTTTTTTTATTTATTAAAAAAATGTAAAAAAAAATGTAAAAAATTTTTTTTTTTAAAGAAGCAGATTCATTCGAGGTGAATCGAACATGTATACGCTACGCAGTGGGCTGAAAAGTAAAGAAAAAAAGGAAGAAGAAGAAGCGTTTCGTGTCAGCAGAAAACCTTCCACTCATCGGTGTAGCTTGGTTTTCTGCCTGCTGCAGTCGCTTGGAAATAGATCAAACTGATCTCTTCTCATATAAACTCAGAATAAATTCTGGGTGTGAATTATATCAGGAAAAAAAAATTGCTTTTGTAGAAGTCCCCATCGTACAAATCCCAGATTTATGACTCCCACTAACCTCGACATTAGCTTTTTCCCAGGACCAGAAACATATTTGAGATTATTTTTATGACCTAGGGATCTGCATGCAATGGAATTCATTATCATTATTTTTTTTTTCAAAAACCGCTTGGGCAGTATTTCGTGGAAAATCGCATATTCCAAGTTGTGTAGCTTGTTGGGAAAAGACCATTACTTATTGAAATTTAATAGGAAGTCGGCTCTTGTGACGCAAACGATTTAGAGAACATATACCTCTAAGAACATGTATGAACGAGCCTAATTGCGGTGGGTAGTTTGCATGAAGTGAAATTGTTTTAAATTGCACCCTTAATGTATAGAATAAAAGCGAATGGGGAGTGTTAGTTGTACTCGTATTATGGCGATATAAATTGTAACGTCTGGTGTTAGTGTGCTGGTAGTCAGGAGATTGTCCAGGGCCGTTTTCTGGATGTTGCTAGGTTGAGAGCGCTGTTCTAGCTCTGCGATTCGGGCGGTCTCTAGTTTTAGCTACTTTATACTACTGAGACTACACTCACTCACTTACATATATTAAATTATAACTACGTGGCGTAGGTAGACCAACACGAATAACGTGCGCTTGTCGTTTGGAGTAGTCAACACGGGGGATACGGGACGGAGCGTGCGCTCACTATTCGTCTGACCAACACGATTACGTACGCTTGTCGGGGATGAAATGTATGCGTGCGCTCACTATCCCTCTGACCAGCACGATTAACGTACGCGTACACGTACGTGTACCCGGTTTTGGTATCGCAACGCAACCATATGTCAGCCTTACTTTTGATTGGCTTCAATGGCATGTATTTCTTTACACTAGATCGACCCTTAAATTCCGTAATGCATTCGTCAATGGATTGCGCGGTACTTTCATTTCGAGCTGCTGGAAATGTTTTCATCCTACAGGCAACAACTTCAGATAGAAATCCTTAGGCGAATCACTGTGCTTATCGCGATCACGGGAAATGTTTTTTTTTATAAATTCATTACCCATTGATGTATTTTTGCTCCAGTAATCAGCTAGTCATGGTACGTAGTTGTGGTGCATTATCAAAGAAACTCTTAACACAAGAAAACTTTTAAATTCGTCGTTAAAAGCTCGATTTGTTGATTAACCTATTCAGGTTTTTGCGCCTCTGATTTGTGGACTCTGCAATATGATATGCATAAACTTTTTCGAAAAATTTTTCGAAATGCATCCAACTCTGTGGCTCCTAAAGTTAATTTAAGAAGAATTGTAGTATTTTCTTCCGCGTTAGGTAATGACATATGCATAGGTAAAGAGAGAGAGAGAGATAGAATAAGAACTCCAAAGGCGCTCATATATTTTTTAATGTTGTAACGTATTTTTAGCGCGTTTTACGTAAACTTCAGAAAAGACTCTGTCTGTAACGCGTTCGAATCCTAGTATGTTTTTTTTTTAATTAAAAAAATAAAAAAAGAAGCGGCCAAGTGCGAGTCGGACTCGCACGCGAAGGGCTCCGTACCTTCGTACAAAATTTAACGCTATGTACTTTTTAGATCGAGCAAAAACAAAAGTTCAGTGTATGAGGATACCCTTGAGTTTTTAACTATATTTCGTTTTCATTATATGTTGTTATAGCAGCTTTAGTATTACTAACTTCTTAAAAATTCCGTGTGTCTACCTATTACAGTTCAAGAGATACAGCCCTGTTCAGACCTTAAATCATCATAGATTAATCATATATTATTATGTAGATATATTAATTAGACTTTCAATTTAAGAAAATAAATATACCTACCGAAATATATATGAAAAAAGTCAAATTCATATTTCCATTCTCACCGAATTGGAGTCTCACGCAAATTATGCCACCAGACGAAATACGATATGCACATTTGTGTCATATTAAGAAGGTATGCATGGGAATCCGAATTTGTGTGAAATTCTCATTCTTATTATTTTCAAAAACTTAGCTCAGTAAACATTCTTTGGTTGTTATAAATTAAGTTATATGAATATGTAATTTCTAGTCTTGTTTCATTCATCAGACTGAGCAGTTTCATTTAATTCTACGCAATTTCAATTTGGCTTTTCGGTACAAGGACTTTGATTAAGTAGCACAACACAACGGAGAATTCTCGATACAATCTTTTGGCGTTGCGGTACAAGCACCTTGACCACGTAGAATAAAAGAATTCTATCTAAGCCCGCTGACATACAGACGGACGGGCAGACGGGTGGATAGCGGAGGATTAGCAATAGGGTCCCGCTGGTACCCTTTGAGTACGGAACTTAAAAATAAAAAAAAATAAGAAAAATAAAATAAAAATAAATTAAAATTATAAGAGTGAATTCCGTTCTAAGAACGGGCAACTTTAGATACTATGATAAAATAGCGTTGTTGAACAATATTGATCGGATAATCTTAGGCCAATGAGACACACCTTTTAAATACATTTGTACTTCTCCAGCACAAGTATGGATTAGTAGATGGTATATAGAGGAAAAATAGTACAGGTCCAATTTTAAGATGATTGTGAAACTCCACATATAAGAGACACCTTATCTGAATATTAATGTACATGTCATTGGCATTAGCAAAACGACTGCGTTCATTTAAAAAGTTTTTGACAAATTTTACTGTACTTTTTCGGAAAAAGGAAAAATCCTTGTGAACGTTTTCTCAGTAGCTTCAAATAATTTATTGAACTGAACGCCTGACTGAAATCATGCTCACGTAAAACGAAAATTATAAAATCGTCTTTGTCTGAAGCTTCGTGAATATCTGATATACATAGCTATAAGTATAACTGTTTCCCAGCTATAATTCGAACCAGGTCGATAAAGCTCACAGTCTGCATACAGATTATCTTCTGTAAAACGTTAATTAAGAAACAAAAAAGCCTAATTGACATGCAGTCAGTTAGAAAAAAGCTTTGATGCTTTTTTTCCACTGACTGAAAACTGGGACTTCATATGAGATATGAGTTATATTTATATCTTATAAATATTTGCAGATAAAATGCGATGAATTTATTATTATTAATTATCCGGACTTATTTAATAGTATTCATACTCAGAAGATTCTCATTTTCATAGTATAGGCATCGGATCACGACCAAATGAAGGGAGCAAATAATAAACGAAAGCAAAAGCATATGAGCATAACTGTATCTGTACATGATGTTGCATTCTCCATACTATCTTAGATATTTACTGGAAAATCATTTTTCTTATTTTTGGGAAAGCCGACAGCACGGCGTAGAAAAGCATTAATCTTTTCTTAGAATATTTAAGTAGAGTACAGTCCAAAAGATTTGGACCTTAAGCCTAGTACTAAGGTCGGCGCTAAGCTAAATTTTGTATGAAAATTTAGCAAGCTAAAAGATTTTGGCGAAAATTTATCCTGAATTTTAGCGAGAGCGGTACTAAGGTCAACGCGCTAAATTTGTCTTTGGGTTTTGAATAGAGATGGCACCACCAGTAAGTCTCCAAAAAATTTAGCTTGAATTTATCCGCCCGGGCCGTTCTTTAGCGCGCTAAAAATATTTTTTGTCAGAGTTCTGAGATTTGATAAATTTATTGACCTGATTTTTCTAGTTAACGTAGTTTTGTACGTCTTTGCTGTAAGTACAGATGAATTGGATTTCTTTTCGTGGCCGTATTTTCAATATCATTCTTAAATTTTTATTTAGTGTACCTATACATTATGCATATTATTTTCATATTTTTAATATTTCCAAATAATTTTAACTACCTGCTTTAGAAATATTATGACCGCGCGTTGTATTTCCGTAAAAAAATTGCAAAATGCTTGTTCTTCTTGTTTTTAATATATCTTTTCTCTGAGTCTCCGCTGTCATATTTTAGCTGCTAAAGAACGGCCCGATATTGGAGACCCGCTAAAATTTAGTTTAGCGCGGACCTTAGTACTAGGCTTTACAATATAACTAAAGGAAGCACAATAAGCCCGAACAATTCCGGTATTTCGCACTATGAGGTAGAATGGTGTTTATGTATTCGTTATGCTCATGGAAGTAGCATATGTGAAATGTTTTTGAAGGGGGTTAGCCGTAATTGTTTAAAATAAACCAAAAATTGTGAACTGTCACTGACACATTCAACAACAAACAAAAAAGTTGAAAAAGAAATGTTTTGGGCACTCACGTTGATATTTTTGCTTCCCTTTCTATTTTTTCACTTCTTTTGCACGTATTTGCGGAATAGAAATATTACATTCAGCATTAATTTCAGCATTTCACCTTTCCTGAAAAACGTCTTTCCGGGACTCTTTCGGCGGTTATTTATATAGAACCGCACAGCACAATTCATTGTTGAGATATTCACAAGTTTATGAAATTAAATTGTCACTTCGATGTTTTTATTTAAAATTAACACAATTTGCGAAACAATTTAAAGTTTTTTTATTCAAAAATGCACAAAAAACCAAACCCGTCACCGAAAACACGAATCTGACATTTAATTCGAAATGGTGCAATTGTCATTAGAAAATTAACTTGATTAAGGCTTGGTCAATGCATGGTTAGACTTGGTTACGTTCTTTTTGCCATAATGACACAATATTCTTCAGCTACCAATAATCCACACGAATTCTGAAGAAATATGTTCGATTTAAATACTAAGAAAGAAATGAATTTTTGCCTATATTGAAAACATTTTTGGTTGGTACCCATGATATATTTAGCCGAGATGAGTGAGTTATTGAGGTTTGCTATGAGCTCTTCCATACATCTTATCTGTGCTACTAGTCTCTCCAAAGATTCAAAACTATATATATCAAGAGTCATAAGATTTGACAATCGTAACACACGTACTCTCCGCAGAAATGCAGATAAACATGCACCAATCAAAGAGATATGGGACAAATGAGTAGAGAAGTAATACCGAATTTATACAACCGAGATGAATTAGAATTGACGAACAGCTAGTTGCCTTTCGAGGAAGATGCCACTTTCGTCAGTAAGCCCGCCAATTACGGCATTAAATTTTGGATACTTTGCCATAGTAAAAACAGCTTCGTATGGAATATTCAGCTTTACACAGGAATGATATGCTTACAGGTATAGACTTATGTACAACAGGGCTCAGAGGTAAAAACGTAACTTTTGGCAATTTTTCTATGTCACATGAACTTGGGCAAAAGTTGCGGAGAAGAAACTCACTGGTCGGAACCCTACGTGTTGTTCAAGATCTGAAAGGAAAGCCTTTATATAGTTCCATGTTTGCATTTATCCAGGACACAACAATGGTTTTTCACATTCCACGAAAAACTAAATGCGTGCTTCTACAAAGTACATTTCATAACGCGAAGGAGATTGAAAGTGACAACAAGAAAAAACCAAAAATTATTATTGATTACACTGCAGACAAGAAGATTGCATGCTACTGTTCTCGCAGAAGACAAATAGGTGGCCATTGGTTGTCTCCTCTAATGGTCCAGTCAAATAAGCCGAAAAAATGCTAGAGATCGCATTTAATTTGTTTCAGGCTGCAATTTTGAGGGTTGGTGTAGGGTGGTCCTGAGAGTATTGTCGCACAAATGCAGCCTCGTAGGGCCAAAAAAGGGGTGAAAGACAATAAAAACACCCCCGAACGTGTGACAATCTACTTGCCGTGCGTGCGGTCTGGAAGAGGTAAAATTTTTGAAAAAAGTAAAAATGGTATATTATTCAGAATATGATTCTAAATAAAAAAGTCTCGGGTGACCAACCCCTATCTCGTAAGTGATCGACAGGAAAACCAAAAGAAGATAAGGGTGGACACATCGCAATATCCAATAACATGTGTCCGATTACTTCAATTCTGCAACCAAAAGAAGCTTGAATTTTTCGCAGTTGGAATGGAAAAACGGGGGGAGTGAAGAAAGTTATCGGACTATATGTTGCGCAACATTTGCGCTCACGTTTTGCTGTGGTGACGTGCTTGCAACATTTTTGAATTTTTCTTATAATTTTGGCTGGTTGTGCAAAGCGAGACGAGATATGATGATTTTTGCTTTGAATTTTTTCATTTTAGTTCAATATGGCTGCAGTTTTGCGCATTCGATGGTTTTTAGGGTTTTAGGTGACCGCGATTGCGTAAGCGTGGGAAGAAAATAATGTATGTGATTGTGCGCATTTGTTATTCGTTTTTAATTGTTGTATATAATAAAATTATATATATATAATAAATTAATGGTATAGACTAGATGGGTGTGATCTAGGATGGTTAGCTGGTTAAAAATCGAAGCGTTACTTTATTTAAAAATTTATTACAAATCGAAGTTATATAAAATTTGCAGATTTTTTTTTTAAATTTAATTAAAAAAAGGTTTACTAATTCCCAATATGATATAGTATAATAATTGTCTCGCAATTTTCAAATCAAAAAATCAAATCAGATTAAAAAGGATTTATTTCATGTACAAGCCATTTTTTAGCTATAGCTATACGTACAACGTTGGGCAATATGAGACTAAAGAGCATATAATTATAGATTAACAAATCAGAAAAATTAACAATAAAGGCATTGCATATTTACTTCTGGTAATTTGCTGTTCTCAGTAATATATGAGCCACGATAGTATTATTATTAGTAGTAGTGAAATTATAACTTTATCCTTTTTATCTCATTTCACTTTATATCTTTGATTAGTTGCATAGTCTAAGATTGCTCTTACTATTATCTTATTTGCTATTTAGTACCGATATGTATTCTAGTATTATCTACTCTTGCGATTACTTATATATAAGTAAGTGTCTGGTCTGGTTTCCAACCAGTCAAGATAATGAATATAATGACTTTATTGTTAATTTTTCTGATTTGTTAATCTATAATTATATGCTCTTTAGTCTCATATTGCCCAACGTTGTAGGTATAGCTATACCTAAAAAATAGCTTGTATATGAAATAAATCCTTTTTAATTTGATTTGATTTTTTGATTTGAAAATTGCGAGACAATTATTGCACTATATCATATTGGGAATTAGTAAACCTTTTTTTAATTAAATTTAAAAATAGAAAGAATCTGCAAATTTTATATAATTATGATTTGTCAGTAATAAATTTTTAAATAAAGTAACGCCTCTATTTTTAACCATCTAACCATCCCAGATCCCACCCATTTAGTCTATACCATTAATTTATTATATTCCATTCTTCCCGTGTAGCCCGCAATCCCATCTTACCCTTTACAACAATTAAAAACAAACAACAAATGCACACAATCACATACATTATTTTCTTCCCACGCTTACACAATCGCAGTCACCTAAAAACCTAAACACCATCGAATGCGCAAAACTACTGCCATATTGAACTAAAATGAAAAAAATCAAAGCAAAAATCATCATATCTCGTCTCGCTTTGCACAACCAGCCAAAATTCTAAGAAAAATTCAAAAATGTTGCAAGTACGTCACCACAGCAAAACATGAGCGCAAATGTTGCGCAAGATATAGTCCGATAACTTTCTTCACTCCCCCCGTTTTTCCATTCCAACTGCGAAAAATTCAAGCTTCTTTTGGTTGCTAGCTCTTGAACGAAAATGTTGCAGAAATGAAGTAATCGGACACATGTTATTGGATATTGCGATGTGTCCACCCTTATCTTCTTTTGGTTTTCCTGTCGCGCCCTTAAGAGATAGGGGTTGGTCACCCGAGACTTTTTTTATTTAGAATCATATTCTGAATAATATACCATTTTTACTTTTTTCAAAAATTTTACCTCTTCCAAACCGCACGCACGGCAAGTAGATTGTCACGCGTTCGGGGGTGTTTTTATTGTCTTTCACCCCTTTTTTGGCCCTGCGAGGCTGCATTCGTGCGACAATACTCCCAGGACCACCCTACACCAACCCTCAAAATTGCAGCCTGAAACAAATTAAATGCGATCTTTTGTTTTTTTTCGGCTTATTTGACTGGACTATAATATCTTGGACATTGCTTGGTTCTATTTACCAGTGTGTGTTCAGAGTGGAATATTTGAAAACACCATAGAAGACGCTTATTTATTGCAAATGTTGGCGAGTCGTTAGTAAAGCAGCATATGGTCGAAAAAGTTCGGCTTCCATGGTCTCTAAATGCTCAGCAATGTCTAACTAATATTTCGGCATCTACTAGCCGACATCTGCGACATCTACTTGCCGAAGACAATCGCTGGAAGTACCATCAAGAGAACAAAAGTCCCCAAACGTGGCTGATGCCGTTTCTGTGAAAAATCAGAAAGCAAACATACTTCAAAATGCCAAAATTGTAATAATTTTCACAGCAGAATCTCTTGTCTATGTATGTCCAAATTGCACGCAGTGAATACATATGTAGCGTCAAAACCGTTTTTATTATGTCATTCCATTTCGAAGTATGTTTCTGTTATTTTTCTCAATGAAGTTAAAATAAAATCTTGTTTTTTTACTACAAAATAGACCATGGATCAAAAAAGACCATAGGGACTTTAATGGGGTTTTTTTAAGTAGCGGTAAAGGTTAAATTGAAATGAATTCAATAAGATTTTCAATTGAAATTATCATTCCTACATTCCCCACCGATTCATTAAATTTGTATACATTTTAGTGTTTTTTTTGCAATCATTTTAGCTCTTTGACTTCACAATTGAATTTCAAAATTATTCAATTACGAAGAGTTCCCTTTTTCCATTCAGATAGTCCACCCACACACAGTCAATAAATAATTTTTAAGTTAAAAAACTTCTGTAAAAATAAAATTTGTTCCCATGGGCATTTGTCCTAATTAATAATAAAATGTTCAAATGGTGAAATATTAACTGTAAGAGCGAAGGAATAAAAAAAATATATGAAAAGAGAAAATTTTAAGGACTTCCAATCTTAATAATTTGCAAAACTCTCTGAAGTAGCTTTCATCTAAACAAGCAATTTGCTGGCAATATCTGTTGCCAGGCTAATTGATTGCTTCTACGTTGTTTCGTTTGCTCGGGGGTAACATTTTCTGTTGAAAAATTTGTTCAATGGAAAACGGTTCGAAGCTTTTAAATACGGATTTATAAAAAGAAGTAATTTGCTCTTTATTTTGGCTGCTGGTTGGTTGGTTAGTTATGCTATATGTGTACTGGATACTATACTTAGCTAACTGCAATATCAAGTTGAGCTCTTATCGTACAGAGAAGTTACTCCCTTATTGATTGGTAATTAGTAACGTAAACATTGGTAAGGATCCTTTGAGCACTATTGAACTGTACACGATAATACTAATGTAATTAATTAAAATAATGATATTACTTACTCAAGTCATGTATACATACATGGCTTTTGTATATTTAGCTTCGGAATAAATTGGAAATTATGTTAAGAATTATTTGTTCAAGAAGGATTTTATTTGGATTCTCCGGTATATAGCAAAAGCTAAAAAATGTTTTTAATTTGTTATTCCCTCACACAACCCATTATATTTTTGGTGAAGAATTATAAGTATTTAGCAAAATTCCAATTTTGATTTGTCAAATTCAATGAATCTACGTAAGAGAAAATCCTTTGATACGTTATGTGTATAGATTTTTAGATTTTACGCACCATTGTAAAAGAAATCGAAACATTCCGTTAGATGGTTTCAATTGTAAGTTATTTAAAACAAATCATATTTTAAGGCATATTCCAGAGGATACATGAGATAGTTATATTTTTGTGTTTCTGAGTATGGACTTTACAAAGTAACTTTTTATCCAGTCGTGTCGGTGCCATAGTCCATGAGAACTTTAGACGAATTAGTTTTTCTTTTAGTTTTGTTTTGAAGACATTTGAAAGGATTCTGTAAGCATCCGCAGCAGGCTCCCAAGAATTTTAAGCGAAAATATTTAAATTAAATTAAAAACAAGTAAACTATGTATAAAGTAAATAATAATTTCTGAGTTTTAGTTCTGAGACAGTAAACACTTTTAAAAGTAAAGTTCAATGTGCTGCTTACTATTTCGAAGCTACCAACAGAGCTAAATTATCTGAAAAGTTAATTCTGCATTTGATATCGTTCTCACTATTCTGCTCTTGATGCATAATCAATTAATTAATTAATAAGATTTATTTTTCGTTTTCATTACGATTCACTTGACTAAGCGAGTCCATATCCCTTCTCATATTATCCATTGATTTTCAAAATGGTGCTTCTTTTAAAAATTGACTGAAGATAAAAGAAAGTTCGAAAATTTATTCTTTAACATATACCGCCATATTTGGCTCCAATATGAACTCTTACGTTCGGATATACCTACTTAAGACTCAGATAGTCAGTGGTTTTTTGGTAGACGATCAACCTATATCAGGCTATTCCAACGCTATTCACAAAATATTACTTACAGATAAGTATATCTCTTGAGAGCCCCGGTTCCGCTCATCCTTCATATGTTAGGAATTTATTTCATAACCGGACAAAATGGTGCTCTCAGCAAGCTTAGGTGTATTTGGAAGTGCAGAAATTGCAATTCATCTGCTAAATACGTGGGATGTTATCAGTGGTTAGTATTCTGCATAAAAGTTAGCGCTTGGATATATTTTAATTTTCTAGAACATACGCGTAACGTCTAAATCTTTAGAAAGCATATTGTCATAAGTAAAGTGCGGATTTAACTAGGGTTTGATGTGTGTCATACTTGCTTTTCTTAAAAATCATAACCATTTATAGCCAAGACGTCCTTAAAGTTCCAACATTTTGATTTGTTGGTATGCGCTCATTCACCCAGAATGTTTAAATATTCATTAATAGTATTCAGTAAGTCCAAGGAGTCTGCTTAAAAATTTTTCGACACAGTCGGTATAAGTGTAAACTTTTGAACTTTTGATTATATCAGGGATGCATTTATATATAGGCAGAATATAAGCGGCCCTAAAATCGATCTTTGTGGAACCCCGTGATGAATTGAAAATTTTCTTTTACATAAACCTGCTGAAAGCGACCTGTTAAGAAATTGTTTATGGTATTAGTGGCATTTGAAGAGAGGTTAAAATTCCATAACATATTTAAAGTAATTGTTTGATGGTCTACGATGCCAAGAGCTTTTGAGAAGTCTAGCATTAGTAGAATACCTAAATATATCATCATTATTGAGATATTTGCTAACTTCAGTCGTAATCTTTAATAATGCCATTTCACAGCTATGGTGTTTTCGAAAACCGGATTGCCACTTAGAGAGCAGCGCTAGGCTATCAATGTATTCAACAATTTTCTCGCAAATTATTTGCTCAAAAATTTTTAGAAAGGAAACATATCAGGCTGATATGTCTAAAGTCAGTATTATTCTACCTATTCACCTACAACTTTCTGGATGAGGATGTACCTACACCGGTTTTTGAGAAAATTTCTGGCAATTCAGTGGAAGCTGAATTCGATAGAAATAAAAATATTTTCGCATTTGTTACTGCAAAATCCCTGTCATCTAATCAAAGTACAAATATAAAATTTAAAGTTTTCAATGATTATGTTGTGAGTGATTAAAATTATTCTTTTATATTGTTGAATTTATTGTATACATCTTGTTGGAGAGTAATCCCTTCCCTGCTTACTTGCTGTGATTGTTTGAAGCTCTACAGAACCTTCAATTTTTTTGATCCTGCGAATAGCTGTAACAATTCGAGAAATTATCCACGGATAGGAAGTAAATAGGTGAATTGTTTCCCATAATGTTAACCATGAAATGAGCCGGTAATGATTTTGATACACACAGGGTAAATTTAACTGTGTATTTGCTTTAAGGTATTTGAATTACCTAGTTAATTAGAAGCCCCCGATACACATAAATCGGGATATTATTAATGGTAATGTGCATGTCTAAGGCTTAGTATGGATGTATAAATGCATTAGTTGGTGTTTCCAGACGATGCAGAATTATTATTTTTTAATCCAAAAACTTGTTGTCATCCCTTATTTTTTTTTTAAATAGATTATAGTAGTCTCCATGCAGTTTTTTCTTTTGATAGATAGGATTAACCTAAAACTGTTTGAGTTAATAAAGTCCTGGTGAGTTCGACTTACAGATACAAAATAATTATTTATGGTCCTATCCATTATTTTTAACTTACTAGATAACCTTAAAAGAATTCTTAGAAATAACAGTTAAATCTAATAAAAATGTACATGAATATAATAAAGCATAAAATTGATATAACAGCGACAAAATCACAAAAACTTACTTAGCTGATCTTGATTTGCGCTTTAGTCAAATTAAAGTCAATCTATTCGGAATAACTGATATTACAACTTGGAAAAAGCCATGATACCTAAAAGAGGGAGGATGAGTTGAAATGCTAAAAGCCGCTAGAGAAGAGAGTTTATAACGCCCTGTAAAATATCCAACGTGAAAGAGACTCTGGAACGGATTACGTCTTTTATCTAGGGTGTCGAAAGTGAGCTGATTAAACCAATGTGATCACTCCAACGAAGGTTGCGTATAGCAAGCCTAAGAAATTTTCGCTGAACGGCCTCAATACAAGTAATATACACCCCGAAAAAAGGAATCCAAATAGGATAAGCGTACTCCAATATAGGTTTGACCAAGTAAAATAGAGAGATTTTACGACATATGGATCGTCGAGCGTTAGTTTTGTTCACGATTAAGTCAATGTGATCCTCGAAAAAGAACCGAGGATTCAAAACGACTCCCAAATCTTTAGTCTTGTCAAGCCTAATCAATAAATTTCCATCTACAGAATAACTAAAATGCAGGAGACACTTTTTTATAGAAAACGATATAGTAGTACACTTGCTAATATTCAAAGTTAGGAGATTAGTGGAACGCTAATCGAGAAAATTCATTAAATCGGAATTTAGAATTTACATCCGAAGTTATACGAACAATTTTGGCATCATCAGCAGAACAGAGTATGTTAGAATTAGTCAAAATTGAGCCCACATTAATAATGAGCGGACTGAGATGGCTACCTTGCAGATCCAAAGGTGTTTGTAAATTCAGTGGAACAAACTACAGAAAGCGAACGCGCTGCGTACGGTGAGATAAGTATGACCGTAAACATGTAACAAGGAGACGTCGGAAGCCAAGATGGAAAGACAGAATGCGGTGTATATTTTGTCAAATGACTAGCAAAAATTGGTGTAGACACAGCTAGCCTGCTTGCCAGCCTCAATGACAGGAAGAGTTTGGAGAATTCCGCTAAGTTGTGGTAGTAGTAGATTTACCAATTGTAAATCTATGCTGGAAGAATACGATAAAGGGCTTACAATGAAAGGTCGGAACGTCAGAAACTAGGGCTTCAAATAGCTTGGCAATACAAAATAGATTGCTGAGAGGACGATAATTAGAAACATCGTTCCGCCTTCCTTTCTTGTCTAAGGGACTAATAAGAGAAAGTTTCCACAAACTAAGAAAACTAAGAATTAGATCCTCATGAAATACAACGTTCCCCACCTAAAAAAAAAGTAGATGGAAATTTGGTCAAATGGATAAAATTACTGAAGCTAATTTTACAGTCAGTCTTAGAAAAGTCATCGAAACGATTGGCAATCGTAAAGGAATCGCCACTTTCCACAACCGCAAGACTCAGAGTAGTTGGATAACCATCGACCTTACGCTTGGACTTTCAAAATACAGAATCGCTTTAGCTCAGAATACAAGAAAACTCTATTCTGACAAAAGTTCGTGCCTTACCACCTTATAATTAAGTATTGCACAAATATTGAAAGAAACAGCAATAAATACATAATTTCATCTAAATTGCATTAAGTTATTTGTGTAAGCCATTGTTACTGTTCGGTTTTACAAACATGAATTAGTACTATGCACAAATTAAGAGTAAAATTTTAAAGATGACGTTTTTCTGGAGAAAATCTGATATTACTGAGCGAATAGGATATATATTTTACATAAATCTGTCTTTCGCTGTCTCTCTCCTTCTAAACTTTTCTCTCTCCTCTCTTGTGCCTTTTTTCGTTCTCTCTACTTCACTCAATGTTTTTGTCTCTGTTTGGCCCTTACTACCTCTCTCTCACTCACTTTTTTAGTTTCAGTCAGAGGCGCACCGAGAGGGGACGAACGGGACCTGTCCCCCTCCAAAATGTCAGTTTTCTGAACATAATTTACAAGTTACGTATAAAATGTGGTCTGTATATTATTACAAAGTCCGATAAAATAAAATAAAAACTTTTAATCTACAATAGCAATCCTGAAGTGCTCAGATGGGTGCAGGACGCGAATTTAGAGCCATATTTTTCCGACTCGTTAGGACTTGTGACACCTATGGCCCCCCTCCTCAAAGCCAAATCCTGGATGGTTTCAGTCCCTTCTTTGTAGTGTCTACTCTCTTTTTCTTTCTCTCTCTAATTTTCTCCCTCATTCTTTCTCGTCTCTCTCTCTCTTTTTCTCCTCTCTCCCTCTCCCTTTTTCTCTGTCTTTATGTCCATATCTCTCAATCCCGTTGCCCCTCTTTTACTCTACGTAGATACTGTATCAAAAGTTATTTATGTTCTTAGTCAGAGCAGTTGCACCGAAGGAAAAAAACCTGAATATGTAAAAAAATTGGGTGAATCGAACGCTTGTTAAGTTTTCTCTCTCGATGTACTTTAAATCAGAAAAATCTAGCTCGATTTTTATAAATTTTACGTTAATACACCTCCCGTTAATTAGTGTGTAGACCATGTGCATTTTGAGGATATTAAAATGAGCTATCTCATAGTAGTAGCACTTCTGCTGTCTTTAATGTAAACTGTACGGTAAAACCCATTTAAAGTCATGATACAGTACTTAACAGTCTCTACTGGAAAGTATTTATAAAGCTTTTAAGCTTCGAAATGCGAATGTACATAGTATTTGTGTGATATACGATTACCTTTTCATCTACAAAAATCTTTGCTTTTCATTTAGCCTTTTATGTATGTCAAAGTCATGAATCTTTAGCGGTTTTTACATTTCCTCCGCATTCTATGATGGAACTTTTTTCATCCATTAAGTCAAAGCAAGACCATATTGCGAAGTGCAAGGGAATATAAAAATAAACCTTGAATGCAAATGGCATTAAGATAGAAAGTGCAAAATTATATGTATTTCCTGATGCAGTGAAAACAGATTCATTTCATTATTTAATGTAACCAACATTACCTCGGTAAATTTATATAATTTGAATGAAGTAATTTTTCTGCCTTCTTATTGATTTTTTGGTTTTTAATTAATTTTTAAAAACGAATGAAAATTTTACCTCCGATATTATCCATAATTGAATGAATCTCAATCATCAAGGACACAATACCTTTCATGTTTAAATTAAACGCAATTTATATAATGTAAATAGAAAAATCAAGACACCAACGAAAATGTAATCCGACTTTTGTGATTAGATTAGAGAAATTAAGGTTCCTAATAGGTAATTGTTTGACAGCTTTAATGTAAATATCGGAGTATGACAAACATGATTACATTCGATGCTTGCTTTTTGTCATAAATGACGACATCTTCGTCAGAGCTTCTGAAAGTATATAACACGGACAGTTAGCAATTTTTTCAGACCTAAATTATTCTAATGATATCATATTGGTGACCTACATATATACATATACGTCAGTACCTCTTCCAGTAGAAACTAGTCCAACTGGCCTAAAATTAAGCCCGTTAAACACTAAAGTAATGCTTTTTAACATGAACAGCTTTTCCTCATTGAGAATAGCAATGAGCAGGTTGTTAAGAATTTCAGTTAGATGTAGCTACGGTTGTTCAGTCTTGGAACCCTCTACATGATAGCCTAGGAGACCTAAAATGGAAAGCAAATAACAACAAAGAATCGCTATTGATTATAAAATATTTGTAAAATACTTATCTGATAAGTTTGTAGAATCCTTTATTGAAGTATTGCTTTATTTGCTCTTATTCTTTATTTTCATGTTCTGTTTTCGTGATGAGCACTTTTTTAAAGAATAATTGCCTGAAAGAAGAATTAGAAATAGATTAGTCATGTAGGACAAATGTAAATATATTTTAGGTTAGTGCCTCTTTCACAAACATGAAAATTTCACACAAAACATTGGTCGTATAAACACAAAAAAAAAAACACAGATTTTACACACATTGAGTATTACATGAAAAACACATAATTCGATTATAACGAAAAACCAATTTTCCACATTAAAATGAAAATACATCCACTTACCTGTGTAATCATAGTGCTGTGATGATATGATGATGACAGATGACACGTTCGATTTGATTATCGAACCACTTTCGAAGGTTTAAGTGGGGAATGGTCTCCTAAGCTACCAACCATTAAGCTTAAATAGAAAAACACTGTCAAATGGCCTTACGAAAAGGAGAAAACATTAATAAAAAGAGCAAAATACATGCTATCATCAAATGCGGTTATAATTAATATAACCAATCATGTTTTATGAAAATGTTTTACCGATATATTAGGTGAAATTTCTAGAATTTTTATCTTCCCCTACAATACGGGAAAAAAACTAATAGTATTTTTTCTAGAAAGATTGAACAATGATTTTTTCGAGACGAGGAGAAGTTGTTAGAAATCGGATCGTGTCGGACGTCGATCAGAATTTTTGAACCCGTCTTAATTGAAATTTTAGCTACAAGTATATTTTATAGAGCTCTCGGTCGGAAATTCATTTTTAAAGAATCGAAACTTATTTGTTTTTCTCTTTCCACAAAAAAAAAAATCTTCTAATTCGAGCATTAAGTGAGAAATTGAGTGCTTGGAAAGAGAATAGACTTAGGAATTGAAATAGAGTTTACGTTTTATAACTGAAGAATATTGAACTAAATACAAGATTTAGAAATAAAGTGCTTTTGAATTCAGACTTAGATATCCAACTGGTGTTTGTTTTATTGTCAACTTAATCCCTTCATCCTAATTGAACATTTGGCGCAGTGCGTGAGACTTGGGGTTTTACACGGAAATTGCAGGTTTCAATCCCATTGTGTGAAATCTGCATTTTTTTTGACAACTTTTTTGGAAATTTTTTTTTGTTTTTTTTTTGTCCTTTTAAAACCTTTTGAATCGATCGGAATCTCATCTATTTCTGAAGCTTGAATATCAGAATTCTCGTGAACCGTTTTATTGGTCCTTCGAGCCGGATCTAAAAGGAAAAAAATCTGTTCTCGAACACTCTAAATCGTCCGTGTATAATAACTGTGTACAAAATTGAGAGAACGTGTGTGTGCTGTGCAAAATTCCAATTTTAAAGACTTTAAGTTGCCGCGCGGAGAAAATCCCAGAAGCTAAAGGTGGAGAAACCAACAGATTGGAATCCTAATAAATAGCAGCAGACAGTCATCTCGGTAAGTCCATTTTATTATTCTAATATTGGTGCTGGTATATTCAGAAGAAAAACGTCTAAATGGAAGACTTAGTGCTCAACCAGTTAGCCCAAAAGAAAATTCTAGAAAGATTTATCGAAAATTATAAAAAAAGATGGAGACCATAGAAGAACTGTGCCATATTATTTGAAAAGGCTGAAAGATTTTCAAGAGCTATGGAATGGTGCGGTGGTTACTCATCGAGAAATTTTAATGAAAGAAATTTTAAATCCAAAGATCACTGATGAGAGAGTCGCCCAATATTTAAAAGAGGACACATATTCTACGATGGAAATCCATTTCATGAACAACTATGCTGAAATAGAAAAAAGGTTTCATAAATAATATCCTGCATATAAACCTCCGACACCGGTTAGCAATAGTAACGACACAACATCTGTCGTCGGAAAAAATGACGAATCAATAAAACTCCCAAAAATATCAGTAGAAAAATTTTCAGGAGATTATCGGACGTGGCCAACATTTTACGATCTGTTTAGTACGTTAGTTCATGAGAATGACTCTTTATCGGAAGTACAAAAATTACAATATCTAAAGTTGCATCTTATTGGAGAAGCTGAAAATTTGCTGAGACATATTCCAGTCACAGCAAAAAATTATGAAACTGCGTGGAATTTATTGAGAGATCGATACGATAACAAAAGAGTACTGGTCAACACACATCTTAAAATACTCCTTTCACAAAACTCTTTGTCATCTGAAACAGCCAACGGAATCAGAAGCTTGCTGGATACGACTACTGAATGTCTACAAATCCTAGAAAACTTAGAGGTACCGACTGAGCATTGGGATGCTTTTATTGTGTATATTACCGTACAAAAGCTGCCATCTGAGACACATTCATTATGGGAGCAAAATTTATCCAAGAAAACAGATCTACCTACATGGAAAGAGTTACAAGAGTTCCTGAAATGTAGATTCAGGACTTTAGAAGCGCTAACAGTTAAGAAGAATGCCACGTCAATCAAAGACTTTCGGAATCAAACGGATAAAGTTAAAGGAAACACACAAGCGTTCTTTGCATCATCTAGCTGGATTTGTCCTCTTTGTGGTAATCAACATCACATACGAAATTGTCCAAAATTTGCTTCCATGAATTTTGCTAAGAAGTTAGAAGTAGTGAAGGCCAGAGGTTTATGTATTAATTGCTTAGGTTTGGATCATATGCTAGCACAATGCCCTAGCAAACAAAGTTTCCTGCATTGTAAGCAACGGCACCACACACTGTTACATCGAAAGCCAAACGAACATGTCGAAACTTCAGAAATGTATCTCACTCCGCGGCAAACAAGAAAGCAGAACTGTCTGGCGCACAGTCGTCGCTATCAGTATCAAATCCAGAATTCATACCACAATCTAGCGACGGCGATTCAAATAGAGTAAGTTCATTTTTTATAAATGATGGATATAAATCCAAAGATATCTTGTTAGCAACTGCACTGGTCAGAGTCATCGCTTCATCTGGAGAAGAACAAGTACTGCGAGCATTAATTGATCAGGGATCTCAAGCATCTTTTGTGACCGAATCTGCCATTCAAGCCTTGCAGTTACCGAAAGAAGCCATTCGAGCCAACGTTTCTGGAATAGGTCAAAGTAACGCAGGCCAAGACTTCAGCTAGTTGTAAAATCTCTCAACAATGATGCAATCCAAGTAGTAGTGACAGATCTGACGCTTAGAAAGTTGACTCATCTGCTGCCTGCTCGAAAGGTCCAAATCCAAGATTGGGAACACATTCGTGGCCTCGAACTAGCTGACCCACTATTCCACCAACCAGGAAAATAGATTTGTTGCTACGAGCTGATGTCTATTCAAGAATCATTCAAGACGGTCTTATAAAAGGACCAGATGGATGCCCTGTCGCCCAGAAAACCATTCTTGGCTGGATTCTCACTGGAGAAGTGCAAAGTCAGTGCCGTGCGAATGTTGTAAATAGTTTTCATTTGTTAGCTGACTTGGAAAACCAATTAAGAACGTTTTGGGAACTGGAAGAAGTGAGCAGTAGTCGAACTTTGACTGATGAAGAGCAGCAATGCGAGGATTTATTTGCAGCTCCGCACAAGCGACTCGAAGATGGTAGATATGAAGTCGCTCTACCCATTAAGAGTCCAAAGGTTGTAAATTTGCTAGGAGAGTCCGTCGGATGGCAGTGTCAAGCCTACGTCATATGGAGAATCGTTTCAAACTGAATTCTTGTTTACAAGCAGAATACTCAAAGTGTCTTAAAGAATACGTAACGCTTGGACACATGGAACTGATAGATCTACAAAAAGAAAATGTTGATATCAATAGTAAACTATGGTATAGATCTTGTTACTTACCACATCATGCCGTGATTAAAGAGGACAGCTCAACTACAAAATTGAGAGTGGTGTTCGACGCTTCGAGAAAGACATTAAACAAAGTCTCCTTAAATGATATCATGCTAAAAGGTCCCACTATTCAAGATGAATTGGCATGTTTATTGCTTAGATGGAGGAAAAATCGAATCGCATTTACGGCAGACATCGAGAAGATGTACCGTCAAATTCGAATAAAACCAGAACAAGCAGACCTCCAAAGAATCGTCTGGAGGGAATCATCCGACGCTCCCATCCAAGATTATCGACTGCTAACTGTCACCTTTGGAACAAAAAGTGCACCGTATCTTGCTACTAGAGTGCTGCAGCAATTAGCATTGGATGAGAGAGATAAATATCCAATGGGCGCTAAAGCAACCTTATCAGAATTTTATGTAGACGATTTGTTGTCAGGTGCTAATGACATAGCAGATGCGTTTGAAAAGCAAGCCTAATTGATCAATCTTTTGAAGTCAGGCGGATTTAACCTCGGGAAGTGGGCATCGAATTGCGCTGGTTTATTGGAAAATATTCCAGAAGATCATAGAGAAGTCAAGGTAGCACTCGACGTCAATCTGGGAGAACAGGTCAAAGCACTCGGTTTATATTGGGATGTTTCAAATGACACTTTATGTTACTCCCTTAAATTAGATGAAGTCAAAAAAGCGTGCACTAAACGAACCATTTTATCAGATGTTGCCAAATTATTTGATCCTTTAGGCTGGGCTTCACCATCTATTATTATAGGAAAAATATTCATCCAAAGACTTTGGCTCGCAAAACTCGACTGGGACGAAGCCGTACCTTCGAATCTGGAACAGCAATGGTTAGACTTTCGAAATAAGATTATAGAGCTCAAAACGATCAACTTACTTCGTTGGATATATCATTTGGAAGAGAATCAAGGTATTGAAATACACGGATTTTGCGATGCATCACTTGTGGCATATGCTGCTGTCATCTATATATGTGTCATCGATTTAGAAGGTAAGAGAAAGGTGGCTATATTATCTGCGAAAACAAAGGTCGCTCCCATTAAAACCGTATCTATACCCAGACTTGAGCTATGCGGAGCGACATTTCTAGCCAAACTTCTTCGATATGTATTGAATTCTTTAGCAGTTCTTGATGTCTCTTTACATGCATGGAGTGACTCGGAAATTGTATTAGCCTGGTTAAGAGGACATCCTTCGAAATGGAAGACGTTCGTCGCGAACAGAGTGTCGCATATACACGAATTGATAGGAGAAGCTGTATGGCATCATGTTCCCACAAAGGAAAATCCAGCAGGCTGTGCTTCGAGAGGCGTCATGCCAGCGGAGCTGAAGGCATGTCCTTTATGGTGGAATGGTCCAACTTGGCTGAAAAAACACAAGACCTTGTGGCCTACAAATAAGGAAATATCGGAAACAAATTTGGAAGTAAGAAAATTACCAGTCAATTGCATGCACGGTACAATAGATAAAATGGAAGAGAACTATTCATCACTTGCAAAACTATTGAATATAACAGCATATTGTTATCGTTTTAAATCAAAGCTAAGAGGATATGTCAAGGTGAATGAACTAGAAACGGCGTTAATCATTTGGTTAAAAAATGTTCAACTGGAGCACTTCTCAGAAGAAATTCATCAGATCAGAACCGGAAAAGCTTTGAAAGAAAGCAGCCGTGTAGTTAAGCTAACACCATTTTTGCACTCAGATGGACTGCTGCGAGGTGGTGGAAGATTGCAATATGCAGAGCTGTCATTCGAGGAAAAACATCCGATAATTCTGCCCGATAAAAGCCATTTAACATTTCTCATTATCGATAAGATTCACAAAGCTACACTGCATGGTGGCCCACAGTTGATGATGAGAGTTATGATCAAAAAGTATTGGCTATTGAACGCAAGGAATACAATTCGACAATACATACATAAATATATACAATGCCATAGGCAGCGAGCAGAAGTTCAGTCGCAACTCATGGGAAACCTCCCTAGACCCAGAGTGATCATGTCACGACCTTTCAGTCATGTGGGTGTTGACTACTGCGGGCCTCTTGATATTCGAATGCATAGAGGTCGAGGATCAAAGACCTATAAAGGCTACGTTTCGATTTTTGTCTGAATGGCTGTAAAGTAAAGGCAATTCATATCGAGGTGGTGACAGATCTTAGCGCACAAGGCTTTATCGCGGCTTTCCGACGGTTTGCGTCCCGGAGAGGATTACCTAGTGAGATGTATTCTGATTGTGTGATTTGTAGGAGCACACTCAATTCTAACGAGACAAAACAAGCAAATGATAAACGAACTTAATATAGAAATCGCTAGTCTTATTGAAACCGAAGGCGTACACTTTCATATTATTCCACCAGCTTCACCACATTTCGGAGGCTTATGGGAGTCGGGTGTGCGATCAACTAAATACCATATGAAAAGAATTCTGGGGAATGGTACCCTCACTTATGAAGAATTATCAACAGTGCTCACACAAATCGCAGCGGTTTTGAATTCTCGACCACTGTGTCCCGCAAGCAACGATCCAAGTGACTTCAATTCGCTTACGCCTGTGCATTTTCTGATAGGAGATATTCTATTGACACCTCCAGAGCCATCCGTACTAGACATCAAAACTCACAGACTTGATAGATGGCAGCATATCCAAAGATTGCAGCAACATTTCTGGAAACGATGGAGTGCAGAATATTTATGTCTTTTTCAACAAAGACCCAAGTGGAAACAAAAGGAAACAAATATTAAGATTGGAGATCTTGTAATTATAAAGGAAGAAAATCTTCCACCTTAGAGATGGCTTCTGGGACGGGTCGTTGACACACATCCGGGATCAGATGGTTTGATACGCGTCGCGACTGTTAAAACAAAGAATTCGATTTTGAAACGTCCAATTGCGAAACTTTGCTTATTGCCGATTGCAAACAGCGAAATTTAATATTTAAAAGTTGCCGTGTAACGCTCTATGTTTAACCGTATAACAACAACAAACTAATAGAAACACAAAACCCAAAAATTAACTCCTAAAAATGTGATGTACAAACCTATCGTCTCCTTTCTCCATGAGAATCCTGAAAAGCAAAAAGCACCCATCCTTGACGTCCAGATAGCGAGTCGGAGCGCTATACCCCATCCTTTCGTTTCATCTTATATTACAGGTATCAAGACACATCATCCGATTTGAAGCAAAGAAGGAACAAGTAGCAGCAAGATTAGCTTTATCAAAAATCGCAGTATCTAAGAATATTGGAACACAGAAGTTCCAACGCGGGGAGTATGTTCAGTCTTGGAACCCTCTACATGATAGCCATAGAGACCTAAAATGGAAAGCAAATAACAACAAAGAATCGCTATTGATTATAAAATATTTGTAAAATACTTATCTGATAAGTTTGTAGAATCCTTTATTGAAGTATTGCTTTATTTGCTCTAATTCTTTATTTTCATGTTCTGTTTTCGTGATGAGCGCTTGTTTAAATAATAATTGCCTGAAAGAAGAATTAGAAATAGATTAGTCATGTAGGACAAATGGAAATAAATTTTAGGTTAGTGTCTCTTTCACAAACATGAAAATTTCACACAAAACATTGGTCGTATAAACACAAAAAAAAAAACACAGATTTTACACACATTGAGTATTACATGAAAAACACATAATTCGATTATAACGAAAAACCAATTTTCCACATTAAAATGAAAATACATCCACTTACCTGTGTAATCATAGTGCTGTGATGATATGATGATGACAGATGACACGTTCGATTTGATTATCGAACCACTTTCGAAGGTTTAAGTGGGGAATGGTCTCCTAAGCTACCAACCATTAAGCTTAAATAGAAAAACACTGTCAAATGGCCTTACGAAAAGGAGAAAACATTAATAAAAAGAGCAAAATACATGCTATCATCAAATGCGGTTATAATTAATATAACCAATCATGTTTTATGAAAATGTTTTACCGATATATTAGGTGAAATTTCTAGAATTTTTATCTTCCCCTACAATACAGGAAAAAACTAATAGTATTTTTTATAGAAAGATTGAACAATGATTTTTTCGAGACGAGGAGAAGTTGTTAGAAATCGGATCGTGTCGGACGTCGATCAGAATTTTTGAACCCGTCTTAATTGAAATTTTAGCAACAAGTATTTTTTATAGAGCTCTCGGTCGGAAATTCGTTTTTAAAGAAATCGAAACTTATTTGTTTTTCTCTTTCCACAAAAAAAAAAATCTTCTAATCGAGCATTAAGTGAGAAATTGAGTGCTTGGAAAGAGAATAGACTTAGGAATTGAAATAGAGTTTACGTTTTATAACTGAAGAATATTGAACTAAATGCAAGACTTAGAAATAAAGTGCTTTGAATTCAGACTTAGATATCCAACTGGTGTTTGTTTTATTGTCAACTTAATCCCTTCATCCTAATTGAACATTTGGCGCAGTGCGTGAGACTTGGGGTTTTACACGGAAATTGCAGGTTCAATCCCGTTGTGTGAAATCGCATTATTTTTGAAATCTTTTTTTGGACATTTTTTTTGTTTTTTTTTTGTCCTTTTAAAACCTTTTGAATCAATCGGAATCTCATCTATTCTGAAGCTTGAATATCAGAATTCCCGTGAACCGTTTTAACGGTATAGAACAAAACACGGTTTACCTATAAATAATTCGACTAGCGCCTTTTGTATTTTAGCATCCAAAGGGATCTTAATCAATATAAAACTATAAGCCTGCACATGTATTACTACATACCTATATTGCTGCCTGAAACGTGAAGATCACCTACTCCATAATCTGCCGTCTTTAGACTTTTGCATATATGTACATATGTAGATATCTACGTCGAATCAAAAAAATTCATCCCACAGATCGGATGTCAAACGAAGATTTGTGTACACACTTGGAGCAAGACAGGGAATAATGAAATTCAAAGTAGAAAATATAATTAGGTGAAGGAAACAATAGAAATGAAGCAATGCCTTAGAGTCATCAAGGAATTCGGAGAATTACGAGACCAAGATATTCATGAAAAACTTGCAAAGGACTCTTGAGAGAACTAAAAGCTGTCACCCAACAATAGAGTCCGCTGAAAGGCGATCATTTTCGATGTCCCTGAAGGGATGCTCGGAGCTAGATATTGATATATTCTGAATATCTGCCCATCACCACAACCAACGATTTACTCTGAGTACGATTTTACAATTTTAGTACTAACCTTTAGACTTAAAAAAGTCTAACATAAACACCCCTTAATTTATGTCTTGTGTTTAAACTATTTCCTAGAAGATGTCACTTTTGCTAATTTTTTGATATCGTTGTCAGATTGTAAAAAAATGTTGTGTCTATCCGCATAATCAAAAAAGTCCTTTCAATAAAATATTGAATTAACTCGAGAACGATTTTGAGCCATGACAATAGTGCATGCAAAGCGTAAAACAGTAATTTGGCTATGAAGCACTGTCGTCAGCCATTGTAGAACGTTGTTTCAATAAGTTTCAATGCCTTTCGTTAGAGGACGAGTCACGATAAGGACGTAACACCATTGTTGTCGAACAAGTAAAAAAAAATTCTCATGAAATTCAAGCATGACCGGCCAAAAGTAGTGTTCGACTTGTGGCAAGTTGATTTACTGCTGTGATCCAAAAAATAACTCGCAATTAAAACAGTGAATCTCCCAAGGCTACAATAAACCCAACAAAATAGAAGTTCGCACAGAAAATTGTGAAAATAAAATAGTGTACCTCATTCTTTGGATATTACGGATAAAGTTGCCACAATTACACTTGCAGATCGTCGTACGAATGGGTGCTGAATGGGTACCACCACTTGTTTTTGAGATACTGTTCAAAAAGGATGAACAATGCGAATTCTTTTCTATTACGCTAATACACCAACAACTACCTTACCTCAGATATTCAGGTGAATTGAAGACTCATCTGTCCTACAGTCCGTACTTGATTCCTTGCGACTTCTGTTTATTTTCAGGATTAATTCCGCGGAACTTCATTTACTCTAAACTCTCCATCGGCGGTAGATGCGAACAAAAATAATAATCTCTGAGGTGACTGCAGAAAGGAGATCTCAATTCTTTCAGGATTAGGTCAAAGGTATGCAAAAGTTTGTAGAGGATAAAGGGGAATATTTTGAATAACAATGAAATTTTTTTTTTGTTTCCCTTATCATACGTAACTTCGTATTTTCCTGTAATGTATGTAAAAATAAAAAAAAATTTTTTTAGTCGGCCCCCAATCAACCGGATGGTGCAAATTATGGCGTGATATTAGTGACATGATGAGGAACGCTTTACAAGCTAGATTTTAACGCGAGAGGTGTTGTCACTAATGAAGAGATGCATTTTCGGATTGGACGCAATTGCGATCAATTCGATTGCATGTTGGGACAAACTCCCTCCCTAAGCCAGAAATATAAAAATCCAAGAGCCGCTTTAGGTAGGTATGTTTCGCACAAAACTGCGAATTGGTGATACCAACGAGAGACTTGCGACATTGTTTAATATGCCAAGGCAAAACTTTGAGTGGTTGATTGCTATAGCACGTGAATGCCATATCAATGACTACGTTGTCCTTCATGTAGGACTGGATCCTGTAAACAGAAATGATATTATAGATCGAAACGTGACTATACTAAAAGCTATATATGGAGAGGCTAACAGAGTCCATACTTTTACTAACATAATCCTTTGGTATTTCTTCAAATTTCAAATTCGGTATTTGTGAATAAAATACAGAGCTTCGCCACATAAACGGAAACCTTCCATTTTTCCAGTTTTCTTTATGATATTTTAGCCAATTTAAAAAAAAACATGTTGTAAATATTTCATACTTTCGCGTAGCTCGCATGTTCCTTTACAGACCACGATAACATTTGTTCTCTTGCCGCAACTCTTTTTCATTAATGTATGCCATGTTGTAATTTTCAAATCTTGGAAGACAACCATATCAGCCTACAACTTTTATACATACGAGTATGTAGTTCCACATGTCAAGATTTTATATTAAGCCTTTAACCAGTGCTTTTCTCATCAGCGTTTCTGAGTCCTCGTGATGATTCTCAATTTATTGAATTAGATTTCCATTCTTTTCCGGCACAAAGCATCAAAAGAAGCAAATGTATCTAGAAGGAAATGAATAAGTTTCCAGGAGTCGTTAATCTGCTCAAATACATGTTAACTCTTCAGCTCAAAGTAAAATGATTATGTAAATATGCTTCTTGAGGATGACAGCATTATACCGTCTCTGATATATCTCTATCACTCTCACGCTGTTCGCCTTCTTGTAATCGATTCCATTGTCACCTTGATTCAACTTGGATGCGATGTGAACGGAGAGTTGCTTACGAGTGTTTTCCTTATAAAGAAGATATACATATACTGCGTTAAAAATAAATAGGCCATTAAAGAAAATCTACCAGAAACATAAGACGATTTTCTTAGATATCTAGAATCTAGAATGGAGTAGGTTCTTGTGCATGCGAAAATCGAAGTTGTAGGTTTGCTGATTCTGTTCCATATGGATATATTTCTCCTGACAGAGTCTTTACGTTTTGTGGCATGAAAACAATGTATATAATTCCAGCAGTTTTCTGCTTATTTATTGTTGTTATATTGTTGGTGATGTTGTTGCTATTGTTGTTGTTGGTAGTGGTGTTTCTGGTTTACCTAGTTTCTACAGGAGGATAATGCTCACATATTTATCAGCTTTTATTAATCGTTATTCTCCTAATAATAATAAATATTAAGACAAGTCCTTACACCGCTGAGGTAGCTCTAAAAGGGGTAATTGACTCAATTTAAAAAGGCCCATTTAGGGCCATAGTTGTTTCAATTGGAAATGGCCCTGTATATTTATATTACAGGGCACTGTCATAACCTTCGGCGGTCACATTACATAGAGACCCATCTAGTAAATCTTCGTTGCATTTAAAAATTTTCGGAAGATTCAAGAATCAACAAAATCTGAGTTTTAATGTTGTTCTGGTTTATCTTATCACTGAAAGAAAACCCAACACGAACTGAGCAACCTGTTCTGGCGAATCTGCCGCGCTCCCCGCACAACGTAATTAGGCGAGAACCAGTGACCAGTGCAATACACTGCAGTTATAATTATACAAAGTATTGCATCAATCACTATCGCGAACCGGAGACCACAATACCCGTTCATAAACAAACAGTAAGTCCAGCTGAGCATACCAGTATGCGAAATGAATTAATTAAGCATGACTCAATACTTGATTACAGACAGCTGTGGATGTGACAGTTTTCAGTAAACAATTAGCAACCGCCAAACATTTCACTATGCGATGTGAAATGCTTAATTATTGCAAATTGCTTAACTACCGGTGCACCTGCTGTTACCTAAAGTCGTTGTGTCACAAATCCACAAATTCGGATATAGAACCATGACATTTCTCCTCCCTGAAAAGTGACATCAGATCGGGGTACTATCACATTACTTAAATTAACTAATTAACAAAAAAAAAAAAAAAGTTCAACATTCAATATTCCCTCATTTATTATTTTCTTTATTTCACCTATACCTATGTTTATATTTACATGCTCTCTAGTTTCCTATACCTACATATTTCATTTTTTACACGTTACCATTATTTTCTCATCATGTACCAATATACAATTTACATAAATAATGCTATAAATAATTATAGCAACTATAAAAATAGGTCTAATAAGATAAAATGAAACCTAAAAGTAGTACAACTATAGAGGGATAAAAAAAATAAAAAATACTAACCATATTAGTCTTAACAGTAATACAATATCTTTTTCCATATCTATCGGTTACCCCAGCCTACCTAGGTACAAATTAAATAAAGTGATAAAGATGCACAAACTTATATCTACAAATAGGACCCATCTATACAAAAAATATAAATTTATGTGTATATGTACAAAATTTATATTCATAATGTCTAAACCTACCTATTCTAAACGGACGGGATGTTTTCCCACGACGGTAGGCAGGCTGGATAGTGAGCAGTATCGATAATCTTCTAGTACTTGCTGGTCCCTACTGACGTCTCTATCTGAGTCTGTTCTGTGAGTTTCCTCGTTTCTTATGGCGTCCTGCATCTTGGTTATCTTCACAGGCCTGATAAAATTATTTTCGAGGCCTAGTTGAAATTACCTGCCGCCAGAAGTTGTGATTTACTCGAAAATGTTCGTACATATCTGGATACCAACTCCATGATTCCATCACATACATCGGACATGTTTTTTTAAAGTAGTTTCTCTGAGTTTGTCGAGATCTGCAAGGTATTATCTTTCGAAAATGATGTGGTTTCTAAGGTATTATCTTTGGACACTTTTCCTCTGCTCGTGTTCGCTAAGGTCTACTTTTTAACTTTCAATGCCCTGTAGAACGGGTCATCCATCTCGCTGATGATCATGGGATATTAATGTTTTCGGTGACCACTACATTAAAATCCCTCGCTCTCAAATCTCCTCGTAATGTAGTTTTATTTTTTTTTTTATCCAGAGGGACATGAGATTCCAAGCACGACAGGACGGCCCATTGTGCTAACCTGCTAGAAACTCAGTCACCAAAACGTTCATGTCCTTTCTGTCTGAAGCGCATCAAGTCTTGTTGAGGTAAATTTTACAGCTCATCCACAGCTAGAAGGGCAGACCCGAGTGTGTCCAGCCTGCTGCGGGCCAAGGCGGACAAGCACACAGAAAGTGTTCTGTTATCTCAGGTTTTCCTTCCAGGCAGGACAGACACTCAGGGCTGTCAACAACTCCCATCTTTATTAGATGAGCGTGAAGAGAGCAGTGACCGGTGATGATACCAACTACATTGTTTCCTTCCGAGCCCCTAGATAAAATCAGAGAAAATCCTATTAAGTTCATCAGGAAAAAATTTTGTTCTCCTGCAAGTCGTTAGGTTCGCCTATCTCTGTTGATGCTTCATATGAACATTAGCTTTGATGAGGGGCTGGATAACTGAGGTGGTATCTCCTACAGCGGGTTCCGGTCACGGAACTGAGGTACCAGACCCAGCTCTTGTTAGAAGGTCAGTCCTTTCATTCCCCAGGATCCCCATCTGACCAGGAACCCACTAAAGAGATACCTTTTTGTGGATACAAAGCTTATCTATGGGCGACATGCTGTCCCCAAGTAACAAGAGCCACTCAGAGCCATCAAGGCTGCCTGACTATCTGAAAAATAGCAATGTCCTTACGCTTGATGGGCCAGACTTCAGCATGGAAGACAGTGGTGTGCCTTTAAAATAAATGTCCGCATTGGCTCCCTCATTAGTGGGAGGGCTGTCGGTGAAGATTTTTAGAACAGACGGGAAGGCTCGATAGGGCGCTTCCCTCAACCCATGATTCCCTTTCAGAAAAACTTGTAAGGAAGCGGCGCCAAAAATGAAGCTCTGGTACCATTGCATCAAGTGACATGCAGGTCAAAAGGTTCTCCCGTACCAGCCCACACGAAAATTAATCAATCGGATGAACCAGTCCAGCTGTCCTCCCATTATCCCCATGAGCGCAATCTACACAAAGCCCTTTTACCGGCTACCTGAGTGACAAGATGCAGGGGTGACAAATTTAGTACGATATGAAAAGCAGCCGTAGATCGTATAGAGCCTGTAATTACCAAGCAAGCAAGCCTTTGCAGGCCCGCCTGCTTCCAGATTGCAGTCCCCACTTTCGTTTATAAAGGTAACTGGAACATTAATACAACCCGGTATATGCTCAAAACAAAATAATCGAGAGGTTATGTAAGAAGTTATATTAAAATAACCAGAATGTTTTTGTAACTCATTTCATAAACATTGATTAATATCATGTTACCTAAATGGGGTAATTCTCCACTTAATATATATAAGGGGTTTATAGTGGCCACAAAGAAGTTTTAATTACTAGTCTATATAATCTAAGTTATATAATTTGGTAATGGAAACATTGCGGATATTAATATATAACAAAAAAAAACAATTTTCTTGTGCTCCTAAAAGAAATTCCAAGAACCAAAGAAAAATGTAGAATGACGAACTATTTACATACGAAATATGTGTAGGTATCCGGGTTTTTAATTTAATATTATTTTATATTTTCAACTAAACACAATTTAACATTTTAACTTGTTCATACTATATCGGTACAAAACTAACACTTTTATGCAATATATGCAGTCGATATGTTCCCTAAACTACATTTTTATACAATAAAATCAAAGGGATGTATGTACATACTTACATATTGTACATATATTGATTATACCCTGATTAGCGCTATGCTAGGAAATTTCAAACATGCTACCGGAACCAAACACTGCACTCTCTGAAAGCTTAACTTAACACAATCTCTTAAGCGAAAAAAATTACATTTTTTCTCCTTTCCCTGACTTCCATTATATTCTAATTTACACGTTCATTACCTAGCGCAGCTGCTACCTTTGTCTCAAAAGTTTACTTTATGTTAGCGTGCCACCACTTTTAAGCTCCACAACGTTCCATTATAGTCTTCATAGTATCCACAAGAAAAGGTTGCGGTGGTGGTCTGGTCTCTGCTTAAGCTTCACTAAATTTTACCAGGATGAAAAGCTGTGTTCTTTTCATATAACCTAAAATATGCCATTCATATTGTCACTCAAAATAATACATGAGTTTTCAGCTTAGAATATTTGTTGGAAAATTATTATATAAATAAATACTGACATATGGATGTGTGTAACAAGAATTTTGTGTATACGGAAGATTAGTTTTATTTGCATTAGTTCCATAGTGAAGTAAAACTTCTTAGCAGAGATGGTAGTAAACAAAGAATTGGAATGAAACGAAAAAGTGAAATGCCAGGAGGAGCTTGGTTTGACTATTTCATTTTACTACTACAATCGCTTTGCTCTTATCAACGAGTCACTTAATATACTGTTTATTATATCAACACTTCCATCGAGAGACAACCATGTATTTTTTCTTTCTAAACGTGTATGCAGATAATTGCCCACCTTCATTTCGGTGACTTTCAGCACGTCTTGTAAAAAATCTAATTTTTAAAAACATAGGGGATCAATACCTACCCTTCCATTTTTTACCTCAACCGAATTGAGCTACAAACCAATCGATGCACCGTACTGATTTCGGTTATTTGCACTGCTCCCCTTCTCCATACTAAATATATCACAACAGCACACTTTTTGGAATATGTATGGGAGAAAAGATGCAAATTATTACTCCCGCCACTTCCATTACATTCTAACTTGAATTTAAATAATAAATATGATTTTAAATTAGTTGTGAAAAGGTCCCTTCCCGATCATTTTTCAAATAAATGGTAGTCAAAGAAAAATGGTAGAAATAGAGTCCCCCCCCCACCATATCACGCATGTATGAACGTAAAAACTGCGAATTTCCTTAAAACAAAAATAGATAAATATTTTCCTTAATCCACAGATGAAGTTGGGATTAAAGCCACACGTGTAATACAAGAATCATTTGCTCCTCTTTAATTATTTATATGTATGTACATAATGGGAACTGTTTCAGATTTATATTAATTAACTTAGTACCTTAATTAAAACCAAATCTCTCTCTCTTTCTCCCTTTTATACATGAAAAACAAAAAAATCTTTAAAGGACCATCGCAAATAATAATGTATCTTGTAAATGTAGATGTGTCTAATTTGTATCTTGGAATTCCAGAATTCAAAATTTTGGTAAATTACCAATCAAATCCTTCTGAAGCAGCCTTCGATTATTGAAAGCAAACGTCCTTGGAATAATCAATTAATTACCTTGTTTTGATTGGATGGAAATTGAATTTAGGAAATGTTTCTAAATATGTGGATGTATCTAGATATAACGTTCACGGATATAGACAAGCAGGTTTCTTGAATGCCAAGAATTCCTTCTGGTCTTATAGTGGATATTCTCTTCTAATCAATTTTCTATGCCTAATTGGTATATACCTATATTTGTATATTTGTGGGTATTATTGTAAATATACCACCTACATTCAAGAATGTATTGTGGTACTGTGAATACCATTTACATTTATGGTAGTTAACAGATTGATTTCCCACTGAGAATTCGCACATCTTCTTGAGCTAATACCGGTGTACCTTTGATTCTCGCCGCTTTCGGAAATTTAATTTAAACAAATTAACTGGAATTAAAGAATACTTTCAAAATGAAAACGGAATCTTCTTAAATTTAAAAAATATAAAAAAATTTCTCTACAGAACCCAGCACAAACTGAGGTATTTTCATTTTGTTTTATAGCAGATATAACAAAAATAACGCCCCCATTCACAGCATGAAAAATGCTTTCCTTAAATGAAGTGACAACGCGAGCGTATAGAGTCAGTATTCTTCCGCTATAACAACCCAGGAAAAAAAAGAAAAAACGCCAGGAAAAACTGTCAAGCCTTTCATGTCATGAAGCTATTAACGAAAAACTTGGTAACGACAGCAATCAATTAATCTTACAAGTTGCGGCTGATAAATTTTCATTCAAATTCAAAATGTCGGAGCTGTACGTACATTCTGGTGTATGTTGTATGAGTACATCTTTTCATCTACAGTGGATGATGTCTTAAAGATGAATTATTTAATTTTTAATGTCTTGTATTGTACAGAAAAGTGAATCCAGATGGAATTCACTTTTTACGGTGTATGTATGTAGAAATGAAAGCTTTTTCAATTACAGTTTTGGAAGCGTATTTCTTATCTTTGTCAAGAGGGTTCGATATTTTTAATTACATAAACAATTATAGAAATGATTACTTCGATGCATTATCCGGGTGTAATAGTAAAGGCCGCTTTACGACGATTTTACAAAAGACTAGGTTAAATAAGCGCTTCTCCCCCCTATCCTGAAAAACCAAGTTTATATTCTTTGAAAATTATCTCATGCACGTGTGTATGACTTGCATCGTATATAAAGATAAAGATAAGGATGTGCCAATCATAACAAAATTAAAGGAAAAATAGCTCTAATGAGAATTTATGCAGAAATTATACATTTTAATAAGATTTTTATTTATATTTTAATCGCAGATTTTACCAGATATATCGCTTGGTGCTAAGTTGACCTCAAGTTAGAACCGCAACTCACTAGAACTTCGCCAAATCTTATGCGATTAGGAAATTTTCATCTTGGAATTTGTCGTTTATTTGTCGTTATTTTTTATCGTAAAAACCACAAATTTATTGTGCCCCGTTTTCCAAGGAAACTGGATGTGGTGTTAAGTGTTGACGTCAACTACATAAGAAAATCCCCGTATAAACCCGGATCACTTTTTGAAAGCTCTGTAACTTTTTATTCAACCAAAGAAAGCTATTATTGCGAAGAATTTATGTGGCATAATACAACAAGAGAGAGAGAGAGAGAGAACATGCAGAGCTTTCTATTAGAGGACAATTAGCTCGTTTTAGTTGAAGCGCTTTTTTGTGAGGTTTTGCACATAAATGTAAGTTGTTTCAGCCTAAAGTTAGCACCACATCCTGTTTACTAAAAAAAAAAAAAATCGCTTTGCTATTGTGCTGGAGAATCCAAAAAAATGCCATCTTGAACAAGTATAAAGTTTACTGGGTAATAAATTATAGTAATATTGTTTAGTAAAAGAGACATGACAAATGGTTTTGACGACAAATATACGACAAATTCTAATATCTAAAATTTTCTAATCCGATAACGTTTGCAGTGTTCTAGTGAGTTGCGGTTTAAAGCAGGGACCGAACGAGTTATAAGAAATATTTTAAAAGTCTGGTTTTAACACTTTTTTTATCTTCTAATGAAATAGTTAAAAAGAGAATTTTATTTTCTTAGCTTAAGTTTTATATTTCTCTCTCGGTTTAACATTTACAAATGAGTTTTATTTTTTCTCTCAAAAAATAAAACTCATAATTCGAGTTTTTCATTTTTCTCAGCTTTTAACATTTAAAAATGAGTTTTATTTTTTCTCTCAAGAAATAAAACTCATAGTTCGAGTTTTTCATTTTTCTCAGCTTTTAACAGTTAAAAATGAGTTTTATTTTTTCCCTCAAGAAATAAACCTGTCCGAGTAAGGTTCTTAGGGAAAGAAAAATTGGAATCGACAACCCCTTCTTGGTGTTGCCATATATAGCTTTGATTGTTCACTGTAAACGGACGTTTTAAAGAAAATGTAAATTTAAGTTCAAAAATAGCACCAATCGGGCAACTGTTTCATACGGTTGCTATACAAAATTGTTTAAAATAATTGACAAATTGTATCTTTTAACAAATATATGACAACACAAATAGAGAACGTCCATTGATAAGTTTTATTTCCTGAGGAAAATAAGAAACTCTGATTATGAGTTTTATTTCTTGAGGAAAAAAATAAAACTCATTTTTAATTCTTATAATAGACGAAATATGTAAAACTCTGGCAAAGAGTTTTATATTGGTGTAAAATAATATAAGTACTTTTTTAACAGTTAAAATTGAAATATAAAAAATATGTCTTACAATAACAGTTTGGATTGGATTTATATATTAAAATCGAAACTTTCTTGATTTCAACGTGGGCAGCTAGTCTAAGTGCTGTACATAGACCCCTTTTGAACTACGCTACTTCCCAGAATATTTTATGAAAGAGTTTTTTCGCTCACAAAAAAATAATAACGGTTATTTTCGGTCCCTGGTTTAAAGTTGACGTAAACTCAGCACCACATCCAGTATTCTTTAGAAAAAAGGGCACGACAAATTTATGGTTTTCGCGACAAGTTAACGACAAAATATAAGACAGTTTCGAACTAAATCAGATGAAGTTGAGGTGCTAACTTTACACACGTCCTCTTCTACTCTCAGTTGCCATAAGACATGGCTTCGACCAAATATGGAAGAAGAGCGCCTAACCTCCATTGGCATATCGTCATCAATGTAGATGACGTTATCAATAGATTTGCAAAAACAAAACAAAGCAGATTGAATTTCCTCATATGTATGTATAAATGAAAAGAAAAATACATGTATTCTTTTTTAGTATTTGGGCTATTGGCTGATTATTTAAGCCTATATTTAATTGTTTTTCGTAGGCATTAGTTGGTTTTGCTTGTATTTGTTATTTGTTGTTGTTACCTTTGAGCAACTTGTGAGATAATTCTACTCACTTTCTATTTGAAGACTGAACTGCTCTTCTCGACATATGACTAAAGTGTCTCCACTTCGTAAGTTCATTGCCCGAAGTATGATTGGTAGTTCAAGGGAGAGAGAGCTAGAGAGCAGGTCAGCCCTCTCATTCCCGATGGTCCACATATGCCCCGGAACCCACTACAAGAGTGAAGTGAGGAAAAAATGTACAAAATATGATTACTTTCATTTCTAATTATCCTTATCTTATTCATAAAAATTTGTTTATATAAATCTTATATTATTCTTGCTGGAATCCTGCTTTTTATCTAGTATTGTATTTGAAGTGAATTTTTGATATGTACACACAAATGAAACTAAAACTCAAAGGGTAAGCATCGTCACATTGGAGTATAAATGATACTTACCATACCAGAATTGTGTGAGCGATTTTTCATTAAACAAGTTACGAGCCCAGGAATCATTCCGGAAATTCAAGAATTCATCTTGTAATTCATCGAGAATGCTGGGAGGGAAGTTTCTTCTTCTTTCAAAGCAGGGAAGTAGCGCTGAACCTCGTTTTCAATGGATTTGAGAAGCCCAGTAATCCCTTCCTTCAAATTTTCATTTATTTCATCATCAGATTCATCTACGACTCTGCAGAGTTTCTCAAACATGGACATTTTTCCAAGATTTACTTTTGTTCGCCGGATTTGTAGCTTGGATAGAAATGCCCCGAGATTATCGTAAAATGCGATAATATTCATTTCCTTTCCCTGTATTTTCAGGTCAAGCGTATCTTGCTACTCTAATACTTATATCTGCTAGGTATGCTACTGTTTTAAACCAAGCCTTGTCATTAAAGTATACCAAAAGGTCATGTTTTCCTTACACTTCCAGGAACAACTCGATTTAATCGTTCAATTCAAGGGCAGAATTCAGAACATATCTTTTCGACAACCGTACTGCAGTGTAAAAATAAGGAACTTCGTGATCAGAATCCATTGCTTTAAATAGTTCTTTAAACAGAGTTAAGAGGTCCAGATTTGATGTAATTTATGAATTTTATCAGCGAATCAAGTACCTTTTGCAGAAGCACTGGATACCGGTGAATCATGCAGTGGATTCCCTTTGCTTTGGGAGGTAGCTAATTTTTCTGAAAGCCCGGTTTGGACCCAACCATCATTGCACCATCCGCACAAACCCCATAGACTTTTCTCCACTTTAATGCTCCAGTCTGTTAAAAGAAGAGAGATTGAGATCCTCAATCTCAAAAAAAAAAAATAATAATAATTAGACTGCCTTTAAAAAATACTTTCTCGGCCCGTCGTCGTGGTACCGTGCAAACGACATAATGGCAACCCTCTCAAAAATACGCACTTTATTTTGTTCTCGAGCTGTGACAAAGGAAGAAAAAGTCAGTTAGTTGATAATGTTTGTAAAAAGTGGTTTATTCTTCGCGAGTGACTAGGTTTGCTATAAAACATGCGATTTCAGGTAATACAGGAGGCGGGGCAACGGGTTAGCTAACGTATTTATCTTCTCCATAATATCTTCACTCTTTGTAGTAGATTCAAGTCCGCTACAAAATAGCAACTCTTCTTCGAGCTTACGTCTGTTGATTAATCAACTTGAAAAGAAAACAACGGTGAAAGCTTGATTTCATTCAAAATCTGCTCCTTAAAGTATGCGGACATGTCTTATATACGCCGCGGAAGAGTATTATTAGACAGAGATATTTGTTGCATCTTTACTTCAACACACAGGTTTTAATGAGCTTTTATCCAATTGTGTGAGGTTTCGTTTGCTTGTAAATAGAGGCATTTCATCATTACTCCCAACCACAACCACCTTTAACAGAATAATGTACCTAAATTACACTTATTTTAATTTAAAAAAATATATGAAATTATTCAAACTTCAAAACCATTAAAAATAAAAATTTGCATTATAGTGAATATTGTTTTTAGTTTACTGTATAAGTTGGCGACCCCTCAGAAAACCCGTCGCCCATTCGGGGTCGCAACTCATTGGTTCGAAACTTGTGCGCTAGACAGAAGAACTTGTTATTATTTCAAAGTGCAAAAGCAACATTACTCACATATAATCAACACATCTTCATAATTTAATCTCATTGGACTAAGCTGGAAAAAGTCTTTTAGGTTTGTAGTAAATTCTCCAAAAATAGATCTTAAAATATATTCAATGCTAATTCTAACGAAAAAAAATAACAATAGAAAAACATTTCGTTGGCAAATTGGCGGCGGAAGAGAAAACATTAAAATTCTGGTAATTTTCACAAGTGGGAAGAGAACAACTGAAAAAGCTAGAATTGGTCTAAGACCAATTCTTATGATACCCTAGATGAATGCACGTATGAAATTTCGTATGGTCACCCATTTGAGCAATTTTGATTTTTTGCATTGGTTTCTCGCATATATTTCTAGAAAGGCTCCTCGGACAGAAAAAATTATTATAACCAATTTTATAGTATTTCATATTGTGAAGAAGTTTTTAGTATAATAGAAATGTTTCGGACTGATCGTTTTCACACTATCCGTAAAAAAACTAAATTTGTATATGGCAACACCAAGAATGGGTTGCCCAATTTATTCCATTTTTTAATTTTTTTTTGTTATTGCTTTGAAAACACTATGTACCAAGCTTCAGCTCTCTATGTCAACGCGTTGTCAGGCAGTGTCCAAATATATAGTGGAAAGCGAAATTTTTGTATGGCAACCCCACGAAGGAGTTTTCTGATGTTACTTTAAAGTCCGTGTACAAAATTTCAGCTCTGTAAGTACACGCGTTCTCGAGTAATCATGCGCCCGGACGGACGGACGGATGGACAGATCGACATGCAAAATTCAATATAACTTTTAATTTTATGCGTGGGTGTACAATCCATTTTCCTCTACTAGCATTATTTCTGTACGTTACAAACGTAATGACGAACTTAGTATACCTTTTAGATTTCATCTAGGGTATAACAAGAATTAAGCAAATAATAATTGGATATCAGTGTATCTTATAAAATGGAATGAAGATAAATTTTGCATTATGCATAATTTTCAGTATTTTCATGATTTTATCAAAGTTCTGTGTATTAATCGTAAACCGCTTACCAACAACTTCCTATAATATCATATCATATTCCTGGAAAATGAGAAAAATATTTTAGTGATTTGTTGATTAATAAATATATATTTAATATCATATTATTCTTTAAATTATAACTGCTTTTTTATACCTATGTAAAAAACAGATTGATGAAATATGTCATGAGAATATGTAATCTTAGCGTCGTTTTCTGAAGAAGTTGTAATCTACTTTAGGTTCGTGGCGTTGTGACAGCAACTCGATTCAATTTCGTTCTTATATTTTACTATTTTACTTAGTTTAGTAAGATTTGCCGACGGAATTTTGCTTATGTTATAATATTATTATATCTTTAATTCTTTAATTTCTTTAACTATTTTTTTTTGTCTACAGCTAAGGTTTTCGAAAATCGACTGACGTCTTTTGTAAAGTATTTATTTGTCCTCCAACAAATTTTAAACTTAATTGCCTAGAAATCACAAAAGATTCTAGCGCATCTGGTGTCACGGTAAGAATTTGGACTAAATAGAAACTACCTGAAGAAAGTAATTGACTCATTGTTAGAATAACAATTTCTAAATATTGTGAGAAGGTTTCATAGTTTACCACATATCTTATTCAGTGTTCTCCCGAATTTATCGGTTGTAGTTCTGGTGTGATATATTATACATAGATCCATAAAATTGCGACTAATCTGCGTAGCATTAGGATCTATAAATGTATATTGCGAATTCAATAATAAAATTATTAATGATGGAAAATTCCAGAATATGAAGGTCTTCTGGAGGCTATTTGCGTTTATGTAAATGTTGAGAGAAGAAGTAAACAAAAATGCCGCCCGGGATTAACCTTACAGACAGAATCTACCACATATCGGAAGCTATTGCTCAGTCTCTACGAACTCATTCCTAAATTTGACTATATTTATGTGTTTACCAGTACTTATCTGTTGCTACTGTCTGATTCAATTAAAATCCGATGATCGGCAATAATATCATCAATTAAAACATCTGCCGATTACATAATTTAAGGCGCCTGGTCATACATGGTAAGGAAGATCGTGGATGTGAGCTGGATCCTGATGAACTCAACACATACTGTTAATGGGAGCCGGCTGATAGTAACAATGCTGATATTCAGCAATCTACATCTGATGACTTTGCTTTCCGGTATGTTACTGACCACGAGAAATTAAATCGATTAAGTTGTGTGCAATTGGTCTAGATGACATTCCTGATTCGTATGTACCTGTGGGGCTTCATGTAATAACTAACGTCTTCAATACAACTTTACATCTTCTAATTTCCCTATTAATTGAAGGAAAGCATTTCCTAAAAATAACTCTCCAAGCAGTTTACTTGATTACTGTCCTATCAAATTTGTGGTGTTTTCTTGCAAAGGTTATTGAAAAACTTATGGCTACTAAAATGCTTAATATATTGAACAACATTCATTTCTATCACCCTTGCAATCTGATTTTCGACGATATCACATTTGTGAAACTGATTTATTAAAAGTGAGCTCAGATATACGTACGGCGCTTGATAAAGATGATGTGAGTATGCTGGTTCTACTAGACATCTCCAAAGCATTTGATAGTGTAAATCATAACAATCTAAAATCCAAGTTAGCTAATGAATTTGGCTTCTCGCCCTTTGCTTCCAACACTTTAAATAGCATCCTGGTGGGACGTTGACAGCAGGTTACTCTTGGAAATCGAATTTCTGAGCCGATACAGTTTAGATTCAGTGTACAGCAAGGATCCATCTTGGCTCCGTTATTGTTCAGCCTGTACATAAATCGCCCACCTAATGTTGTAGATGATGCAAAAGTACATATGTACGCCGATGATGTGCAGGATTTCTTGAGTTGCCCCACTAGTATATCGGAAAATGGTTTTTGTCGATTAAATATGCACCTTGAACGTCTACATGAATGGTCTCTTGCTAACAATCTGTTGTTAAATACCGGTAACTCTAGTTATAAAATCATATACAGGAGGGAGTTGGAGAATACTGACTTTCCTCCAGTTGTTATGAATGCATATGATATACCACATTCCAAATGTGTTAGGCATCTTTGTGGGATGCTCAGCTCACACATGTCCTGTTGCGATCTTGTTAAGAAAATATTAAATAATGTTTATGGTGCCCTAAGGATAGTTTGGATTTCGGAATATGTCCTCTACACTGTTGCTCTAAACTTAAGATAGTAAAAGCCATGATAATATCGTGTAACGATCACGTTCCCAAGTCGTGTCCTATTCCTATTATGCTATCACCTTATAGGAGGTAGTGGTGACGACAAACATCACTCTATACATACAAATTCAATGCAAGAGAAAAAAAAACAACACAAATTTATAATCGCCTGCGGCCATCAGACAGAGTTTGCATAACAGTAGCAAACTCCTCGCGCATTGTTTTCGATCTGCTGAGAATCCCGTATAAATTCCAAGCCACTGAATCCACCAATCATACAAAGCAATCTATCCATTTAACAAGAATTGATTTCTCTGGCGAGTCCGATTTCAGATAGGTTTAACTGTGTACTTTTATCAATCAAACATATGGCTTAACTTAAGCCAGTTGTAGCGGATTATCACTCATGATCATTTTGCTAGATCACAGATCACAGTCAGATCAGGAACGGCGGATGCGAGATTGCGTATTCGGTGGTCCCTATCAATCAGAACCTCCAAACGATAAGACTGCAATTCAGAAAGGATAGGAAAACACAGCCATAAAGGAGTGGATAGGGTAGCAAGATAACTACCCGCAACTCTATACAAATAAGTATATATATATATAAGATACTAGTTCTTTTATTAAGGCTTTTAAAAATCTATATGAACAGTTTTTTTAGTGAACCATAGTGAAATCAGAGCGTATGTTTTTTTTCTAGAATTCGGCATTATAATAGAAGTGTGTACAAATTTCTCTTATTTCTGAAGGAACGAGAATTGTACCATCGCTGAACTTTAGCTTGTTAATCAACAGGGGGTGCATGCTATAGAGCTTTAAGAAAGCAGGATTTTATTTTTTTTGCGGTTCTCTTTAGAACAGGTACTCCCAACAGCATCACACGAAGCTTCGAGGATGCACCGGTAAGTACCTACCTTATCATTTTATATTTTACCTATTTTTTTATATACATAATTCGTAAAAATAAAAGGGATTCTAACCTGCACGTAAGAGGTATTTATAATTTTTTTTTTTGGTTCAAAAGATTGCAGTCCAATCCTCAGTTCGCAGAATGATTTTTGTTTTAAATCAAGTAAGTAGATAGCTCGCTTTCTCACTACTCATGATATAATTCTTTGATACTTGTAGTATTAGAAGTAGTGCGTATATATTTGAATTTGAATTATTTTTTTTTATTAGTTATATTATCGCTAGAGTTTAACCTTTGCTAGCCGTACTCGCATTGAAGCATAATCTGGGCGCAAAGATGGGTAGTTAAGTAGTGACAATTTGCATGAATTAAAACCTTGAATTTTTTTTTTATTTTTTTTTTCTAAATTTATATATCTATAAATACATATTATAATTAGCATAAGCATAGTCTATTGTTAGTGTATAAATTCTCTTATGGAGAATCCAGGATAGCTTCTTTGTTCTTTGCGAGAATAAAATAATTACGTAATGAGTTAATAAGCCTTTTACGGGAGTACTTGTGGGCCGCGAGGATGACAGGGTGTCCGAACACAATGGGGACGTAAATACAACTAGGAGGGGGGGCGTATTTTAAGGTATAGCTCTCGATATCCGGAGCTCTTGCCTTTGGGGTTTTTTTTTTATTTCTACTTTTTTTTCTCCTCCCTTTTCTCTTGGTTCCTTGCAGTGATCAGCGGGGTTCTTTTTCTTTTTCATCCACCCCAAACCCATGAGCTTTAGCCGGCCTTCGCTGATCTAGGAGCTCAGCATATGTTTTTCCACCTCCTTCCTTTGCCCGCTGAGACTTATTTCTTAGTGAACAACCCTTAGCGATATCCAAGAGCTGAGGTGCTGTTACACAAGTGGCGCCCAATCGGAGTCGACTTAATTTTTATTTGATTTCATTTTTTTTAAATACATAATTTCTTTGCCTTTAGCTTCATTGGTTCCATGTTGCTTCTGTACTGGTGTTTGAAATAGCTTGATTAGGCTGAGGTTCACATCAATCATTAACAGGGCAACGCAACGGAAACTGCTAGATACAAGTCATTACGGAGATGACTTGTTCGCGGAAGATTTTTCACCATTTCGGCAAAAACATTTATTTCCCAAAGCAACCCTTTCATAGATATCGCGTCTGTGAACAGCGGTTCGATTTCTTAGAGTAAGACTCGCCGTCGGTATAGGCGTTTGGAAATTTGCGGTATATTTTGGAAAAAATGATCCTAATATTACATTTCGATTACTTTTTTTTGTCTTTTTTTTGCCTTCACCAAAGATGAGAGAAAGATAAAACAAACTCCCCGGTACATCTTTTTTTCGCTTTTATTGACTTATCAAGAGTTGCGCGGATTTTGCTGGAAAACTTTCACACACACTTGTTGTTGATATATTGGCTATGGACTCACAAGCCATGTGTTAGAGTGGGCGTAGGTGCTGCTCATAAGGCCTTGATAGTCAGCCCTCATACTCACGTGAGTTGAACACGATCATAATGCGCGAAGAATATAACCATACATACAGTGTTATATTGTATTCTGTACGCTCCTTCTTTTCAGTCTAAGTTCCTTTCTATATTAACAGCCTTCATACCCAGACACCCCTCCTTACTGGTTCAAACAAGTACTCCGCACACTTGAATTATTTTGGAAATTTTTCTTTTAGTATAGCTTTTTGAATATCGTTATTTTTTTATAGGAATCGCTTCGTGTCTATCTATTTAGTTGCTAGATTTACAGATAGGACATCATTATATATATATTTTTTTAACCATTATTAAGTACGTATTCTAGAGTAGTTTCTACTTACATAGATATACCGTTTGACTGAAGGAAATTATTATTATAATATCAAGTATATCCCTTGAATCTGTTCGCGGTGAAGCGCAATTTGCTGCTCCTGGAAATTTTTTTTTTAATCCGCATAGATTCAAAATACTCCTTGGTTACTGATCGAAGCGGCAGTGAAAGTATGAACCCCTCGCATTTGGATAAGGAGGAGCTCGCTGTAGAGCTTATCCTGCGTAATATCGATGTAAATAAGCTCGGTAATAAAACTCTGGAAGCAATAAAAGACGCGCCTAGATGCTGAATTGATTCGTCCTGATCAGAAACCCTTAAGCCCACATGAGGCTGCAAAAACAACCCGGACGAGGAAATCAACCTATGTAGGACAAAGATCGCGGATTTGCAAGGCTTGCTCCAAAAGAGTGCTTATGCAGCTGAAGTGGCTGTGGTGCGCTTGCGTTTGCAACATTGGCAGGACAGAACGATGAGATTGGTGAATAGTTCGCCTACGTATTCGGACACTGCCTCGGTATTACTTAGCCAGCTAAAAATCTTAAAAAGGGAGGCCGATAATCGGGTGGATTTGTTACCACAACAAGGCGAAACTTCCTCCCCTCTTGCGCAATTACCCTCGGAACCGCTAAAGTCAAAAGAAATTAGCGAAAAGTCTCCGCTAACCGCGGAAACGCAGAAATGTCAATCGCAAGACTTAGGTTTCCTACCAGAGTCTACTTCTAGAAACGAAACTATTGGGTCAAGACTTTCTCAACCCCCTGCTACAGAACCTTCTCAGGAGGGTCCTCGTTTCCATAAGGAGAATTTGTCTCAACCTCCCCTAGAGCCATCATCGCATAATCCGCTGACTTATCCTACAGGCCCGGGACTTTTTATAACCCGCTGTTAAATCCACTTATGTTTGGGAACCCATTTTTGGGCGGAAATCAAATAACTGGAACCCTTGAAAATCCCTTTGGCTTAAATGGGTATCCATTCTCCCAGATACCGAAAAATGATCCTGTTCCCTCTACATCTGGTATAGCGAACACGAAACCTAAATTATCATGCTCCAACATGGAAACTGAAATTTGATGGTAATAATTAGGGTTTAGATATTTATGATTTCCTGTTCAGATTGGAAGCATACGCCCGAAACGATAGTTGTGACTTAGAGAACCTGGTAGGGTTTCTGCCCAATTTTCTGACTGGGACTGCAGAATCTTGGTATTGGGTCTATACTCGTAAGTTCGGGACTCAAACTAGACTGTCTTGGAAACAGCTTCGTGATGCACTGACTCAGCGGTTTTCCAGCCATGAATCAGAGCGGGAGACTCGCAGAATAATTGAGACTCGCAAACAACGGCATAAAGAGAGCTTCAATGACTTTTTATTGCATGTTGAAGGCTTAAACGGAAGGTTACGTAACCCTTTTAATGAGTTAGAACTATTTGAAATACTGCGGGCTAACAAGCAGCCGGCTTTACAGAACGCCATGATGACAGTTTCAATCTTTAATACGGAAGAATTGCGAACTTGGTGTCAAAAATTAGAAATATTATGGTCTAGAATCGGCTTTGATCCACGCTATAACGTAACTCGAATTGTTCGCTCTAACCCCGCAGCTCATGCAATTAAAAATTCCACTTTACCGGATAAAGATTTTGAATGGAGCTATGAGAAAAACCCCGCTCCAGATTATGCCAAACAGGAGATATCTGCCTTGGAGTTTGGAAGCGGTGGAACATCATCTTGTTCTCCTTATCAATGTATTATCTGTTGGAACTGTAAAGATCTAGATCACAGATATGTCGATTGCAAACTTCCACCACAAGGAATATTTTGTTATGGTTGCGGCAGGTCAAACATCCTCAAACCAAATTGTCTATTCTGTCAGAAAAAAATTCGGGAAACCTAGCGGCGAACGCGAGGAAAACTGGAGCATCGCGTTCGATTGTGAACGAGAAAAGCTCCAGACGAAGCAAAGTGATCATTGGAGTCAACACAAACCCCAATTACGAGCACAACAAACAACCATAAATTATAGATCGATAGCCGTACAAATGGAATCCCCCAACGTTATTGAGCATTCGCAAAAGTTCGATCAAGAAAACGAACAACCTGATCGAGACTCTCCTGTTAGGAACTCGAAGAGGCGGAAGCTGTGCTGCATCGAGTACTTTAAGCTGCGTCGGAAGCTATTTAAGTCAATAGTATCCTTAATAATTAGTCTTAATGGCGATCGACGACCCCACATTGTAGTTAAACTTGTCGGGAGGCAACTATCTGGCCTCCTAGACAGCGGTGCTTCTGTCAGCTTTCTTGGTGATAAGTCAATTGAGTTTTTAACCTAAACTAAAATACCTTATCGTAAGCTTCACTCGACTATTCAAACTGCAGATGGTACTCCGAACCAAATAATTGGCTTCGTGGATATGAAGGTATCTTATAATGAGCGTGAAAAGTTATGTCGATGCTTTATTGTTCCAAGCCTGAAACAAGAATTAATTCTCGGTATTGATTTCTGGGATACTTTTGGGATCATACCTCTCTGTATTAACGAACTACAGAAAAACTCGGCCAACCCAGACAATCCTGAACACGATTTTCATGCCCTGTCACCCGACCAACGACATCAGGTTGAAATGATAAAGGAGGAGTTGCCATCATTCACAAAAGACGGATTGGGGCGAACCACCCTAATTGAACATCTCATCGACGTTAGCGGTCATCAAGCCATTAAACAAAGACACTACCCCGTATCACCAGCTATACGCGAGAAACTCTATGCCGAATTAGATAGAATGTTATCGCTCGACGCATTGGAAGAAAGCCAAAGCGCGTGGAGTTCACCCATTATATTAGTTAAGAAAAGCAATAGCAATGTCCGTCTTTGCTTGGATTCGCGAAAACTAAATGAAGTTAAAAGAAAAGACGTTGGGTCGACTAAACGAGACTCGATATATTTCCAGCCTAGACTTAAAGGATGCCTTCTGGCAGATACCTCTGTCAGGAAATTTTAAGGAAAAAACCGCTTTTTCGGTACCCGGAAGACCTTTGTACCAATTTAACGTTATGCCTTTTGGGTTGTGTAATGCTCCTCAAACAATGTGTCGTCTTATGGACCGAGTAATTCCCCATCAGTTACACGATCAAGTTTTTGTCTATCTAGATGACCTTCTAGTGACTTCATTTACCTTAGAAGAGCATTTAGAATTGCTGAGGCGAATTGCACAGTTGTTGCGAAAGGCAGGACTGACAATAAACGTTGAAAAGAGTAAATTTATCAATCGAAAGGTAAAATATCTCGGATATATAATTGGTGAAGGTGGCCTTCAAACCTATCCTGCAAAAGTGTCTGCGATTGTAGATTTCCCTGCACCATCCACAGTTCGGCAAGTACGTCGTCTGCTTGGCATGGCCGGATGGTACAGGCGATTCATACCGAATTATGCTGCTATTACCGCTCCAATTACAGACCTCCTACGTAAGAAAGTTAAATTTCAGTGGACAGAAGAAGCGCAACAGGCCTTCAAAGAATTGAAATGTCTCCCTACCACGACCCGCCCTTCTTGCAAATCCCCACTACAATCGTCCCTTTTATATGCGCTGTGATGGAAGCACTGCTGGAGTTGGTGGCGTGCTATTTCAGAAAACTGAAGATGGACACGAGCAACCGATATCCTTTAACTCAACCCAGCCCAGAAAAATTATAGCATTACTGAGATAGAGTGCGTCGCTGCGGTGCTAAGTGTAAAAAAATTCCTTGGTTATATCGAAGGATTCAAATTCACAATCATCATTGACCATGTAAGTTTAAAATGGCTGATGAGCCAGAAGGATCTTTCTGGTCGACTGGCCCGGTGGAGCCTGAAATTGCAAGCTTTCAATTTTCAGATTGAGCACCAGAAGGGAAGTAAAAACATTGCTCCAGATGCCTTGTCGCGGGCTTACTGTGACACTATTGAGGAGCTGATAGATGAATCCACCGCCTTAGCTCCAAATGTTACTTGTTTCAGTCTGCATTTCAAGGATAAGGAATACCTTAAGTGGATGCAAACCCTCGCCACCGCTCCAGAAAAGTATCCTAACATTAAGGTTCAAGAGAATAAAGTGTATATACGCATAGAACCTTCGGAAAGAGACCCCCTTACCGATATACCCTCTTGGAAATTGTGGACACCAAATCCAATGGTGCCTGCAATTCTTCATTAGGAACAAGATAGTGCATCGGCCGAACACGGAGGTGTAAAGAAAACGTTAGAAAGAATACGTAGATATTATTTCTGGCCAAATATGAGACAACAAATTAGAGATTACGTTCGTGCTTGCAACATCTGTAAATCAGTTAAAGCTCCTAACCGCATTCAGCGTCCTTTAATGGGACAATACATAATTTCGGAAAGGCCCTTTCAGCATATTTTTATCGACTTTCTTGGTCCTTATCCGCGTTCAAAAGTTGGTAACACAACGGTTATTGTAGTGCTTGATCACTTTACTAAATTCGTGTTTTTGAAAGCTATACGGGAGGCCAAGGCTAGTCACGTTACTAGGTTTCTTACAGAGTCAGTTTTCTTGGTGTTTGGTGCTCCCGAAACTGTGGTAAGCGATAACGGGAAACAATTTCTCTCACGCGATTTCCAAGAATTCTTGGCTCATCATGGGGTGAAACATATGCAAACTGCGTTCTATTCGCCTCAGGCAAATGCATCAGAACATTAGAACATAAGAACTAATTTGCTCATAATATTAGAATACTATCCAATAATACTATAGTCATTACGGCGTTTTACTTAAAACATTTAACCCGGCAGACTCTTTGGATTATGTCAGGGTGTGGGGCGTTCCCACGTTGGAAGACAAACATAATAAGGAACAAGAATCCTTCAAACTTGGATCGTGCAATGTCCTCAGCTTCACTTGGACCAACTACTGTAGAGTAGTGAAGCTCCCTGTAACGATCACGTTCCCACGTCATGTCCTATTCCAATTATGCTATCACCTTATAGGAGCTAGTGGTGACGACAAACATCACTCTATACATACAAATTCAATGCAAGAGAAAAAAAAAACAACACAAATTTATATTCGCCTGCGGCCATCAGACAACAAAATTTCGCATGGCAGAATGAGTTTGCATAACAGTAGCAAATTCCTCACGCATTGTTTTCTATCTGCTGAGAATCCTGTATAAATTCCAAGCCACTGAATCCACCAATCATACAAAGCGATCTATCCATTTAACGAGAATTGATTTCTCTGGCGAGTGCGATTTCAGATAGGCTTAACTGTGTATTTTTGTCGACCGAATCAATCAAATGGCTGAACTTAAGCCAGTTGTAGCGGGTTATCAGTCATGATCATTTTGCTAGATCACAGATCACAGTCAGATCAATCGTCGACAGAAAGAGATCTATAAATTTCGTTTCGGCCTATCATCCGAGCGCGCTTTCTTTTAGCAAAGTGGCAAGTACATATTTGTGGTGATCATATTATATTATATACCATACATTGGCTATTGCGGTAATATTATAATTACCTCCAAGGTAACCTCGAATTTAAAAGAAAAGTTAAACGAATCGCGGTACTACATAATTTCGTGATCGCGAATTCCTCCCATAGTGCGTAGCACCGGGTGTTTTTTTTTTATGAAAGCCTAAATAAATAAAGGAAAACATAAAACAAAGGAAATAAGCGCTAAAAGCCTCAATAGGAAAGGAACGGCGGATGCGAGATTGCGAATTCGGTGGTCCCTATAAATCAGAACCTCCAAACGATAAGACTGCAATTCAGAAAGGATAGGAAAACATAACCATAAAGGAGTGGATAGGGTAGCAAGTTAACTACCCGCAACTCTATACAAATAAGCTTGCACCAGCGTATTCACAGAATCAGAGTGACAGCAACTTGCATTTTTTTTATAGATACTAGTTCTTTTATTAGGGCTTTTAAAAATCTATATGAACAGTTTTTTTAGTGAACCATAGTGAAATCAGAGCGTATGTTTTTTTTTCTAGAATTCGGCATTATAATAGAAGTGTGTACAAATTTCTCTTATTTCTGAAGGAACGAGAATTGTAGCATCGCTGAACCTTAGCTTATTAATCAACAGGAGGTGCATGCTATAGAGCTTTAAGAAGGCAGGATTTCATTTTCTTTGCGGTTATCTTTAGAACAGGTACTCCCAACAGCATCACACGAAGCTTCGAGGATGCACCAGTAAGTACCTACCTTATCATTTTATAATTTACCTATTTTTTTATATACATAATTCGTAAAAATAAAAGGGATTCTAACCTGCACGTAAGAACTATTTATAATTTTTTTTTTTGGTTCAAAAGATTGCAGTCCAATCCTCAGTTCGCAGAATGATTTTTGTTTTAAATCAAGTAAGTAGGTAGTTAGCTTTCGCATTGAAGCATAATCTGGGCGCAAAGACGGGTAGTTAAGTAGTGATAATTTGCATGAATTAAAACCTTGAATTTTTTTTTTATTTTTTTTTTCTAAATTTATATATCTATAAATACATATTATAATTAGCATAAGCATAGTCTATTGTTAGTGTATAAATTCTCTTATGGAGAATCTGGGATAGATTCTTTGTTCTTTGCGAGAATAAAATAATTACGTAATGAGTTAATAAGCCTTTTACGGGAGTACTTGTGGGCCGCGAGGATGACAGGGTGTCCGAACACAATGGAGACGTAAATACAATTAGGAGGGGGGGAGGCGTATCTTAGCTTATAGCTTATAGCTTATAGCTCTCGATATCCGGAGCTCTTGCCTTTGGGGTTTTTTTTTATTTCTACTTTTTTTTTCTCCTCTCTTTTCTCTTGGTTCCTTGCAGTGATCAGCGGGGTTCATTTTTTTTCATCCACCCCAACCCATGAGCTTTAGCCGGCCTTAACTGAGCTAGGAGCTCAGCATATGTCTTTCCACGTCTTTCCTTTGCTCGCTGAACAATTTGTGAACAACAATTAGTGAACAATCCTCAGCGATATCCAAGAGCTGAGGTGCTGTTACAATCGGTTTTCACTTATTGAATCCTTGTTTTCCCGGCGGTAGACTGGGAACTTTCGTATTCGTTTTATTTAGAGGCTACGACGATATGATCATTCTCCCTTAATACGTATCTTCTTCCTAAGGCATTAATATGTTTACATAAGCTTGTATATAGTTGCAAACCAGATAATTTAGGGGATCATATACAACTTGCTCAATGTCAAAAGCATATAGTTATACCTCGTTTCGTAACGTTGACTAGCGCTCGTTCCTAGTTTGTCCATGTACCTAGAATATGGAATTTTGTAGGAGTGTGTCCTCGGCAATAGTAGTATGAACTGTAGGTTAGTTTAGTTAAGTGAATGTGAATCTTTATTTTATCTGATTTCATTTTTGTTTTCTTCTTTTTGTCATTTTCCTGTTTTCTGATAAATTGTCATTCTGTAAATATTTTATATTTCAATAATATACAATTCAATATGTATTATTCTATACATATTTAAAAATTACAAATCTTGTTGTACAAACCAATTGTGTAAATAAATATGAAATATGAAACTTAAGATAAGCAACAACAGAAGCGCAAAAAGTAAATAAATTAAATTTCCTTTCAGTAATCTACATGCTTTTGGAATAAGTTAAATCTTTGAATTTAGTTAGGTGAGGAGTTAAATCTATATAATGAGAAAATTCGTTAAAATTTCGAGCAAAAACGGATAGTGGTTCATGCGGTCCATATAATGTTCTATTATGTGGAATATATAATAACTGCCTTGTTCTTAGAGACATACGCTGCCCATAAATATTAAATAAAGCATAAAATATCTCTCTTACAAACATAATAGTGGACTACTTCTTCGAGATTCTAACTTCTGCAAGCCCACATACATCTTGCATTAGAAGCTAGTAAATTATTCTGACAAACAAATCTAGGAAGAATGTATCTAATGAAATTCCCCTAAATTTATTCAATTCCAATGATAAGTACACTCGTGTAAGGATTCCAAAATACTGATAGTTCTGCTAAATTAGACCGGACGAATGAATTATAAAACGGTTTTAATTTGAATGGATCGTTAAAATCAGTGGAATTGCATTTCAAGAAGACCGAGCATTATAGAAGCCCTAGCACAAATACAATAAATTTGCATTGAGCTACCAAATTTATTCTCAAAAATTTACCCCAGGTCCTTAATTTCACTTGATGTATCAATTTCTGTCCCATCAAGTATGTAACTGTAATATAAAGGCCAAAAAATTCGGTAAAATATGACAATTTTGCACTTACGAGGGTTTAAAATAAACCCATTAGAAATACACTAATTAGAAAGGGTATCCAGATCTGCTTGAAGGCGGAGACAGCAGCCGGAAAGGCTTTTTATTTTAGTAGTAAATATCTCTAAATCATCTCTGTATGCAGGAGAAGAGAAACTCTTAACTCTTAACTACATTTTTACTAAAAATAATAAATAGGAGAGGATACAAAAGACTCCCTTGGGGCACATCAACATGGGCGTAGCCAGGGTTTTGTTGTGGGGTGGGCATAGTAGGGGCCAGTTTCGCACAAAAATTGAAAAAGAATATTCTTCAATCAAGTATTGTTTTTAAAAAAAGTGTAAAAGTTTTTAAGACGTTAATTAGTGTTAACACCATGTTTCCTTACATCCAACAAACTATTTTTTCGATTACCGTTATTTTTTAGATCGAATACAAAATACATATGATTTTTTTTCAAATCTACTAGCATTACGATTTCTACTGAAGTGAGAAAACTTTCATAGAAAGAAGAAAACTCCTTTTAACGGCAATAAAACTGTAGGACCCAAATTTAATTAATATGCGTAGAAACACGAGAAAAATTCTTCTTATTATAAGAAAATTATCGCTTATACAACGAAACTGACTGTCTTCAACAAAGAACATTTTACATGAAGTCAACATAATACATATATACCTACCCATTAAAAATTAATTTGGAATTTAAATGTTCCATCTCTTCCAACTTCCAATAAGGAAGAGTAATCTACATTTAAGCAATTCTATTTTTAGGATATATAACCTTTTCTCATATTCTGTAATAACATTTTTAGCTATTATCACAATCGGAGATAATTGAGAAAATATATTTACTACTATTAATCTATATTTTTCTATATTCATTTGAATAAGATGAACCAATTTGTTTTCTTACATCCAGGAAATGTCTGGTAAGCTCAAAATCGCACCTAACTTTCCTTGATACACATGGAACAGAGCTTATTCTCAGTGCATTATCATTTAATTTGAATTCGTCCCCATCCATCACTACCTTCTAAATTAATATCGTCATAATCATAACAGAAATCGCCAAAAATCAATTAAATACGCATTAGTTAACTATTTTTTTCTACAAATCGGCTCAATATATTTTCAGCTGTATTAATTTTTAACAATCGCATACTCTCTGTTGAGTGAGTAGTAACATGCGTGACATGAGAGGGAATCGTTCTTGAAGCATTGTGCCTAAGCAACTTTTTTATCCACCTCATAGCAGAAAACTTCTCTCACAGTCGGCGGAGTTCACTGAGAGTAATATTGCCGCTTTAGAAAGTTTATACTCTTCTTTAAATTTTTTTCTCAAATTTTCAGCACTTATCTCATTATTTTTTAATTTAAGCAGCTTCAGCTTGCAAGGCTGTATCAGTTTTTAAAAAAATTTTATAATTACTGATGAATTTAAGAAATTTGTCATCATATTTACAAGAAAATTAAGAAATTTTCAAGAAATTACCCTACCTCTGCTAATTTTTTCCAGTTGTTAAAGCTGCTGTGAGGTTAGGTATTCCAATTACAGCAAGGACTGGGGTTGCTCTTATGCAAAAAGTTCATCAGTCTCGACTTAGACCTCTTTCTTGACAATTTGACTTTCTAAACTCAGAGCTTAAGTTTTTCTTATTACGTTTTTTTATTTTTGACTTATTGTTTAGTTAGTTCTTAATTTTCCTTTTTGTTCTCTATTAGGGGAACAAGAGATCTTTCCATGGGTCGGGGCCTCTGGTTCGTTTTTGATTTAGTTTTAAAAACTACTGCCTAAGTTACAGCGACACACCGGCTTTTTACTTAGGATCATCGATCGATTTTCTTCGATAATTGGTGATCCAGCAAGATTTAGTAAAGGGGCGAGTATTTATAAATTAACGTAAGTGTATAATTTTGTGTACGTCTTCCGATTTATGTATTAATTGAATATTGGAAACAGCCTAATCCGCTTATACAAGCGAAATGGAACATTTTCCCCTACGCATAAGAAAAAAAAAATCATGTAGTGCCAGTATGTGGGTCAAGCATCATGAATATTGCGCATAGTATTTTCTATATATGAGCGAGCGAAAATAGGAAAGAACGAAAAACAATATACAGAGCTCAATTTGTAGGTCAAACATCAGGCACATTGCGCCTATTTTCTTCACTTAAGATTAAAACAAGCATACACTGGCTGTCGGACAGCCCAGTGCCACTATATGGCCAGAATCGGTGTGCTGAGGGGTTTGTTTCTACGTAAACAGTGTAGTGCGTTGTCGCATTATGCTAAAGCCTTGGTTTTCAAGAGAATAAGGCGCAATTGCAATTGCGCCGTCGCATTCTGTTGGAAACTAAGGCTTTAGAATGGAGTAAGTCAAATTATTGTTAAAGTGAGTTTACACTTAGATACAAGTATCTGGATTTGTATCGGCACTTCTATAGTCACGTCTGCTCTTCCCGACAAACTGTATGTAATTTATAAGATTGTTCATTTGCTAATAATTTAAAAAATATACATTTATAAACTCCATCATGTGTACTATGGCTTCTCACATTCAAAAATAATATATAATAAATAAATTCCACGGAAAAAGTAACAACGATGAATCAACTCACAAAACAAAGGCACAAAAGTATCCGCCCATGAAGTGATCATGTACGAAATAGGGTAAATTTCCAAGAAATTTAGATAAAGATGTGCATGCAGAGTATCGTCCCAGCATAATGATTAGTTTATCGTATTTTTCGTTAAAGTAAATTTTCTTTTAAACATTTAAATTTCCAAAATGCCAAAAAAGCGTGAAGCAAGTGTTAAACTAGTATAAATGATAGACACTTTTTGTATTTAGTTTTTATTTTCTTGTTTTTGTTTTTTTTTTGTTAAACTGTTTTGTTTTTATTTTGACATTTGTCCGCTTAACGGCTCAATCTCACTTGTTGCCAGGGGGAGGTAAGGCACGTTACTGCACACTATTGGGTCCTGCAAGGTAAGTGAAAGGTACAACTGAGTAACATTACTCAGTGAGAAGATTTCTATTATCTATATCATCACACACTCATGCGTTCTACGTCTACACATTCGATCACTAAAACCTCTAAATAATTGATCACTTAGACCATTGCAATTGATCACATAGATCATTACTACTGATCACTTAGACCCATTTACATATTCGGTCACTGAGACCTGTAAATAATTGATCACTTAGACCGTAACTATATCACACAAACAACCACACAAACAATCAACCAAACAACTATAACACAGCTACATACCATAAAGTTTCAATACTAAGGTTGACTATACTACTCTATTTAGTAATATTAAATCTAAATGAAATATGAATCCACTCACGAACTTATCGATTGTTCCAATATTTTTCTAAGCTTGTATATCCACTTTTATTTTTCCAACTAAATATTCGCGCACGCGGGAGAACTGTCTGACAACTAAAATGCACAGTCTCAGTTTCCTTATTTTCTCCTTGATACCTTTTAGCCTGTTCTGAGAATTATTCCCAGAAATCGAAATTAACAGGGGCAAGGATAATTACTTTTACCAGCAGCCTCTCACCGGTGCCGACCTATACAGATTCTTTTCCGTTCTTTCGTTTCAAGGACACTACAGGTACGGTTAATTAGTTAGTTTTTATTGCTTGCGAAATAACTACGCCTAAGGGATCTAAGCATTTCATTTTATTTTATGTTATTGTCGGCATCTACCTTTTATATTTTGTGACACAAGTTTACAAGAGAGAAAATTGGTTATTTCTTTTCTGAAAAAGGGTACTCGCAACGAAAAATTTCAAAGCAGATTGGAATACCGCGAAGTACAGTAAATGACATTATTAATAAGTATAAATGTGACGGTATATTAATAAATAAACCGCGTACGAGGCGACCAAGGATACTAAATGAAAGAGGAGAAAGAAAAATTTTGACGCGAGCGAAAGTGAATCCTCATTCTAGTGCTAAAGAGATATGCGCAGAAATTCGCAAAAGTACTGACAAAAATATAAGTGTTGAAACAGTGAGCCGAACGACAAGAAAAGGCGGATACCGTAACCGATTGCAAGAAAAAACCGTGCATAAATAAAACAAATAGAAAAAAGAGAATAGATTTCGCTAAAAAATTTGTTCATGAGGCTCAAAGCTTTTGGGATACTGTCATTTTTAGCGATGAGTGTAAATTTGAAATACCTAACTCATTTCGGAAACAATTTGTCTGGAGAACGCCAGGAACTGAGTTCAGCAAAGATAACCTGCAACCAACCATTAAACATGGAGGTGGTGCTATTATGGTATGGGGTTGCATGTCGGTGGCTGGGGTTGGAAGTCTTCATTTCATTGATGGAATGATGGATCAATATGCTTATATCAATATTTTAAAGCATAATTTAAAATCCACTGCAGAGAAGCTGGGATTAGGAAATAATTTTGTCTTTCAACAAGACAACGATCCGAAACAATGTGCCAGAAAAACGAAGGAATGGCTACTGTATAATATACGTAAACAGCTCGGAACACCTCCTCAGTCGCCGGACAGGAATCCCATAGAACTTTTATGAGCAGAATTAAAAAGGTTTAACTCAACATTACATTTCTAGCAAAAGTATGTTAAAACAACATAAAAATAAGTCCCGACTTAACAAAAAACTTTTGCAATCAATGCCCAACAGACTGAAACGTGTATTAAAATCTAACTAAAATTTAATTTGTAGTGTTGTACAACTTCGGATATTTTTGTGTGCTATATTTTATGTATGTAATTGGAAATACTTATTTTTTTTTTTCAATTTTTGAATTGTTCTTTTTTTTTATACCATATTAAACAGTACAATTAAATCTAATAAATATGATTTCTTAAAATCTTTTCTAAGCTGTACATTTTTTATTCTGCCTAAAGTTTCTGGGGGGGGGGGGTAACCCGTGCCCTACCTAGCTACGCGCATGCACATCAAACAAAACTTTAAAATAAATGATCATACGAATCAATTTTAACACAATTCATTAAGGTATATGAAGAGATCCACTGTAGATGAATGAAATACAAAAGAATATAGTTTCTCAATAACAAGAGTTAAATTAGCCTGACCAAAAGCTTTCATAAAGTCCGAATAAATACCATCAACCTGAAATCCCTCTTCAATTTGGTTGGAAACAAAATATTTAAAGTGCACCAAATTTGTTGATGTAGACATACCATTGACAAAACCATATTGTATGTAGTATAGTACCAAAGTCCTGAATTTTTATCTCCATTCCACCACTTGATTTTGAGTACAATGCTCTTTTCATGATAAATCGAATTCAGACTACCACTTTCTTAGAACACCAGATTCATTAGCCGCCTTATACACTCTATAGGCAGAAAAACGATGAATGGATGGACTGAAATAAACACATAAAAACCATAAAATCATCATTACGGGGATAAAGTTGCTTGCTATTTTTCTGTTTCCACAAGATTAGGTACCTATTAGTAAACACTTTTTAAAAATAAAAAATGTTTTTTTTTCTTAAAGTATTGAACATGAAATATTCCCCATAGACTAAATTTTGATTAAAACATTTTTACTTTGAGTAAACATCCTTTAAAACCATCATCATATAAGGAGTACCTACCTGTAGAGAATCCCTTTTATCGGCATAGTACGAATTTACACCACAATTTTGCCTAGGTTAAGCTCACGACGCTATGGGAACCACACTCAAATAACTTTTAGTGCACTAAAGAGAAAATTGCTTCCGAACGGATATGGCAGTGCTTCAGCTTCAATACCCTTTCGTGATATCTACTTTACTTTCATCATTGAATAGCTCTGCTCGAAGTTTTATCTATACCAAGACATCATTCATCGGTGAAAGTGGTTTTGACCTAACAGTTTTCCCTCTTGCGAAGAAGAATACCATAGTTCTGTAAAATGTCGCAGAGATTATTTACGCTAGGAGCACTAGTAAAGTACATATGTCTCGTTTTTTATCGACACTTGCCTGTCATTCTCCGCATGTCTATAGCTCTAAAATGAGGAAAGTGCACACAATCATTTTCTCAGAGTTTTCATTTGTGGGTAAAATATTGAAGAAAGATTGCGATTTAATAGTAAAATGTGGCTTTAAGTTTTGTATTTCAAGGGTTGAGGTACATAATATAGAAGCAGATATAAAAATTATTTATTTTAAGATATTTTTGGATAAAAGATCGATAAACGAATTATTTATAATTTTTTTTATATCTGTGCCTTAGTAATTTTGTTCGAAAGTATAAAGTAAGGGAGATGTAGAATCATTATAATAAAATCTTCCAATTACCATGGCAAAAGGACGTAGAAAAGGTGACAGATGCAGATACTACAGCACAACGATAAGCAATCCGATAACATAGGAGGAAGTGTCATCCGCTACTAAAAGCAGAAAGTCGAACTTAATCGGAACTGACGAAGCTACATTTACAGACATCAAGAGGATACACAAAACATGGACTGGTTCCTCTTTTTAATCCTAGAAATTTCTTGGAGATCACGCCTCGAGCTTTTAAAAGCTGCCGGAAGATACTTTTTTATGATGTCTCCAAAGCTATGATGCCGTAGAACATCCATGGCTGTCAAGGAAGTAGAGGTAAACAATTGAGGATTATTGGATTGAGTCCCTTGGCTTGGTGGTGGTATGCATAAGGCTTGAATGTTTGCAGATCATAGCTGAAGGGGAAAACAGAGAATGGCAAACTGTTCCACATTCACACTGTTCTGCTTATAAAGGATTCACGGAATTTCACATTACGACCGAATTTGACTCCAAGGTGTGAGGGTGAGCTCAGGTTACTGTTCATGTGATGCGCATATATATGTATAATTCTATAAGGGATCAGAGTAGCGAATTCGTCAGAGAAGTAGCAATAAAAAAGAGATCGACATCCGAAATCATGCCAGTGCTCCAGAGAATCATTATTTGCTATTGATATCTCATCTCTAATAATCCGGAAGGCGTTATGTTGAACGTTGTCTAACGTGGATAATGCAGAGCGTCCCAAAATATGGAAATTATATTCTAATCTAGGTCAGATATCGGACTTGTAGATTTGCGCCAAGTCTGATGGGGAAAAATATTTCTTGCATGTTTGCAAGAAACCCATTTGATCGAGTTTTCGGCAATACCAAAAAGATGATGAGACCAACTAAGATTTTTGGATATTTTAATGTCTAAGGCTGCAGTAAGAGTGCGCGTGAGATGCAGAGCGGAGCTCAAAGCGCAGCTTGTTCATGCGACAAGCAATACGAGAAGATGTCTGAGTGAATGCGAGACGATTTTATATGTACTTTTTGGTTTCAGAATTAGTTTTCACTACATTTAGTTGTGATATTCGGAAAATAAAATTATGGAGTCGTCTGACGAGGAATATTTTCGTTCGTAAAATATTCGCAATTATTTTTTTTGCAAAAAAAAGCTTATTTTCTGCGCATCCATTAAATATTAAAAGAAGGGAATATGTGGAATTTCATCACCTACACGGTAAATTAAGTATTTTTGCGTGTATGGACATTTCTACACTACACTTCAAGAAAAACCATCTTTGCTTACGCGAGAAGTCTATAGCTCGACGGCTGAACATGTGCTTGCTTCCATGCAGAAGGAAAGACTCCTGTCGAGTAGGATAGGTGAAATAGTTTGCGGAAGGGCTTAACTAAAGAAGAAGCACAACACTTATATCATGCCAGAAATGCAGCTTCCTTGTTTTTATGGCTATATAGCATTCATTGTTAAACCAAGACGTTTTACTAGGTTTAATATATTTATATCTCTGCGGAATGAAGCTGCACATCCCAACCAATAAAACAATAAGATCGGATACAACATAAATTCTAAAAACGTCTTAAAAAAAAACAGGCAAGTCCTAGTAATTAGTGTGCTCTCTGCGGTGTTGAGTTTAAATTTGCATTTTAAGCGGCACGCTTAAGCATGAATCAAAAACAAATCTGATTCCTTATACCTACCAAAAAAGAAATTCATCAGCAACAAAGTACGCGAGTATATTTCTGCTTAATAATGCAAATGTAACCGGATAAAGCAGGGTGGTGCTAAAGTAATGAATTTTTTATCTGATTCAGTCGTGAAAATTATATATCTTTCGCAATATCTACAACTCCTCCTTCCGGGCACCTGGGACATATAACTGTAAAGCCTGTGAATTATTATCTAAGTTTGTATGTATTTCATATTTTTAAGATGCTCAGCACATTTCTGCTTACTGTGTCAGCACGAAAAGGATAATGGTTTTATATCTACATAGATCTACATAGGAAGCGTACTATATTTTGAAAAGAAGATAAGATAATAAGATTGAGTTTATTCTCTCTTCTTTTTTTTTGCTTTTTAATTTAAAATTATTATTGAGCGAATGTGGGGGCAATCTCTATTAAACTTATCTAGTTTCAGTGGCGTAAATATTGGGGAAATTGGGGAATGGTCTCAATTGCTATCTTATTCCTCTCTACTCAACAATATGACACATCTTGATGACCACATATTAAATTGGAGATTGAAATAAGTAATATTATTGCTAACGTGATTTGAATTGTGACAATAAATTAAAAACCTAAGAAACCAACTTAACAATATAAAAGCTAAAATAAGAAACAATATGTATTTCTACCTGTAGCCTACAGTAAACGCTATGTACGCTACATACAAGTGTTTTGCTTTCGTTTTACCCTAGTTCTAATAATGAGGGTTTTACATAATGCTATGTAAAATATTGGAAAGTGTTGAGTGTTAGTCCAGTCAATGGTGATTAAATAAGGTCTTTGCCCTGTAAAAGATGTGCCAGTCATGATTTTTATATATGGTGGCTATCTTCGATTAAAGGAACAAAAAATTGTGTTTTTTTTTTCCAAAATAATTCCTTAACGGTCGATCTGACTACAAAAATGGCTGGAACAAATTTGAAAAAGACTAAATCCCTTACATTTCTTATACTGTAATAAGCTTCCACGATGTATTTAATAAGCTGTCCATGATTATTCAAATGAATTATGAATTATATATGTATTTCTTTTTTATTAAATAGTCAGAAGGCTGCCGCACATACGAGTTATGGCTAAAGAGCCGCTGTGACAATATTATCCCTTGGTGGCAAAGGGGATGCCGATATAGTTTTTCAATGGCAGAGACTGCCGCTGTTTAAGGCAGAATATGCCGCTTTTATTTGTATGGCAGAGTATGCCGATGTACTTATGAGATAGAGTATGCTGCTTTATATTAGTATGGCAAAGTATGCCGCTCTTTATTTGAGAAATTAAGAGACGTCTTTCAACTATCTGATAAGTTCTGATTTTATTCAATAATAGCAGCTTATTTATATTAATCGATAACAAAGAATCAAAATTTCATTATAATTCTAAAGGGGGGATTATTGCAGAATTGCAATATACAAAATTAATAATCAGAAACCCTAGTGTCAGCATTTTTGATCACACAATTTCTGATTGAGTCATAATCTATCGATATTGTAAAGCAATGACTTCAGGTGTGTATATTTTATCAATGAAGAATTATGCTTGCATAGCAGAAATTGCTTGCATTGCAAATTCTTCTTGAGGTCGAGCAAACTTTATTTGTTTTCAATTTCTTTTTCGTTCTGATTTCTGTTTACGTTTGTTGACCGTGGTCATGGCTTTACAATACACAATTGTTTTGTAAGCCTGATGTTTAACAAGTTACGACGGTGGAAACGTGAGAATTCCTCAATAGGATAGGAGGTGATAATAGTCACCTAGTCAAACAAAAATTGTATGGCAAGGTTTGTGTAGGTAGGGGGTGGTGGAGGAGGCATCTCAACCATTACGGAGTTACAGGGTGATAAAGAATATTTGCTAGTCTTTCACAAAATTCTCTGTATCTTAAAAAGTTCGAGATGTACAGTCACTTAAACAGAACTGCATAGCCTTTCCAACGACTGCTCGACCAGTATTCCTCTTCCCTCAGGAGTTATGGTTGTCTAATCTAAGAATTTTGTATTTTCTTACCTTATTACTGACTTTGACCTCTTTTTATACCCTAGATGAAATCTATAGTGTATACTCAGTTCGTCATTCCATTTGTAATGCACAGAAATAATCTTAGTAGGAAAAAATGGCGTGGATACCCACGCATAACATTAAAAGTTATATCGATTTTTGCATGTCAGCCCGTTCGTCTGTCCGCCCATTTGCACGATAACTCGACAACGCGTCCACTTAGAGGGCTGAAATTTGGCACACGGGTTTCTTAAAAAAAAATGTTAAGCTCGAAAATGGGACGAATCGGGTAACTGTGTCGTAGGGTTACCATACAAAAATTTCGGTTTTCAATATATATTTGAACACTGCTAAGAGATCGTCGGCATAGACAGCTGAAATTTCGTACATAGTGTATTCATAGTATTAGTAAATAAAGCTTCAAAAATGAACTAAACTGGGCAACCCATTCTTCGTGTTGTCGTATAAAAAGATGTTTTTGTAGTGCTGTAAAGTTACTCCGAATATAAAATTCTATGAAATTGGCTATAATTTTGTTTACTGTCCGACGAACTATTCCAGAAATTTATGAGAAAACCCAAGTAGCCATTTGTGAAATTTGTACAACAAATTATCGACAAACACTTGTCATTTGTCGATAGAATCATGTGACAAACATTTCCAGGAAATTTGTTCAGGGTTTACACATTTCGTCTAACAAATGTCACATTCATTACAACAAATTTGTCATACTTTGTGGGTACTTTTGTCATAATTTGTTTCAATATTTTTTGACAAAATTTAGAGACAAAATCTTCAGAAAAATTGATCACAATTTTTTGACATTTTATCCAAGAAATGTGTCATTTTTGTCGTTAATTTGTGTGATTGTGGTGGCATTTATGTCAGCTTTTATTTTGTTTCGGGGATTCAAATTAAAATCTTATTTCAGTTCAAAAGCCATATATTTCTTATAAAATGTTTGTATAAAATCATGTTTTCAAATTTTTTATTAAAGTTCTCTAAGCATAAAAAATCACTAGACGCTGACGGTATTTCTTCTCTGGTCCATAATTAATTTGTTTGTTCAACACTTAAGTTTTTAACAGGTTTTTCCTTTATTTATTTTATATTTATATTGCTTGCTTAAGTTTTTTATTAATTTAATTTTACCTTTTTTTAAACACAAACACAAAAACCACTAACAACAACTTTCGCGTTCACTACAAAATATCCAAACTATCCAAAAATCCAAAATGGCGATAGCCCGACAGCAACATTTTCATGTCGACATATCATTCACTTTCTGGTTATTATTTGTGACCACCAATTTTTGTGGCACTGTTTACACAAAATAGTGACCAAAAAAGGCTGTCAGAGAAATGTCTTAAATTTGTGACATTTAGTTGAATCAATTTTGCTTATCACATTATGTATAACAATTATGTGACAGAAAGTTCACATATTCCTGTCGTCACATATTTTGGCTACTTGGGAAACCACTTCAAAGATCAATTTTTCACAGATGGGTGACCATTCGAAATTACATACGTGTATTCATCTAGGATATCATAAGAATTTGCCTTAGGCCAATTCTAGGTTTTTTTCCTTTTTTTTTCAAAAAAGTGATTAACGTAATTTTTTTTTTTTTTAGAAACTGTAAACTGTTGAATGACTCTTCTCTTTAATTTGATCTATCAGAGAGCTGAAGACCAAAATACTTACGTCATTTCATAAACAAAAATTTCCATCTTATTATACTCTCTAAATATGGTTAATTACTTATTCAGAAATCTGCCTGGCTGCCAGTGGTGGTGGGTGCTTCGAGATGGCCTAGAAGACCTTAAAAATCCGGTTAACTTACCTGATTTCATAAAGGCTGATTGTAGGTGTGGCAGATGAGAATTATATATCACGATCAATGGTAAAAATGGCAGATACATTGGATGGTGGAAAAGTGGTGGCAGACCGCAACAAAGGCGCGCGGAAAAATGTGTATAACTTACCTTCGATAAACTCGAGAACGCTTCAACTTAGAGTGCAGAAATCCTGCACACGGGATTCTTAAATTTACTTTCGAAAATGTGGCCATCGGGCAACTCCTTCAAAGCGTTTCCATACAACAATTTATTTTTTCTCTATATATTAGGCAGAGGTGTAAAATTCAAGTACCATTACCATTACCATTACCGGTACCGAGTATTTAAGAATTGTAAACTCCCAGTACTAAGCCTCCTGTACTGGAATTAAAATTTTACAGTCCAAATCCCGGAATGGCAAGTTATACTTTAATATACCGGAAAGTAATTGAATTTGCGATTCCATTACATAAGTATTTAAAAAGTATTTGGCATTACTATATAATTCCTTTCACTTCTTTTCAAATACTTTCAATTACTTTTAATTACTTTGACAACTTCAGTATTAAACATGAATTATAAAATGAGCTGATCAATTGTCTTTTTATTTTATTGTAACTTTTCCCTGATTTCGATGTTCTCAAGGTGCAATAAAATTAAGATGTTTGGAGAAGTACGTTTGCTTTAAAAAACTTGTAGGCCAAGAGGTTAAAAAATACAAAGTCACACTCTAGGAAAATATTTACTGTTTGCTATTCCTTCATATTTAAATTTCCAATTATATAAAAAACAATAGTTAAACTTAGTTAAATACACTTTATTTAAGCAGAAATGGCTCATCAAATAGTTATTTTCAGTTTTTAAACCTTTTTCTTTTTGTCAGTGATTTCTACTTTTACAAGTAAAATTTTAAATTCCAGTTTACCCTTTCAATTAATTTTTAATTTCCCCAAAATTCCAGTTTACCTTAGTTAAGCCCAATTTTTCAAAAGATAAATCACTAAGAGCCTGTCCTTTCGTATGGTTGATTAAGCCTGATAAGGAAAATATCCGCTCTACTGCTCCCGATGAAGGCAATGGTGTATTATACTTCAGTGCGCCTTGTTTAAGTCGCGGATACTTGTTCCAAATACCCACTTCAGTGTCAGAATCGTTTATATATTGGTAGCAATCCGCAGCGATCGTTCTGGAATTAAAATTTGTACATGGCGGTGTTGTGGGTGTGTGTGTTTTAACTAGAGTAGATTGACTGCACTCTCCGCATAAATCACCTATATTTTGGATTAAATTAGGTATTAAAATAAAAATTTAGAATTGGCAACATTTATCATTACCAATATCGTCAAAATCGAAAAATCCGTATTCATTGCTGAAATTGCATGTTTCGTCAAAGGTTTCACCTGCAGCGGCTGCCATTTTTGTTACTTTTTGAATCAATAAATTCTGAATTTCTTCAGCAGAGCGGTTGGCGTTCGTCTTCAAAGCGTGGAACCACCTCATTTTGATTTTCGGGCACAGGACGGAAGCCATTATTGCATCGTTTGCTTCTGAAGACAACGTGAAATAAGGGGAGAATCTTTTGGCCAACTTATCTCTTATTGCAATTGTCACTGTGTTTAAATATTTAAAGTTGTTGTACACGCCGACTTTTGCAATTTTTACATTCAGTGTCACCAAATACGGAATGAGACACCCGAAAAGCAAATTTTCTTCGCCTTGAAGAAAATCAAATACCGCGGCAATTGGACCCATCAATACACAATATTCTTCTAAATACTGTATATCTGTGGGAGAGAATTTGGAAATCCCCAGTCTCTCGCACAGATCGCACAGCTTTTCCTTATGCGTCAGAAGTCGCGAAACTGCGTCAAACCTCATGGCCTACAATTTTTTTTAAAGCAACTTGCGAACATCGAAAACAGGGAAAAGCTTTTATTACAATAAAATTAAAAAGACAGTTCATTTCATAACTCATTTTTAATACTGAAGTAGTCAAAGTAATTAAAAGTAATTGAAAGTATTTGAAAAGAATTGAAAGGAATTATATAATAATGCCAAATACTTTTTAAATACTTCTGGGAATTTGTAGGTATTTTTGTAATGGAATCGCAAATTCAATTACTTTCCGGTATTTTAAAGTATTACTTGCCATTCCGGGAATGGGACAGTAAAATTTTAAATCCAGTACAGGAGGCTTAGTAGACAATTTCTGAGATAGTTCCAATGACAAAGCTATGATGCTAATTTTATGGAGGTAGAAAGAAAAAAAAAAAGGTTTCATTCTCCTTGAAATTGATGTAAAATTATAAAACCAATTAAGTTTGAATAGATTCATGTAGGGAGACAAAATGGAAAAATTACCACTGTCTGTAAACCGCATAATTTGTTCACATTTTTAATTACTCAACCCGTTCAACATAATCCCTGCTTTAGCTTGAATCTGTCTTCACAACGTGAACTTAGTTATTATGTACATACAATCATACATGCATACATGTATAGAGTGCTGTAATTATCCATTCTCCTGGGCTTGAAGTGGATCCATTAAATTAAATAGAAAATGATTTAAGCTGCCTGCGGAGAGGTCCACACTAGTAATTGAGGTCTTCTACACGAGGCTCAACGAAATATAGATACATAATTTCTATGGGTGCGAATGTAGGTGTCTCTAATGTGCTTTGATTACGCCTAATATTTATTTATACATTCCCTAATTTTAATAAAGAATGAGGAGAAAATATTTAAATTTATAATTAAGTTTTAATATAAAAGCTTAGGTTAGCGTAAGAGTCCACTACTAGACTAATCTTATGTAAATTTGTGTTCCTTTGAAATTTACACCTGGGATACATCAAAACATTTGATTTGTGTCCATTTGTAACAAAACGGGAGAAGACGGAAATTATTTTAATCTTGTTTATGAGTTATATGTATTCTAAAAAAAAAATATTCGACAAATTAGATAATAGTCGATTAAGAAAAGTCAGAAATATGATTATAAATCGCCTTAAGCGAAAACCAAAGTGAGTTATTGAATCAAGCCTAGAATCACCAAAAATTCGTACATCCAGTTGGGTGAAAGCCACATAAAAGATAGTAGGTGGTGGAGGATCAAGCTCCGCCAGTCAGTTGAATTAGATTATTTGAAAGTGCTACATAAATTAAATATTTTTTATAAGGACACCAAGAAAAGATATCCCGAAAAAACCGGGTTATGGATATAGAAAAATATCTTTGTCGAAGGTTGAGTTAGGTCGGACGGGTGTCGCCAAAGAAGGCTTGGCCTGCTTCTCATTAGATTACTGACAGGCTCATTGTACACCATAGACAGATTCATGGAAATCTATCTTTCTAGGAGTAGCACCAGATCCACCATGATCCTCTAAGGAAACTCAGGATGAATCTAATCTCTTTACATTGCAGCTGTTTCAGCTCCAAAAAGAAGTAGCTACCAACTAGCCCAACTCCTTTGGCCGCTAAAGTAGAACTCTCGCAAAGCACTTATAAAATAATAAAGAATCTATATAATGAACGGAAAAATTAAGATATTGGTCTCATTTGGGTTCAGTTAGATGCGACGGCGCTTCTACTCCTCTAGGAGCGATGCATCATCTCCACGCAACTCCTTGATACTTTATATAGTTTGCTTGGCTGCACACGCAGTGCAATTACTTGCACTTGCTATAGCTCTTCGTTGTGTAGTGTGCGCTCTCTTTTTCGGTTTTGCTTTTACCGTTAGAGTTCTGCCCTGGGCTGTACGACAAAAAATTCCTGACCTAAACTGGCTCTAAGAGAAGTAGACGTAATTCTTCTCTATCACGGTCAACAATATAATGCACATTTCTAAATACACGCACCAGAAGCTCCTCATTTTGAAAATGCTCTTATACAAAATACACCCAACGCTTCTAATTTTGAAAATCATCCGAAACAAGATGTAGTCAATGCTCCTCATTTTTAAGGTTCTCCGAAATGCAATCAACGCTACTCATCTCGAATATCCTACAGCACAAAATTCGTCCTCGGCTCTTCAAACAAGATCGAATTATCAGAGTTTTCCAAATACAGCCAGAGAATGTTGGCGTTTTGAATACCGATTTGTATTTTGATGGATTTCAATGAATATATGCATCCCAATCCGCATGGATAATAAATATCAGATTCACATACAGTCAAATATCTGGGATGAATAAAAAAGGCGCCGAACTTTTGGCATCGGTTCGATGCAGAGCAGGTAACTGATAACTTATAAAAACAGATAAAATGGGCTATCGAAGGTATGGCTCATATTAAGTACTTTAGAACAAATTCTATTGTATAATGCTAAGCCGCCCTAAAATTTCGATCGAGCGATTGATTCTCTTCTACGTAACAGTTCACATAAGCTAAAGAACCTTAAAGGGTTTCATGTAGTCCGGCGAGAAGCTTTGATGGGAGACCTTGGTTCACAACATTTAGGCTGTCATTACGTCATCAGAGAGTATACTGTTGTGCGAAACTTACTTCCATCTGATGTACTCTTTAGGAACCCTGATGCTGACCCTAAAAAAATGATTGTTATCATCTATGACGGAACATACATATGTTTACATTCATAAACCTCCAACCTTTTATTTCAAGTATGCACATATAGTCCCTACAAGTTCGTTAATCTTCTAAAGCCTTTTCTGTTGGTGTGCAATGATGGGTATGCTTTTAAGGTAACCTATCACCTCAATTGCCTAAGAGCAAGATAACTATATTACATCTAGCATTTTACACATCTTTCAAGACTTACAAAAAGCACCACCTGCTTCCGTTTACCAATAACAGATGTAATCAGAACGCATCACAAAGAATAGAAAAAACATGTTCTAACTCGTTCCTGAACTGAACAGTATGGGCCCTGCCGGAAGCATCTGGTGCCTTTTGAGTGCCACAACACAATACAGGTGGTCAAAATCGCGAGTTTATTACTTTTATATCTAAATAAGTGAAGATGACTGAGCCTGCACTGGCAGTGCAAAACTATTAAAACTTACATGTGCAGTGAAAATGCAATAGAATGTACATTGGTATGATGTGCCTATGTATAATGGCTTAGAAATAATAAAGACAAGAAGGATCATACATGTAGAGCTTCAGAAGTGAAACTCTTTCGCATTCAACTGAGCTTGTTCGATGCCTCCAACTTCCTAATTTTATATTTGAGGGAAATGTTTTTATTTGCGAAATTTTAGATCAGGGCCACCGTGGGAAGATGGTGGCAAAAGGGACCGGTCGTCATAGGGGCTAAGATTTTTTAAATTGCACTACTTTCACACTACTAAATTTGATAAAATTTTCTAGAAAGTAAGAATTCACTTCAGACACATATGCCCCCCCCCAGCAAAATCCTGGGTGCGCTACTGAAATAGATGTGGCCAGACATTTATGTGTTGGAAAGGAGCGACTTGTAATAAATATGATAGAAGCTTATGCGAAAGCAATTGTGATTCTGCGCAACTTTTATTTTTATTAATTGCTGTAATATTTCATTAGTACAAAATAAGGGTAACGTATTTTAGAATAATTTTTATTGACAACATCAATGAATGGATGGAAGGCTCGGTTATAGGATGGATTGGATGGGATGGTAGGATGGATTGGATGAATATGGTTGGATCAATAATATTGGGGCGGGAGTGGGGGTTAAATCTAGATGGATTGTATGGTTAAATGGAATGAATGTAGTAAAGGAAGGATAGGTGATAGGATGAACGCGGCACGGAGCTTTCGGGTTTTCAACTTTGATGACATACAGCTTTAATATTTTTCAACTGGAGGTGACGTGGCACAGGGTACGAACAGAAATTGTTGCACATTTTGTGTTCTTCTTGTCGCTTCTTGTAATTTTATTATTCAAAGATATTATCCAAACTTTTCATCATTATAATCAACATTTCCAAGAATTTAATCAAATTAGGCGTCGTACAATAATTCTGGCTTTATGGTCGCATTTCATCGAATATAAGAAATGCTTCCTTCATTGCTGGGGTCCAACCACATAATAGGCTTTCCAAATTTTCTGTAATACCTTAAGATCTAATATCCTATATTGGTTGCCACCAATTTATCAAACAAAACGGTGAAAGTTTTGAATTCAAAATATTTCTTAAGTATCTATAAGCGGGTGGTGATCTAACGACATATTCTTTTATATTTTGTGTGCCTTTTTATCGATAAAACCATTTTACAAAATGTTTAGCATGTCGAAAAATATTTTAAGGATCATTAATAAAGTCATTGATAAGGATGTTTGTTTATTTTGTGGCATAATTGTTTTTCGTATTTCTGAATTTATTTCGTTAAATAGTTACATTAATCTTTAAACACAATACTTAAATGAAAGCTATAGTGCAGAATGACTATTAAAGATATTTCTTAATTGTGACTTATTAATATAAAGATTAATCGAATGGAAATTTAATTTAAAAGTATAGCGCAATCTAGACATAGTCTCAAAGTGCAAACTATAGGCACTGCGATGGGAACAAAAATATCTAAAATCATAAGTGTCGAGTTCGTGAAGTTGAAATACAAAGCAGATGTCACATAGTTCCAATAGTAGGAAGGTGTATTAAATTTAATCTTTCATTATAAGGAGGAGGATGAAGTCTATCCCCCATTCAAGACCTCTTAGGGCAAAAAGTAAGAATCTCCTTTGTACGCTCTCAATTCTATCGAAGTGACTTTTGTAAGAGGGAGACCATACAGGACTAGCATGTTTCAAAATGAGTCGAACAAGAGTGGTAAAAGGAACTTTAATAATGTAGATATTGTCTAATTCTTTTGCCCAGCGCTTCACATTGACATTGAGTTCGCCCTATTAATGAAGTGATCTAAGTAGAAGTTAACGGTGAGTTTGGAGTCAAACAATATCTTCAACTCAAATTTTATTATTATCATTTTAACTACTTTCGAAACTACCAACCCATTCGTAACATAGAAAACATTCGAAGAGACTCACTTATGAGAGAAAATGGTTATCTTACATTTATCTACGTTTAAAATGAGAGAGCTCTTCGTATACCATTCAAGGAGTTTGTCCAGGTCATCCTGCAATTTCAGATAATGGCACTGCGATTTGATAGATTTCCACAGTTATAAGTCATCTGCGTATATTAGCAAATCAGATTTGGTAGCAAATTTTTTCAATAATATGAAGAGAATAGGCCGTGAGTGACTACCCTGTGGGACACCGGAGTAAGCCGTTATTTCTTCACGAATTGTATACTAAAGTTGCGATATTTAAAATAAGATGATAAGCAATTCAACAACCAAATTAGAAAACCTACAAATTTAATTTAAGTAACAAAAGGAGTTACGAAGCTTGTCAAAAACCTTGCTGAATTCTGCATAAACACAGTGAGTTTCACACCTAGGAAAGCCTTTTAAGTAATTGAATTCTCAACGTTGTAACGACTTGAGTTTTTCCCTTTACAATTTTCATTTATTCTTGCATAACTCCGTTGCTAGTTAGTTTAGTACAAAATCAATATGAAAACTTCGTTCATCAAAACAGCGCCGTGTTTTTTAAACTATTGCATACATATCGATCTCAATAATTTGGTTGCCATACGAAATATAGGTATATGAAAAACGAATTAAGTACGAATATTTATTTATTGATTTCGGCGCATCACCAAATAAATTACCACAAAATAATTTCATAAATAATTTCAAAATTAATAATGCACAAAAGATAAAAATAGCAGAAAGCCTCACAGCTCAGCTGATATCTAAATTGCCCATTTAGCTAAAGTGAAATATGGCAAAGAACAGCTATTGTATAACACAACTTGAGCTGTAATATGGAATTTGAAACAAGTTACAATACTTGAGGGAACGAGAAGGAATAGAAATTCTCACGAGACCCAATGTTGTATGTCGTGCACCGTGCTCCTGAGGGAGAGCGCACGGCTAGTGGGGAGAGTATTTCACCCAATTAAAATACAGCGCTTGATCGGTGAGATAACGTGGCACTAAGTTATATTAATAGCACTAATTTGTTAATTGATAAAAAAAGATAACAGCACTAAGTCCATATTAATATACAAAAAGAAATAATAGCACTGAGTTATTATTAATAAATAATGAAAAGAAAATATTATAGCACCAAATATCGCTTCGACTCTTTAATACGCCCTGGAAAGAAACTCTTCGAGGATCGGCGATATTGCACCCAGGCAACCATGTAAGCTTCGAAAAGCTTTTTATTGTTTTTGTTACTTTCTCACGACGTTTGAAAATCGTACGTGAGAAGATGTAGAAAAGTTTTGACGCAAGGTATTGCATCAACGCAAAACTGTAATCGGATATGCACTTGCGCGCCCGTCTTGAAATATTAATTTTAAGAGAGCGCGAATAATTGTGATAATTGTATGTATGTATGTTCACACAATTAGATTGGGAAAATAGGTACTGTACGTATGTAGAGTGTACTTGCGGAAAAAAAGTAAGAAGACACTGTATGTAGGTAAATATGTATTATCGTGTGAGTGGAATATGTGTCTGATAACAAAATGCAATTTATGTTAAATTTCACTTTGTTGCAGTATGGAAACGTATTTTTATATGCATTTGAAATTGAATTGAAAATGTTTTTTGTTTTCAGGGTAATTTATGTGATACATCAGGACAATTTATTGGTGTATTGACCATATGGTTGGGCACATGAGTAACAATACTGCCCTTAAATAAATAGTACAAATAAGTAAATATACATATACAGAATAGGAAAATTGAAAACCAGAAGTCAGATACATGTTGGGTTGTGAGTCAATTAAAAAAAAATGCAACGTCCAATACGGCCCGGTAATCGAGTCTCCATTTAGAAATCAGGGAGAATACGCCGACAAATTGATACAGGCCTTAACAACGATAGGTACACCAACTAACCCGTAGGCACCTCAACTTGGCTTCATTCAACATGAAAAATCAATACGGCCTTCGAGCACACCCTATTAAGTTTTCAGAAGGCGAACAGGTATGGATATATAATCCCAAACGGCGAAAAGGCAAAAGCCCCAAACTTCAGCGTGATTGGGAAGGTCCTGGCGTAATAATGTCTCGACTAAATGACGTTCTGTATAGAGTAGAATTCCCCGCTCGAATATAAAATTGAAGATGCCTCGACTTGATATAGGAAGGCCTCAATTCTTTCTTAGAAATATACTGGAAATATTTTCTTAGAAATTTGCTGGAAATTTGTTCCTTAGTAGTTTTATGCATTATTGGAGGCTGATAACGGCCGAGGAAATGAATGCTCGTTGGCAATTGGAGGCCGAGAAAGGCACAAATGAAAGTATTGTATTTGAAAATAACTTCAATCGGCTACCAAAGTAAATCAAATTCTATCGAAACATCTTCTGTAAATTACTAAAAAAAAAAACAAATTGCAATACACACAACTGTAATCTCAAATCTTATCCTTAGCATGCCCGGCGACGATATGATCACCTTCCGACCTCACTTAGTTGAGTTTTTGTCCTCGTACCGCACTTTCTTCATAACCCCCTCCACAGGGTAAAACCAGATACTTCGTATGAAGGGCTGGTTTCTCTCACTTACTCGGACATGATCACTCTTTTTCAAGTAAGTCCATAGCGGTGATATCATCCATGCTAAGGAGAAGATCTTTGCCAGATCTAAATTACCTATTATGAGTCACGGGATTTCAACTCATTTGTTACAAAATCTTATTTCATATTTACGCGTTTACGCTCACCACAAATTGTTGTCGGCCTCCAAAAATACGTATAAATGAGTAGAAAAAATTTCCAGTAACTTTCTAAGTAAAACATGCTGAACATTAGTAATAATTATTTTCGTTAATGGCAACATTTCTTAGTTATAATTTTCGTCGTAGCAACTATCTTCGTTACCAAAAATGTTGATAAGGTTTTCATTTTTCTGGTATGCGTTCTTTATCTGTATATTTACTGATTTATGACATTGAATAAATACCTAAAAAGAAAGGGGTTTCGTGCGAATACAGTGTACGTGAGTAGGTAATTCAATAACAATCAAACCCTTGGAGCGGGGGAGATATGACAAGAGGGCTGGTCACTTGTTTGAAAATTCTGCTTGATTTCTGACATTTCAGATTTCATAAAATAAAGTTCGGCTTTAATTTAGAGATTTTGTGATAAATAGCTAATTAAAAGTGCTTTTGATTTAATAGCAGTGAAATATCAAATTGATATATTGTTTTGTGAACGGGATTTTATATAATCGAGACTCCGGAGTCTTGCAATTATGGTGTTGAAGTGCACTGTGCTGTGCTACAGAAACAACCGGAGTTTGTGTCGTGGGAAAGGATTTCTCAAGCAATAAGTTTAATATTTTTACTAATAAAATATAGTGTTTTAAGTAATATAAAAGTGAAATTATTTATAAAAAGAGACAGCCATGGCAAAAAATTCAACATTTCCCAATGCCAGTTTGTTTGGTTACAATTGAATTGTGACAAGTCACTTAAATTATCATAGGCAACGCCAAGGAATATTACCTGAAGATAAGTGGGTGCTAAAAATTTGTTTATTTTACATAGCAATTTGGATTATAAATAATGTCCCCCTTCAAAATTTCACGGTTTCACTACTGTCATGACGAAACTAATACAAACATAGCACACTTATACATTTCGCTGAGTGGCTTAGCTTTTCACCCGATATGCCGTTTCCATATTAGTTATTTATTCAATTATTTATGATAATAGTTGTAGTGGTGCCAATGGATTAATTTACCTTTAAACGTACCCAAGATGATATTCACACCTGCAGTTGGTAGCTATAACAAAAGTTGAAGGACAAAATATCACAAGAATATTGTAAAGAGTTGGCGAAAGAAATGCCTGTCCGCATTGAAGCTGTGCTAAGAAATAAGGGCAAATTAAGGGATATCCAACTGCAGGCCATCTCAATAGTGTCACGATAATTAAATGTTGACTACTCATATTCTCTTCGCTATACTTTCCGATTCTTTTACACTTGCTAAGCTATGTGGATATTTGTATGATATGATATTTTTGTTGATGTGGCGCAACAGCAGAAAAATTATCTTCTTAAGATACCTCACCCTCTTCGCAAGTAGGTACTTTCAATCCGAAACCTGCCATTGCATTATGTAAAACCTGAGAAAACTGTACATTCTCTACACATTTTTTATATTATTAATCCAATCTCGGGGAATATCCTTTGATGTAAAGCACATACATCAGCACTTCCGTCACTCTCTTCATGGCTCGTAATCATATTCCCCATCTTGTTCTCTCATTGTTGCGCGATTTGATTCAGGGTTGCCCGATTTAAATCATCTTTGGACTTGTATTTACACTTTCTAAGAAAACGCCCAGCACTCTCAGCGCTCTCAAGTAGTACCCTAATTATATAGTGAAAAACGATGTTTTTGTATGTTTGCATGATAACCCTACCAAGGAATTGCCCCATTTGTCCCATATAAACGCGTGCTCGAGTTATCGATAGGATTGACAGATGGACGACGGACAAATGGCCGAACGGATAGACGGACATGCAAAAATCAGAATAGCTTCTAATATTATGCGCGGGTGTCCAATCCATTTGCTCTACCATAATTATTTCTGTGCGTTACAAACGGAATGACGAACATGATGATTTCATCAACTAGGGAGGGGGGGGGGGGGTATAATAACTGCTCCAGCGTTCTCCTTAAGGAATCATGATTTCTTCTGCTCTATGCATGGGCCCATTTAATTAAATGTCTCGTCTCTTAAAGAACCAGTTCATTTTTTTTATTTTTTTTATATTATTAAGCCAAGCTCAGGGGATACCCTATGATGCAAAGCACAGCATGGCAGGAAGGAGATAGGGAAAGGATTAGGGGATATGAGGAAAGTGACGGAGGTGCCGATGTATGTCGCCCTTAAACTTCCGCAGATTGTATGCCGGAGAAAAAACAGAAGATGGTAAGCTGTTCCACATTCGCACTGTTCGGGATAAAAAAGCATCTCGGAATTTTACTGTACGGCCGAAAGTAATTTGAAGGGTTAAAGAATGTGCGCGGTTTGCAGCGGGAGTATTGCGTGCAGGAATCATTCTACAAGGGATTAGACTAGATATTTCATCAGAACATTGACCATGCATATAGCGATAAAGGAGCGAAAGGCATCCAACATTGCGGCGGTGCTCGAGTGAGTCGATATGACAAGTTATTGCCAAATCGCCAATGAGCTTGAACGCTCTCTTTTGGACAATATCCAATGAAGCTAAGGCTGTGCGACCAGCCCCGGCCCATATATGGGAGTTGTATTCCATTCTAGGTCTAATGTAGGACTTGTAGAGGATCGCTAGATTTGACGGGCTGAAATATTTCTTACACCTTTTCAGAAAACCAAGACATTTCGATGCTTCTTTGGCAACAGAGAAGATGTGATCTGTCCAGTTTAACTTACTGGAAATATTAATGCCAAGAATGCTTAGTGACGGTGAATCAGAAATGAATGCTCCATCAAAAGAAACGGGTGTGGTTAAGTAATGATCTTGTTTTAATGAGATAAGACAGCTTTGGGACTTTGATGCATTGAATTCGACGCGATTCGCTTTGCCCCAAGCGAGGATATTGGCAAGATCGTTATTCAATGATCTAGTCATGCAATATCGTTTAACACATGCAGCATTCCCCCTGGATTCCGCAAGAGTGTCAAAGGAGTAAGCAAAATCAAGAATACTGTCATCTGCGAAACTATGGATGGGATTGAAAGTAAGGGAAAGCAGATCATTAATGAAAATTAAAAAGAGAGTTGGAGAGATAACAGACCCTTGAGGTACACTGGCATTTATGGGATGCGGTTCAGACGTAACGACATCTAATACAACACGTATTTGGCGACTAGATAGGAAACTTTCAATCCATAATACAAGAGGAGGGGAGGAACCAAGTGCTTTGAGTTTGGCTAAAAGGGCTGGATGCCAGTCTCTATCAAAGACTTTTGAAATATCTAGGGCAACGATTTTAGACTCACCAAAATTGTGAAGACTACGGTTCCAACGTTCCGTAAGAAAGGTCAGCAAGTCTCCAGATGAGCGTCCAGCTCGGAAGCCATATTGGCGATCGTTGATGAGATGATTAGTTTCTAGATACTTCATTAATTTTGAGTTAATGATAGATTCAAAAACCTTTGAAAGAATCGAAGTGATGGCAATTGGTCGATAATTTAAGGGATCGCTACCCCCTCCTTTCTTAGGAATAGGCTGAACGTGAGCTAACTTCCAAGCAGTTGGAAATTTTCCTGTCGAATAAGACAAGTAGAAGAGTTTGCGCAGAGGTTTAGCCAAGGATGAGGCGCAGCTTTTAATTAACAGGGGCGAAAAACCATCAGGACCTGCGGCTTTGGAGACGTTGATCCCCTTAAGGACCCTGAACACATCCCTCGTACGAACGTGTATTGGCTCTTGTACACATTCACACGGGCGATGCAAAACAGGTGTTTGTGAAGTTGGTGGAAGACAGAATTTGAAGCGAATCTAGCAGCTAAAATATTAGCTTTATCCAGGGAGTCAACAATCACTTCACCATTATTAAGTAGTGAAGGTATAGAGGAACTGGTGAAATTGTTCCTGATGGTTTTGACCAGGGACCAGAAACCTTTGCTACCTTTGCGGCTTGTCAAGATTCTTTGTCTAATATTCTGGTCAAAAAGAAATTTTTTTCTCTGGATAATGGACTTGCAGGTGTTCCGTGCAGTCTTGTAGACTTGTTTCATTTCCGGACATGGATGCAATTGATAGGCGCGAAAAGCAGACTCTTTCGCTTTTATGGCTTGGTTGCACTTATCGTTAAACCAGGAGCGATCATGCTGTTGTTGAGACCTGCTGTAAGAATACGGAATGTATTCAGGCATGCCAAGATTTAGTATGTTACTAAATTGAAATGTGCATTCATCAACATCCCTCGAAGCAAAACAGACCGACCAATCAATTTCTTTAAGATACTTATTGAGACTTTCCCAATCAGCATTCTTATAGTGCCAAAGAAGCCTACTTGTAGGTGGAGCAGTTGGGCGGCACAGGTTTGAGGTGGTAAATTGAGCCGTAATTAAACAATGGTATGAATTTCCAAGATGGGGAACCGACTGAAATGGAATATTTGTCAGGATGAGATGTTAGAAACAAGTCGAGTAAATTAGCTTTATCTCCAGCTGCATCAGGAATAAAAATTAAATAACGGCATCAACTGATTTAAATAATTGTCAAAATTTCTACAAAATGATTCAAGAACCAGCCTCGCAGCCTCTGATGTCTTCCGAAATATTCGAAAAATTTCGTTATTTTACTTATTTTATTGTGCGCAAGCTTTGCCCCCATTTCCAGAACGAAAACTATTCTCATCTCAGAGAGAACCGTATTTTGTTAATTTGTTACCCTTCACAGAATGAGTAGGTCCTATGGGTTATTTTGTTTTTTTCTTTGGCAGCTGTAAACATCCTCCAGGATCCTGAGCACGTTGAGAATTTTATTATTCACTTTTGGGTAAGGGGTGATAAGAAGGAAATAGGCTATGCTGTTGCTACTACTGCTGTTGTTACTTTAGTGAGATCTAGAGTTCCACAACCGAAATAATGTAGGTAGCCGGAAATTGAATAATCTCAATAGCATCAAAGATAGAGTTTTGGGTTGAATTTGTTCTCCTTGACCGAATCTGGACCGGAATTTATAAGTTTGTTACGCTATCCAAAAGTGTTTGCCGATGCCTTAACTTTTATCAAGGTTAGACGGGGGAGGAATTGAATGAGACGACGACTGGGAGGAGGTAGGGGATTTTGTTTTTATTCGACATCTATATCTCTGATGAACGCCGGGCTTTATATCAAAGTTCAAATATTCGCTCTTAGTACGGGAAAGTGAGAGAGGGACGGGGGAGGAGTAAAATGATAAATAATTAATTTGAGATCCGAAAACTTACCTACTTGGATATCCGAAATTTTAACTTTTTCTCACATTATTTATAGACCAGTTCATGTTATTTACGAAATGAAGTGGAAAAAGTTTGTTGGATATTTTGTAAAATCTAACGATTTTACTAAGATATTCGATTTCATTTCATTTGTCAAAAGTCATCTGTGACCTTTTATCTATAAGTAAAAGTCTAAGATGTAAGAAAATCTTATCGCCTTGAGAATGTATGTAATATAAGGCCTATCTGTATAAAGAGTATACACATATGTAAGAAATAAGGTCCCTGAAAGTAAAAATGTGTGTCTTTTTAAAAAGTAAGCAGACTTCTTGCAACATTTTTCAGATGGAGCTAATCTATAATTTACTCTCGTATATAATACACTATAAGCTTTGAAGTATTTTTTACACGTGTTTTTTTGAGTATATGGCACAGAAAGCTGAAAGCTAAAAAAGTGAGGAGAGAAAAAAAAAGGATAATCTCAAGAAAAAGGAAATGCATGAAGAAAAAGGACCAGTGTGGAAATTTGATTTATTGTTTGCCTACGACCATTCAAGTCAAGTTTTTCGGAGATGTATGGTTGTATGATTATCATACGCGTATACGAGTATGGAAAATATATGTTCAAATACAAGTATTTGAATTTTCGTTTTTTAAACATGTTTAAAAAGTTATGGATATAACAAGATTGTTTGCATTGTTATGATTCTACACTATTGAAACATACTGAATGTAATAAAAAAAGGATGTGGCTATTTATACATACAGTATTTATCCGCAACAGTAGGTCGTGCACAGATCAGTGACACACGCACACGCGCCCCCGCACACATAAACATCCACACACGCTACACTACCCGATCCACACCCAAAACCAAAACCCTCGAGAATACTTCACAAGCCATGAAACAGACTCCCTCCCTACCGCATGCGAGGCCCAACGTAGTCCTTACATTCTAAAATATTTGCAGTGTTCTTATGTAAAAGTGACCAAAGTTTGATTTGAATAGCTCCTCCGCCCTAAACTACTATTCATACATAAAAATGGTGTTCTCATAATCTTAAGCTTGCTTTCTTATCTTCCAAACCGTAATAAAATTGTCATTCCTTTCCTAACGAAATTATTTAAAAAAAATTATCTTAACCAAATGACTACGATTCCTCAAACAAAAATTCTCAGCTGAGTAATCAGTTTAATGTCGCTGTGCCGTCATGGCATGCCGTGGGCTGATGATATCGAATATATGTAGCTCCCTACAGATTCGGACTACGGCTGCACATACGCACATGCAATTATCACTCAGCTGAGATTTATTGAGCGTACAATGGTAAGTTTACTTTGTAATCAAAATTATTCTATTATTTTGTTAAGTAAGGTATATAAGAAGTGTAGCCTTTGGGAAGGTAAGCAACCAAGCTCTAAATTACTAGAAGAATATTTTCCTGTATGGATAGTAGTTTAGGCTCTATGGCATATATAAAGCCAATGTTTAGCACTTTTCCATAAGCATCAATATAGAACATTTTTGAAAACGGACTAAGCACGCACACATAAAGATTTCTGTTTCATGGCTTGGGAAGTATTCTCGAGGGTTTTGCCAAAACCCAACAACAAACGTGCCGTTCGAATGCGTTTTATTTGGGTAGTGCCAAAACCCTCGAGAATACTTCACAAGCCATGAAACAGACTCCCTTCCTACCACATGCGAGGCCCCCCGTAGTCCTTACATTCTAAAAGATTTGCAGTGTTCTTATGTAAAAGTGACAAAAGTTTGATTTGAATAGCTCCTCCGCGCTAAACTACTCTTCATACAGAAAAATGGTTTTCCAATAATCTTAAGCCTGCTTTCTTATCTTCCGAACCGTAATAAAATTTTCATACCTTTCCTAACAAAATTATTTAAAAAAATTTATCTTAACCAAATGACTACGATTCCTCAAACAAAAATTCTCAGCTGAGTAATCATTATAATGTCGCTGTGCCGTCATGGCATGCCGTGGGCTGATGATATCGAATGTAGCTGCCTACAGATTCGGACTACGGCTGCACATAAACACATGCAATTATCACTCAGCAGAGAGGTATTGAGCGTAAAATGGTAAGGTTATATTGTAATCAAAACTATTTTATTATTTTGTTAAGTAAGCTATATAGGAAGTGTAGCCTTTGGGAAGGTATGGAACCAAGCTTTAAATTACTAGAAGACTATTTTCCTGTATGGATAGTAGTTTAGGCTCTATAGCATATATAAAGTCAATGTTTGGCACTTTTCCATAAGTATCAATATAGAACATTTTAGAGAACAGACTCCAAACGCATACATATAGATTTCTGTTTCATGGCTTGGGAAGTATTCTCGAGGGTTTTGGTAGTGCGGGCGTGTGTGGCTGGATGTGTGTGTGGCTGTATGTGTGGGTGTGTGCCGGTGTGTGCAGTTGTGTATGTCACTGAGCTGTCACCCACCAATTGCGTATACATACTGTATGTATAAATAGCCAATTACGTATACATACTGTATGTATAAATGGTCACATCCTAAATTTTGAGGGATTTGAACAATATAAACAATTAGTACTCCAATTTATGCTGTATAAAAATATAATGTGCTACACACATATAGCAAAATTATAGTGCACCTATTGGATTAATCAACCACTAAAAGGCAATAGAAAAAATTCATTCTTTTGCGTTGGCGTTATTTTGCATGAAGTTATTTTCTAGGAATACATCCGTTCTTTTCAAGATTTGTTTAAAAAACTGAAATATTCAAGTTCTATAGAAACAGCGACATAAAATGTCTTTTCCATACTCGATTTGTTCACTGCAATTAATGATAATGTTAATTATAATTCTGATGCGTATGATAAATTTATGTATGTATAATCGCTCTATACATCCAAAAGGATCGCATATTGTAAACAAGCGAGATCGTTTTCACTTCTGCGGTTGCCCATACACCTACAACGCCAGTTTATAATTAGATTTATATAGCCTATAAATTAAATTAATTTCGCGCACTAACATCAGGTTAAGTATATTTTATTGTTAATTAATTATTATTAATCAAGTAAATTCGAGCAGAGAGACAACGCCTCTCATCTACTTACTGCAATCCATGACATATTTTTTTTATATGTTCTTACCAATTTAATCCTGGAATTAAGAAGTACACGCAAGTCACGTACTCTCTCTATATATATTGCAGGGATGTGGCTTTTAACGTAATACTGGTGAATGAGGTTAAATTATCAATACGGGAGTGGAACCCTATGACTTGTGATTCCCCGCGATTATGCAAAGACAATTTTTAAGAGACCAATCGTGGATTCTCTGTTGGTCACAGTTGATTCGTTCAATCGTGCAATATTTAATTAGACCGATTAGACCACTTAGACCGCTCATGCTCCACAAATTAAACGCTGTTATTTATTTATTCAGATTAATTTTTCAAGTACTTATGGAAGGAAGCATAACAAACTAAGAGAATTTAGAATTAGTACTACATTAGCAATCTTCCACGAAACTGCAAATGTAGACATAGTGAGGCACATATAGAATATGAGTCGCATTGGCCAAATGATCCAGGACAAGATAATTGTGAGAAATTTCAGCGAGATATTATCTACACTAGCGGCGAAAGGCTTGATAAACAGAAAAGCCTTGAAAACTTCATCACCATCTACGCAGCGAAAACTGAACCCATCACAGTTATGTATAAAATGTTCGCCCCACTTGACAATGATGTCGAATCGTCGAAGCGTCGCTGGAGACGAATGTTTTTTTGCATCGTCACTATTGGTGAAACGATGATTTTTATGGATAGATATCGGGAAATGACTTTTCAAAAAATTCGATATCTCGAGATCGACTTTGAAGTTCTGGACCACTTTTTGTAGGAATTTTAGATGATTTTTTCTACTTGACTAGGTACCCCCCTAGCGGTTCTATGATTAGTGGAAAGTAGTACGCTGTCGAAAAGGCGGCAAGCAAAAAAATGCCAAAATTCGGAAAAAGAATCAGGTTGGAGCTATCATGAATTGAAAGTGGTATAAAAGCACTTAACTAAAATTCAAAAATTTATATTGAGCTAGCGGCGACTTTTGATATCAATTTGGGCTTTTAATGCAGCATAGAAATTGTTAGCTTTCTCTTGTATGCCTACATATTTGGTGCTAAGCTTCCTTAGCTGCCAAATTTGTCGTCGAAAAAGTTGTGTGTGAAATGTAAGACTTTTAATTTATTAATCCGCGAAAGTTTAATTCAAGCAGTTTTTGTTTTTTTAAACAGTTTTATTAATATGAAGAGCAATAAGTTATTCAGCTATGTGAGAGCGTTCATTCTTATTTGATTAAAAGTTTCTTAATAAACTTCATTGATCCTCTTAGGTATGTCGACATACATAACTTATAGTAAGTTTCTAAGAAGTTTATGAACTATTCAAACTTAAATTTATAACTACTATATGTATGCCATGATAATGACATGTACGCGTCAAAATACAGATTTTCCTCCACTCAACTAACTCACATACACCCACACAAACGCATTCGGTATTCTATTCTTGAAGAAAACCCCAGGAATTCTAAATAATTGAAAATTTTGTCTTATTATAAGTCTTGAATCTCTTTGTCGAATGCCTAAAGACCTAAACTAACCGCAAAACCATCTGTCATTCTAACCGCGGTCTCAAGCATACAAAACTTAAATTAAATTTTTACATCGACAGAGAGGTGAATTTTATTAAAAAGTTTTTAACCCGGTTCAGCACGAAACTTTTCGTATTCCGACGAACAGAGGAAATGGGAAACTTTATCTGAACCCTTACCAAAAATTTCATACATAAATGAGGCTTCAAAAGTGTCAATTATGGCTTTCATTTTGGCTGGGAATCTTTTTATTCTGTCGTTCATAGTGCTCCAATTCTATCTAAGAAAGACAATTACAGGATTTTTGAACTTTAGAACTATTTCAGTTAGTTTTGAAAAGGCATTTAACTTTTAGGTGAATATTATTTTAGTTTCTTGGGATTTATTTATTGTTGAAAATCGTGTTTAATGGAGATTATTGTCTATGTTGTGATGGAATGTAGATTTTGTTAGATTATCTTTTGTTTGTTAGCCCAAGGCTCTATTTCCCTATTGAACCTACCATTTATCTCTTACTAGCTAGCAAATTATCAATTTATTTGTTTTTGATAAGTGTAAGTGATAAGAGTTGCACGAAAAACGTTTAAAATTTCACTCGCTTATCAATCGAGAAAACTTATCATTTTTTGCTAAGTAAATTTGATACGTGTTGCAGTAAAATTTGAAATTAATTATCAACGCTTAATGAATTGATAAGTACGCGGTATATGTATGTATGCTAAACAATGACAATAACAAGAACAAACCGATTGCTAAAAATTCGTAAGTATTGTCAATATTATTTCTACGAGTTGATAATAGTGAGTAGCTCATAATGGCTAGAGCTATAAACAAGCTAAAAGATCAGCTGAATTCCAATTGAGGAAAACTAAGGTGGGCTAAATTTGTTTTGTAATGTTTTTTTATCCGATCAATCAAAGGTAAATTCATATTTTCTACAATACTCCTTGTGTTTTTTATTAATCCTTGCTCTGCTAAGATTATCAGGATTTCTTCTCATCGCAGTGGTGGGATGAACCATTCTCTTAGTGGATAAGCACTGTCCCCCAAAATTACTGCACCATGGAACGGAGGAAAGCCAGCATCAAAATTTCCAAACAATTGGGAGTTTCGAAGTATTTTGAAATCATGTTCTCTATCTAGGGGCATCTATATAAGTCATAGCTCCATCCAGCTACTAGACAAGAGCTTCCAATATCAAGACACTGTAGCAACAATTATTGATCGTTTTCTGGCCAAAGAATTGTTTCAGCCATCATCACATTGATTATTGTATTTGATATCCGATGAACAACCCTACACACATTTGATTTATTGATTCCATGAATACTGGCAATCCTATTATTATGCGCTCCATTTCTCAACCAATGTAGAATTCTCAATAGTTGTTACAAAGGACTTAAAGAATTGTTCTGTACAGTGCTATAGTCCAAATTTCCTCCAATCTTTAGCAGAACATATTTTATTTGCAAACGTGTTAAACGAAAATTTTCCAATGTGACCTAGTCCAGCGTCTAACTTATGCTGACTTTCACTACACGATCTCTAAACTCAGATTCCTCCACAAATAATCTTTCGAAATACTTAAGTCATGTCTTTATTTCACTATATTAAAGTTTTTATTATTAAATATATTCTCACACTACCAATCACATTGACTGTATATTTGCAAAGAGAAATTTTGTTAGCGTTATCTTGCTTAAATTATCAAAGACCCTATTGAAAAATGATAAGCGCAATAATTTGGTGCAACGAAAATTGAGCAAAAGCATATAATTTGTTAGACTTATCACTCTTTAATAGAATATTTGTCATTTCCTATTTGGTGCAACAGTAACTTTAAAAGCTAAGAACTTCTCACTTTTCACCACTCAAATGAGTTCTTTTCAAATTTCTCTTTGGTGAAACAGAAATTAATCAGAAATTTTGATAAGTTTCTCAGTGATAACCGATAAGTTAGTTGTTGGTGGATTAAGGTCCTGGTTTGCACCACTTTATAATTGGATCCAGTCGACTTTAGGCTCATAATTGATTGGCTTGATTGGATTTTTTTTATTTTTTTATTATTTTAAAGGAATTTTTAAGGTCAGTTCTAACAAGGTGCAAAAAGTTGGCTATTTATTAAGTTGATAGAGCTGCAAAAATGCTTGTGTCGGTACAATGAACGAAATGAAATAAATGGAACTATTATTGATGAATCTGATAAAGTTATATATAAGTGGAGAATTTTTTCAGAGGAATTCCATCTCCAATTTGTTTGCGTATGTTACATTAGAGTGGCAGCTATCGAAATATGTACCTACGATCAAGCACACTTAGGCCATCAATGGTTCGATGCCGTATGCCACCTCATCGTAAAGTTAGCTGGAGATGATTCCTTAATTTAGGAGGGAGAGGGCAGAGAATAACTTTGTGGTAGCACCAAATATCTCAGATTGCATTCTTGCAGCAATACATTTGCCATGAATAGTAGCTCGAGCATAATCTACATTGCTGCCATTGCAGTTGTTCGAAAAGCTTCTGTAATACCTAAATAGATTGCTCTCTGTATTTTGGAGAGACTCTTCAGGAGTGTAAATATCTCTAGAACACTAAACCTTACCAAGATTCCATATGTGAGGATAGGTCTTACATTACATCCAGGGGCCGGATTCACTAACTCGGAGAGTTGTGGAGATGAGAGTTCTATTGCCACTTAACTCTCCACTCGGAATTCTGTAACTCGTGGAATTTGTATTGAGATTTACCAAACTCTCTATTCAACTCAGCAAAACTCTCGGCTGTGTTAGTTGTGGAGAAGTAGGAAAAATTTTTCTCAACTGACAGTACTGTCTGCTTTTATTGTCCTTTGTGAAGGTACCAATGTACCCAGCATTTTCAAGTTGATTTGTGTATTCACTGCATATCCTGGCTATATTTACAAAAACAAATTATGGAAATCCTTGCAATACTTACAGAGAAATAAGGATTTTTGTGTCTCAAGGTACCCGATAAAAATTGTAACTCGCGCGAATAATGTCAATTTGGTCGTCTTCCAGTACAGAAAAGATGCTATAAATTTTTTTTAAATATGTACGTTAAAGCTTGTATGTAGCATGAATTCGCATCTACATTTTGTTCCCTAATTAGATATGTAATTATCTTTTCAATCCAATAAATGGTTTTGGAGATAACTGCAAAAGAATTGAATCGGTCCTTCTAAAGATGAAAAAATGGCCGTTTTCTGGTACAAAAATGGATATATTTTCAAATCATCATTATGAAGAACTGGTAAGTCGTGGAAATTCACTTTCCATGGAAAAAATATTCTCAACAGAGTACTAATGGATGTGAAATAAAGAACGGTAGAAATATATGCAAAATATAGGAAGTGGGGTCAGTTATGAAGTTAAAATGATCAAAAGAAATTACACCACTCGATTACCCGTTTCTCCGTCTTTAATTTGATACCAAACATGACGTATTTTGGACAACCCCCAATGGGGGGTGGTACCACTCCCCATCCCCAAAAGCCCCTCCCTCAGAAATTGTTCACCTATATTTTTGTACTCTAGACTCTAAATCCGTAGGAAAAAACCGCAATGCTCTGCGACCCTCCCACACAGAGTTATCCGTCTTTCAATATTTCGATACTTCTCAGGTTTTCTTTAACTCCTCAAGTATGTTAGAGACTCTCGAATGGAGAGTTAGGGAGTTTTAACCGGGGAAAACAGAAATTAAACTCCCAAACTCTCCGAGTTAATGAATCCGGCCCCTGTGCACAATACGAGGACAAAGGTTTTCTTGTAGACTTACTCACAATTTCTCCTCCACTTTAGTTTGCAGTCTAGTATCACTCCTGTATATTTAAGTGCAGTTTTCATCTGATTTTCACTTTTTTTTTTATTTGATTTTTTTATTTATTTTTTCTTTATTTATTTTTTTCATTCGTCGCCGTTACTGACAGAGTCTAGACTTCTTTTATTTTTTCAAATTTTTGTTTTACCTTTTTAATTTATATATACAGGGTGATTCAGATCAAGATACCTTCCGATATACCACGCGATTCCTTGAGGTACGCTGATCAAAAAATTGTTCGACATACTTAATAAGCCAACAATAACGAAAATCTATAGGGTGGTTCAAAATGTATACTCATTTATTCCCATCCGGGCTCACGAATATAGGCGAAATCTTCAACTGGCCACAACTCCTAAAGGAAGGTTTCTGGGAGGGGGCGGGATATGTGGAACAATTTTTTTATCAGGTTACCTCAAGGAATTGCGTGGTATACCGGAAGGTATCTTGATCTGAATCACCCTGTATATATATATGTATATTTTTTTTCATTTAAATACAAAAGGAATTCGTCCGCCTGACAGACAGAGTCTGGGCTTTTCTTATATTTATTATTCTGCACAATTTTGGCCAGCGTTATAGTGACTTTTGAATTGTAGAATGATTTTAATGTTGTGGCGTAGCGCCATAAAAAGTAGTCTTATGATAAATCTGATGTTGCCCATATATGAGGAGGAATAAATTTGATTTCTTGGTCTTTTAAATATATTCAAATTTTTCTTTGAAGAATTCGAAGGGCTGACCCGGAGTCCTAATGAAACATCCAATTTCGCTTGGGGTACAGCCAAGTTACTTCGCGCATAACTGGATTCAAACATTATTTTATGAAATAATCACTGTTTAAAAGTCAATGATGTAGATTTTAATACAGTAAAGGTCTTTTCTTCACACATATTTTGCATCAAATAAAATGAAAAGCTTTAGATTGAAAGCTCTGAATTATATACATAATATTATCTGAAAAAAAATTCACTTACATTTTGAAATACTTATATTAAAATGTTACACAGTCAACATTTGTACAGCACGTACATTTATGTCCGTACTCGATCACAGATGGCACTTAACTGATAACAAAATGTTTCAATTTTTTTTCTTTTTATTAGTAGTAAAGCAATAGGAGCAATGTGCGTTTCAGAAAGACTGTACAAATATTTGACTCATCTCCTTTTCTTTTTCTGGTCGAGTCCCCCCTCTCTCTCGTGGTAGATGTTGCGAGCTTTGAGTAAATTTGTTGCAAAAGTGTATTTTCAAGAAATCATATTTGACGACTGACTGCGCCAATTATAAAATTGTGGAGATATTATATTGCTGTAATTGTATTGGCTATGTTGTATCAATTAAATAAAATAAAATCAATAATAACTGTACACCACACACAAGCGGAACGAAATTTTTGCAAATAATAGTACATTTTGAAAAATAGTAGTGGATTTTGTTTTATAATTTTATTTAGCAACCCAGGAGTTTAGTTTGGCTATCCATGTCCAAAAAAAATTGCGAATGTATATAGTTGAAAGTTGCAAGCCTCATAACCTACTGAGTGCTTAAGATAGGATTTATAGCTGTGGATTAGTGGAAGAGTTCTAAAAAAATACAACATCTAATTCAAAATAATTTTTCCAAAAGAGATTGTAAAGGCGGCAACTACCTACATCATACATATATGCGAGCCTAGACGCAACCAATCAAAGTTAACCTAATGACAAGTTAGGAAGCTAGCGAGATTTCCGGGTGTTTTACATTTAAAATGCACACGGCAAGAAAAGGAAGAAGAAAGAAAAAAAAATCGAAAAAAAATCAAACTATCTTTAAAATTGTTATGAATAAAGATAAAAAATGTGAAAACGCTAGTTGCATGCAACGAAACAGAATGGCAAATGTTTCATTTTCGTAAATTAATTAGAAGGGGGATATTTGAACAGCCCGTGTTTCTGTTTACACTCGTTTTGCTGTGAAGAGATTCTCTGATATTTTCGGGAAAAATGAGGTTTTCCTTTGAGAGGAATTTTTTTTTTCTTTCAGCAACTGCGCCAAAGCGAAGTTTATCTTTTTTTAAAAATGGGAGGTAGTGTAACCTGATGTACATTATTATGAATAGGTTGAAAGGATTTTGAGGGATTTAATAAGATTTGGTGGTTCGGGTATCCTACGTCCTCTCGATTTTTGTTTTGACTCGTTGTCTCAGTTGCACTACAATAGTGCATAGCCAAGTTCTTTTCCCCATTAATGCAAAAGACGAAAGTATATGAAATTACTTGTATCATTCTAAAAAACACCAGAAATTTTTCAATTTTGCTCTACAGCTTCTTAACTTGTCACTAGGTTAACTTTGCTGCATACCAAGTAGGAATTCAGTCTATTGAGCTCTGCATTAGGGAAAATATCAGAAGGGTATACAGGAATCATAAGATCTGTATTCTCTTATTTGTGAACCTCGACACAGCAACATACCAGGCAATATTTAGTTGATTGGTTGATTAAAGATATGCAGTCTATAAACTATCAGACTACTAGAGATATATAGGTTGTGTTCCAAAAGTAATGAAATATATTATTTCCCGCACCCCTACTGGTCGCAGCGTGATTGAACGAGTTGGGTAAGGTGTGGGGGCGGGGGGGGGGGGCTAAACTATACAGTTCACCAAAGTTCAGTGTGCAGGGAGCATCAATAGAATCGGGATAGCTGACTTAGTGCACCCTTGTTTCGAGACCACGTTACGGCACGCAATGGCGTATACTTCCGAACAACGTTGGGCGATCAAATTTTGCACAAAACTCGACAAAAAGTATAGTATGTGCAAATTATAAGAAGATGATACAATTGTCGAGTTTGTCGAAATTGTGGCATTAACACTAACTAAAGCAGAAACAATTCACCCAATTTCACAAGAATAAACATAGCAATATGAGTACACAAAAAAAGTATAATCGAAAAACAGTTCGCATTGTGTAAACAACACAACCAGCAATAATCAATCAATAACAAAATTGCATGTCAGCAATTTATACTTTTTTCGGAATTGCCCTGCTTTAAACAACCGTGAGTGAAATGCCAATCTTAACGGTTCACAGATCTTGAGAGTGAACTGGAGACTTTCTTCTGGTAAGTACCTCGCAGTTGTCAGGGGTGTCCGCGTGCACCTTGAAATTAATTCCTCGGCAGATCGGATCCTTTCAGTCGGTGGTAACTCGTCGTCACGTCGAGTAATATCTGTAGTTCGATAAAGCTTCTTGTTGAACTGATGTATGGAGTGACTGGAAAGAAAATAATGGGTAATAAGCGGGCTGCTGTCTGAGCGAGCCCAGCTGTACATTCCCAATAACTATGCAACAAATAATAGGCTGTTATTATTTAATTTCTTGGTGTCAATATTTATTTCTTGTTATCTAATTGTTTGCCAAGTAATTTTTTTTAACAACGTTATAATCAAACTTTCGAATTGTAACTTATTGTAGCAGGAACTAAACCCGTATAAAATCGACATGAGACTAACATACTTATTTTCGCTTTTATTTTTTTTACAAATTATCGCCTACTTATTTAGTACTAAATACGACCAGCAAGTATTACTACGAGAAACTGCTAAACAAATATTGCCCGATTCACCTGTGGTTAGTGGTGCGTTCAGGACGCCACATATGCATATATGTATGTAGTATATGTACAGTACACGTAAACTTCTGTACTTGCAATACTTACCTCATCCCAATTCCTTTGGATCCTGCATCATCATGCTCCACCTTTTCTATACTATAGAGCTTTGTCTTGAGTGATATTTTTCCCTATCATTTCGATTCTGTCTTCTTTTTTTTTTTAAGAACAATTTGCTTACAAAGAACTCTATCGTTAGGTGGTAGTAAATATATAATTTGATATAAATTAAACACATTACGCTGTGGTAGACCCACGAGATTTGTAAAGTACCTTGGAATTTGTGATACTTTCGTACAACTGGTATTTATGAGAAATCGGTTTCGCTGGTTGCAGATACAGAATGTTATTTCAGTCTACGTAGAATGCTTATGGCCTGTGTGAATTGAAGAAGTTATTGTATTTATCTTTTTATTGGTTGAAGCTTTACAAATTTGAGAATGAAAATAAACGTATATTTTGATCTTATTTTTAGATTTAGATTATTAAGCGGAACTAATGCTCTTTGTACTGCAGCTATACATTGATTTTTTTGCACCACTTTCCTCCTCTTCTAAAGTAGAGCAGTATACCTTTTTGAATGAAATTTCTTCGAAGTCGGTGGCTGCCGCAAGCCATTTGCCGAAGTCATACTTCGGTGTTTCACTCTCTTTGAGACATATTTTGAATACACCAATAGATATTGTTCCAATTCAATACATCGTTAGGTGAGTTAACAGGAGCTGTTTCCAAGAATATCCCAAATACCCAGGCTCACCCTTTGTGAAGGGTTACGTATTCCAGCAAACATTTAGGATTCCCAATTAACTGTTTTTTGGCCGGAAGCCCAGTCAGAGTCCAATAGACTTTTAAGTGACTTCCAACTGTCGGCAATCTTCCACTTGCACACTAACAAAAAGCGCTTTGTGTATTTATATACGTCGGAAATAGAAATTAATGCCGCTAATTCAACGTTTTATTACCAGTAGGAACACCACCAAAATATGGTCTGAAACGACGCCATTTTGTGCACATATTAAACGTCTGCTTATTGGCTAATTTTCGATAATTTAATGCAGTAATTACTATAAATAGTAAAAAGAAAAAAGTGCGTAAGACTATTGGATAGGTCGCAAATATCCAAATTAATCATAATGAAAGCTGCGGTTACTGATGGTGATCCTTAGATGAATTGGAAGACAGCTCCACTGGCCAAAAAATTGGCTACCACTAGTCCGCGAGCAGACCCGTTTGTAAAACGCACCACAGCAATAAATTGATAAAGGGACTAGTAATGATTTCACTAGCATTACGCGGGAATCAACAGGTGTACAGGCTGCAAATTCTTTGCACGTTTTCAAGAAATATATTATGTAGAAAAGGTGAAGGTATCTAACTGACTTTTGTATACAATTATATCGTCAAGTTTTGCAACGTAAGTTGAGCGAATTATCAAATTCCCATTTAGAAACCTTTGTAAGATCCTCATTCATTCTGTAAATCCTAAAGGTGTAGATATATAGAGTTGAATGTCATCTACATACATATGAGAATTACAGTCACGCAGGATACGTGGAAGGTCGTTAATAAAAATGAAAAATAAGAATGGGTTGAGAACAGAGCTGTAAAATTCAAGTACCACTACCATTATCATTACCAATACCGAGTATTTAAGAATTGGCAATTCCCAGTACTAAGCCTCCTGTACTGGAATTAAAATTTAACAGTCCTATTCCCGGAATGGCAAGCAATACTTTAAAATACCGGAAAGTAATTGAATTTTCGATTCCATTACAAAAATACCTACAAATTCCCAAAAGTATTTGAAAAGTCTTTGTCTATTACTATACAATTCCTTTCAATTCGTTTGAAATACTTTCAATTCCTTTTAATTACTTCGACAACTTCAGTCTTAAACATGAATTATGAATTCAAGTAGACCCTGTTTTTCATGTTCTCAAGGTGCAATGAAATTAAGTAGTTTGGAGAAGTACGTTTGCTTTAAAAAACTTGTTGGCCAGAGGTAAAAAATACAAAGTCACACTCCAGGAAAATATTTATTGCTATTTTTTCTTATTTAAATTTGCAATTACATAAAAGCAATAGTTAAACTTAGTTAAATTCACTTTATTTTAGTAGAAATGTCTCATCAAATAGTTACTCTCAGTTGTTAATTTTATGGCAGTGATTTCTACTTTTACAAAGTAAAAATTACAATTCCAGTTTACTTTTTTTCTCTGGGTGTATTAAAACCATGTCAATTAATTTTTAATTTTCCAAAAATTTCAGTTTGCCTTAGTTTAGACTAATTTAAAAAAAAATAACTAAGAGTCTATCTTTTAGGATGGTTGTTTAAGCCCGCTAAGGAAAATAATCGCTCTACTGTGCCTGTTGAAGGAAATGGTGTTTTGAACTTCCGTGCAGCTTGTTTAAGCCGCAGATACCCAAATACCTACTTGAGTGTCAGGATAAATATGGGTAATTTTATATCATATGTGTTACTTCAATCAGAACTGAGAAATCAGTACCTATGTCGACACTCTTAGAGAATTAATATAATTTTTCTGCATATTTATATTTCCAGTTTCCAGTTCGCTTTCTTTTGTATCCGTCTCTGCTCTCTTATAATTTTTATCGTTTTGGTTTGCAATATTAGCTTCGTTGCGTATTAGCTTCGTTAAGTACTTAATTTCTAATTTGTTTGATAAGTTTTTAAATATGGTTACCACTTTCGGTTAAGTCCATAGTTTCTATAGGATTTTTAAAGCAAACATACTTCTCAAAACTACTTTATTTTATTGCACCTTGAGAGCATGGAAAACAGGTAAAAGTTTTTTTTACAATAAATTTAGAAAGACAATTGATCTAGTTCATTTCATAATTCATGTTTAATACTGAAGTTGTCAAAGTAATTAAAAGTAATTGAAAGTATTTGAAAAGAATTGAAAGGAATTATATAGTAATAGACAAATACCTTTTAAATACTTTTGGGAATTTGTAGGTATTTTTGTAATGGAATCGAAAATGCAATTACTTACCGGTATTTAAAAGTATCACTTGCCATTCCGGGAACGGGATTGTTAAATTTTAATTCTGTTCGCGCCCCTTTTACTACACTAGTATAGCACTCGCATTACCACTCTTATATATGCATATGTATATGAATACTAGACCGAAAAGCCCTCTGCTTTTCTATATATATTTATGCAATTCTTTTATATGAACTTCTAGACTGAGTCTCAATAAAGCATTTGTTACGAACGGTTGTGTTTCTGTGATTCGAAACCCCATTGTGCTAATATAATCCTAACAGGTTATGGGCCCAGTTGTCAACGAAAGTGGTTAAAAGTGATAAGGTGAAACTTAAATTAAAGAAAGACAATTTATCAAAATAAAATATGTACAAAACGAGTTTTCAAACAAAACTGAGGCCAAGCCGCATGAAAAAGTAGAAAATAAACTTTTCTTCACACACAGAGGTGGACTCAGATTTTTTGATTGGGACATTTCTCTTGAATATTTTTTCTCTTCATGAATCAAATCACTTATTACCTCTGATTGATCATACTGAAATATATCGGTGATTGTCAGCGAATAAAATCTGAGTCCACCTCTGTGTGTGAAGAAAAGTTTATTTTCTACTTTTTCATGCGGCTTGGCCTCAGTTTTGTTTGAAAACTCGTTTTTTTACTTATTTAATTTTCCGCCTTTTTCACGTTAACTAAATTGTTATTACCTGCTGCATGGAGATATTTTAAAACAATTTTTAAGTCATGTTTGGTGCCGATCCGAAAACAACAATTTTTCGAGTATCAAATCGTTGATGTACTGCAACGGTTTTCTGAAATTCAAATTATGTTTTAAACAGCGCTTTTTAGCTGTATTCCAACTTGATCCCATATAACATGAATTTTCCTGATTTTTCCATGTTTCCACAGACTTTTCCTATTACTATGAATTTTTTTTAAAAATTTACATGAATTTTCCTCGATTTTTCATGCACGTTTTCATGATTGTTGAAGAGAAAGTATTGATGCCAGTAGGACGGAAAAAAAATGATTCTGCATAGCTTATAAAACTTTTTGCCGAAAATTTTCCGGAAAAGTCGGAAATTCTGGAAATTTCAGAAAAATTGGAAAATTCTGCACTTTTCCTGAAACAGATTTATCACTAATCATATCGATGAAAATTTTTCCGATGATTTCCCCGCTTTTCCGGGTCTTCCACGGAGTTTCCACAAAAGCAACTTTATGCAACTCATGTCGCTCTTCAACTTTGTCTTAGGTTGCAAAACGCTCAAACGCTTCCTTGGTCTGAAAAACTCCGGAAAAGCGTTTTACATAAATTTTCCTCGATTTTTTTCTGCAAGTTTTCACCATTGTCGGAGAGAAAGTAATGATGCCAGTTGATAGGGAACTTGATCCTGCATAATTTAGAATACTTTTTTACCGGAAAATTTTCCGGAAAAATCGGAAAATTCCGGAAAATTTTACGGAAAAATCGGAAAACTCTGCATTTTCCCTGAAACGAATTTATCAATAATCAAATTTGTACCAAATTTTCAAATGATTTTTCCCGATTCTCCGGGTTTTCCATGGAAATTTCCGGTTCAAATTTTGATAGATTCAATTCTCACGCGACATGAACCTGTGTGTGCCAAATTTCAGCTCGATGTGATGACGAAAAGTGGGTCTACGAGAGTGTCGAAAATAGTAAAGAAATATCTAAATAAACAAATTCGTGTACGAGTTAAAGGGAATGGCCTCAAAAATGAATGCAATTCAAAACATAGATAAATTGGACGAAACTAATTATGAATGTTGGCGATTGCAAATGCGTTTTGTGCTTGTGTGCAATGAACTATGGGGTTATACCGAAGGCAGTGAACAAAAGCCAAAAGCTGAAGCAAATGATTGGATAAACAAAGACTCAAAGGCGCTCGCACTTATTCTACTAACAGTGAAACAAAATCAATTAAACTACATTAAGAAGTGCACAATATCGAAGGAAGCCTGGGACACATTACTAGACGTGCACAAATCGCGAGGTCCCGTAAGGAAAGCCGTACTGTACAAACAGTTATATCAGATGAAGAAACAGCCCAGCCAAACAATGTTGGAGTATTTAAATGAGTTCACATCAAAAGCGGAACAACACGAGGAGGCCGAAATAACTATACCGGGTGAGTTATTGTCCATAATGTTGCTAAATTCTCTGCCTGATGAATTTGAAACGTTCTGCGTAGCTATGGAATCCCGAGATGAATTGCCGAATATAAAGGCATTGAAAATTAAGATTATTGAAGAAGATGCTAGACGCAACAATCAATCATTATCCCAAGACTATGACAAGGGTGCTTTGTACACCACCGCTCATTCTTTTCATAAGCATAGTCAAAACAAAGACTCAAAGCATCAGCAACAAATAAAATCCGAAGTAAAGCATCGAAAATTTTCAGGGGATTGCTATAAATGCGGCTTGACTGGACATCGCGCTAGAGATTGCAGAGGAAAAAAGAGACAATTTCGTGCTAACCATTCAACTGAAGAAACGATCATGCTGCTCGCTTCGAATGCAAATTCACTTAGTGCAGATGAATGGTGTCTGGATAGCGGTGCAACCACTCACATTTGCAACGATAAGCAGAAGTTTATTGATTGGCATGATAACAAGTTAAGTGGTATTCAAACAGCTGGTAATGATGTAGTCGAGTCTTGTGGAGCGGGGACAGTAGTGATAAACACACAAGTAAACAATGAATGCGTGCGTATAAAACTTATGGACACTAAATGTGCTCCCAAATTAAGAAACAATTTAATATCTGTGCCTAAAATAACTGAAAATTACAATTATTCTGTGTCTTTTAAAAGAAATTTTGCGTTAGTTATGCGAAAAGATGGCTCAGTAGCCATGAACGCAGAAAGACGTGGACAACTAAACGTAGTAAAAGAATTTCTTATGCTATGAACGCGGAAAGTGAAGACCCTGGAAATTCAATTAAATGGCATCAGAGATTTGGACACCTAAATTTTAAAGACTTAAATTGAAAAATCAAGATATGGTAGTTGGAATTAATGACGGATTGTATTCGAAAGACATAAATTGTGTTATTTGTAGCAAAGCAAAGATTAATAAAATCTCATTTCAGAAATCACACACCAGAGAGAGTCAAATATTATGTCTCGTGCATTCAGATATTTGCGGCCCCATGAGCATACAATCGATTGGGGGAGCAAAATATTTCGCGACATTTATCGATGACTGCACCAGATATATAGAAGTAGTCATGTTGAAGAAACGATTTGAGATTTTAGTTGAATTTAAAAAGTATAAACAACGAGTAGAAACCGAAACTGGCCGGAAAATCAAAAAGCTACGTACCGATAATGCGAAGGAATACACATCTAGTCAATTTACAAAGTACCTCGAAGAGGAAAGTGTAAGACCACAACGAAGTGTTGAGTACACACCTCAACAAAACGGTGTTGCAGAGCGTGCCAACAGAACTCTCGTCGAGGCAGCACGTTGTATGTTAATTCAATCGGAGCTACCACAAGGACTGTGGGCGGAAGCTGTAAAAACCGCCGCATTCATCCGGAACAGATGTCCATCAAAAGCACTAGACAACACAACTCCCATCGAAGCGTGGACAAAGAAGAAGCCATATGTAGGTTTCATGCGTACATTTGGTAGTAAAGCAATTGCCTTAGAGCTTGGACCTGGTCGCAGGAAATTTCAGGCCAAGGTCGAGGAATATATTCTAGTTGGATACTCTAGTGAGTCCAAAGCTTAGCACTTGTAGAATTCGCGAACCAGGACTGTTGTCAAAAGGCGGGACGTCAAATTTTTTGAAAATTTTGGAATCAATAACGCTACTAAAGATTATTTTTATGCACCATTACATATCAAGGAAAATCATTCGATAGACCAAGGCGATATTAAATGTAAATCAGTTGTAGAAGAATCCTCTGATGATGAATATGAACATCCAGTCGACTTCGAACCGACGACCTCGAACTTCCAAGAGCACACAGTATTCAAAGAAAATGAGCTAAGTACCATAAATACTCCTAAAAGAAAAATTAAACAGAAAATTATTCCCACAGCTGCCAGCTTCAGACCACAACGCACAAGGTCAAAAACTGAGACTGCAAATTAATGTTAAAATATGACATGCGACCCATTGACCTTAGAAGAAGCGCTTAGTCGGGATGACAAAGATAATTGTTTGCTGGCAATGAAGCCTGAAAGACAGGAAAATACTGTCAAATAAGTGGGTATTTCGCATAAAGCATAAAGAAGATGGATCTGTTGATAGGTACAAGGCACGACTTATTGTTAGGGGATGTGAACAGATGCTTGGATTTACTACAATGAAGCCTTCGTCTCCGTCGTGCGATACAGCAGTATTCGTGCACTCTTAGCCTGCTGCGTCGAAAACGAAATGTTTTTGCACCAAATGGATGTAATTTCTGCCTATGTCCAGGGAGACTTATCAGACGAGCTGTATATGGAGCAACCAAAAGAATTCAAAGTATGTGAAACCGATGATGTAGTGTGTAAATTATGGAAACCATTATACGGGCAAAGCAAGCCGGAAGAAACTGGTATGTTAAGTTGAACAATTATTTAAATAGCATCGGAATGAAAAGATCGAGTGCAGATCGATGTTTATATACAATCTGTAGCGAAGGAATTGCTTCCATCCTCGTCATATATAGAGATGATTTATTAATAGCATCAAAGAAGTTGCACGAGTTGCAACGTATTAAGAAACTACTAAGTGAAAAATTCAAAATAAAAGATTTGGGTGAAATCAGTTAATGGAATTAATGTTAACCGAAGTGGTCCAAAAGGGAAAATGAAATCGAGCCAAGAAAAATACACAAAAGAACTTCTTAAAAAATTCAATATGCCGGATTGTAACTCGGTTTCCACCTCATTAGATTGCAATCAAGATTTATCGAGGAATCAGCAAAAAGAAAACGCAAATGAGTTGAAGTGCGTACCATATCGCGAATTAATCGGAGGTTTAATCTACTTAGCCAACACCACACGTCCTGACATTGCCTTTGCTGCTAGCACCTTAAGTAGATTTTGTCGAGTCCTGAGAAGCCTCATTGGACACAGGCTAAACGAGTTTTACGTTATCTGAAGGGTACAATAAACTACGGAATCAATTACGAAAAACGAGGTCTTCAACTTCAAGCTTTCGTGGACTCTGATTGGGCAGGAGACAAAGAAGATAGGAGATCATGCTCTGGAAATGTTGTGATCCTGGCAAATGGACCAATAAGCTGGACATCTAAGAAGCAAAAATCGGTGGCACTTTCTACGATGGAAGCCGAATATATGGGGCTTTCAGAAGTCACCAAGGAAGTAATTTACTTAAGAATATTACTTGCCGAAATGGGATGCAAGGAATTTGCTGAAAAGCCAACGACAATATATTGCGACAACCGAACTGCCATAAAGCTTGCAGAAAATAATGTTTATCATGAGAGAAGTAAGCACATCGATATCAGATACCATTTTTCACGCGAAGCAAAAGAAAAAGGAGAAATCAAAGTAAGCTACATTCCCACGGATCAGATGACAGCAGACATCTTAACCAAAGCATTACCAAGGTCAAAACACGAAAACTGTTTAAGGTCACTAATATAGATCATTCAAGGGACATCAAATTATCGGAGCGCGCTGATAGAGGGGGTGTTGGATAAACCATCGCGCCCTTTCTACTACACTAATATAGCATTACCACTCTTATGTATGCATATGTATATGAATACTAGACCGAAAAGCCCTCTGCTTTTCTATATATATTTATTCAATTCTTTTATATGAACTTCTAGACTTAGTCTCAATAAAGCATTTGTTACGAACGGTTGTGTTTCTGTGATTCGAAACCCCATTGTGCTAATATAATCCTAACAAATTCCAGTACAGGAGGCTTAGTACTGGGAATTGCCAATTCTTAAATACTCGGTATTGATAATTAAGATGTATTAAATCCATTAAATGGGGCACTCCACTATGAACGGCTAAAAAATAAGAGGCACAAAACACCCTTTGGCTCCGAGACACCTTTTATAACTCCTCAGCCCCAAGATTGGTTGGCTATCAGCTCTATTTATAACTTTCTTTCATCCCACAATGAGTATAACTGAGTATTTGTCCGCTTAGGTATGACCAAATAAATTTGCAGGCAGGATAAGAGCAAGTAAATATTGTACGCGGTTTATTTAACAGAAGCCTGTGGTTAACCTTATCAAAGATTTTGAAAATCTAGAAGTACGACTCAAATGAGCTTATCACTGTCCAGGAAAGTTCTGATGTCACCGATTATCTTTAATAATGCTGTGGTGCAACTGCGTTTTGGTTTTAATCCCAACTGTAGGCTGGACAACAAATTTCTGCTATTTAAAAAATTCAATCATATGACTATGCAGGTTTTTTTTCAAAAACCTTAAACAAGAAAGATAATATGCTGACTCAGGAGAGCTGCCAGACCTTTTGGGGATTGGTATAATTTTGGAAATTTTCCAGACAGAAAGAATGCATGATCTTAAAAGGAAGTTCTTAAAGAAATATGTCAGCCTTGTAGTCATAACGGTTAGTAAATTTTTAACAAATTCTGGATGCACATCGTCAAGTCCAGCTGCATTTGATTTCGTAGAATACACTGCTGCATAACTCTCCATCTCATTGACCGGAGTTAAAGAAAATCCTCCAGAAGAAGTTTTAGTGGGTAGCTGAGTATTAAAGAGTTGTGATACTGCCTTTCATAACAATTTTTGGTCGTGCGTATCCTTGGTAAACCTTAATTATTATATTGCGCCTTACTTGATAATATACTCTTTGTTTGTTTTGCTCAAAGCCTTTAAAAAAAAATGAACAAAATTTCATGATATTTCGGATTTTCTTTTTGTGTTTGTGGACTCTAAACCCCAAAATATACTACGTCCCAGTTTTATGTAGTTAGTCAGGGTTCGTACACATAAAATGCCATATAACAATATAACCAGGGTACTAAAGTTGGTGTGGATCCCAATTCCCATGAGACAATAAAACAAAGAAACGTACAACAGCAGTTGGGTAGCATTTTTAATGTTTTAGATTAGAAAAAATACTTTATGAATCATCCTGTAGCTTTTACTAGATGATATATCATATGACGATGATTTAAAATTTATTTAATAGATTATGGAGGTAGAGTTTTCCAATGTCCTTGCTCACCTCTATTTCGAAATTATGCCTCAAATTTCCGTTTAAACAGTTTTTCAAATATACAATATACACAACCTTTTTTTCATATTTTTCCTTTGTATAAGCTCAGCGAAGAACACCAATAAACACTTAAGGTTAAGCTCAGGTTGGAGAGATTTGATGCAGGGAGCCAGGCATCTTTCATAAGGCAATAAAAGTATGTTGGTTCGATTAAAAAAGATGAGTTTCGACTCGTTTCAAACGATGATTAAATCAAAATTGCTGTGCCGTGCGAAATCGCCTATACAATGCGTTGAGTCAAATGTGTTTGAACCATGGCTTACATACATTTCCCGATATGGGGATCTGCTTAAACTACTTAGGCCGTGTATCTTTTTTCTATGCTGTAAATCGAACAGATTTTTTAGAACATTCAGAGCACTCTGGAAAATGATACAAATCCAGAGTGCTCTGAGCGTTCTGTTCGTTTTTTTTTATATTGGAAACACTTATGATTTGTGAAATATCAATTAATAATACAAGATTCTTATAAAAATATATAAATAATAATAATAATACAGTTATAAATATAATTAACGGGTAAAGGAAAGGAAGAAAATATGGAGCTTGAGAAAGTTTACACATTTTCAATCACATTTTTTTACGCTCTATTGGTATTACTGACGGATTTTTCTCTACCTACGATTTGTTAGAACACTCTGAACAATAACAAAGATACATGTTCAGAGCGCTCGGGGTACTCTGAAAATTAATAAAATTTAGTTAAAGTTAGTTGCAGTAATTCGTTCCTGTCATATTTCATAATCTCTTAAGAGCACTTCAGAGCAAAACAAATGTAAACAGAACCGCGTGCTGTTCAAATATCATATGATTACCTAAACTAACAAACATTGGTTTTGCTATAAAAAACATTGGATCATTCTCACAATATTTCAGCAAAAACCGGTTTTCAAAAATGCGCGGGAACATTTGATCAGAGTAAAATTTGAAACTCCACCCCTTCAAAAAACATAGTAACATCTCTTAATGTACAAAAAAAAAATTATAAAAGACCACTTCTATTATAATTTTTTTTTTTTATAATTCTTGTATGTTACTCATTCCAACTGAACTGTTTCAATGATATATTATAGCCATACCCAACTCAAATCAAAACTATTTTGCGGATATAGGTATAATCGGAAATTTATTCCTGATTTTGGCTTTGTACATCTCGGAATTTTGGTTTTGTTGGCATTTTTTCTCCGTATTAACATTCGGAGTGTACCATCGTAATTAATTACTATTGTTTTACCATATGTTTGCTGGCCAACTCTAATAGATATAGATATAAAATAAAAACCTATATAAGCATTACCATCCAATTGTTTCCATTTAGGTAGGCACCCATATTGGTATTCTATATTGCAAGTAATTGCATTTGAACTTGACGCTAACACATGGGGCCACCCCCCTGTCCCCATTATTTGAAATTATTCATATTCTCTTCGGAAAGTTTTAGATCTTATTTTTGAAAAATTCCAAATTTTTGAATAAAATTCTATTAAACTGAAGTTTCACTGATCAGCTACACCAGTAACTACGCATTTGATTTTTATCATACATATATTGTTCTAAAATTCTAAAACAGAGAGAAAATTTCAAATAGTTTTGATTCCGTTCCCCTTCCATAAATTAATTATTACCTATCTGTCTGATGGAAATATATCCACAGCTGGATAATTGTTACCAATTTACATTCTATAATAGAACACACTGTATCTAGACATTTCACATATAAAATCAATTTCAAACCAATTTTCCTTAATCCTAATCTTAATTTCTAAAAACCTATGTATGTCATTTTCAATTGCTAAGAATATTTACCTAAAAATCCGTATTTCCATCATGCATGTCATGAATGACTTAAAAAGAAAAAAAAAAAAACACACGAGAAACCTTATTCTTATCTGAAATAATTTATGCCAAAAAACACACGAGAAACCTTATTCTTATCTGAAATAATTTATGCCCGGAAAGTCGACTTCTTATGATATCTTCCTCCCGAGTAGAGTGAATTTAAATTATGAGCCCAGGAAATTTGCGTATATGAAATGAGTTTCCATTATGTGTTTTGCTGATGTAGTAAAGTAGTTAACGCCTCCACATAAACAAATTACGTTTCGTGAGCACAAATTTCAGTATATACTTACCTACAGCAATTTCATTTTACCCTCCCCTCCCCTATTCTCCTCAATAATAATGCGACTGCAAGCGAAAAAAAACTCCTCTGCAGCTTTTATATTGGAATTACTTGGCTTCAGTAATGAATTTCTTATCTTGATAGAATTGCGAAAATTACATCTCTTCGAAGGGTTGTTTAGATACCCCCACCTCGTCCCAAAGGCTGATATGCTAGAATTTCCTTAAAATTTTTTTGCTGAACAGCTAAGCTACGACCCTCATAGATAATGTTTGAAACTAGGAATGTGTACTTATGCTTTCTGCAACGCTTCCTGTGCTTTGAGTGTTCTTAGCTCAGCAAATACATACATATATTTTTTTATCAAATTAAATATTAAGCACTTATTCAAAAAGAACAATTTCTTGAGCTTTCTTGGGTGGGATGATACAGGGCACATTTCATAGGACAGCAATTATATGAGCCTGGAAGAATCCTCCGACATTGAGTAAGCAATAAAATTCACTAGCAATGTAGCATTAGCTGTGACTGGAGCTTTAAGTGGGTCATAGATTACAATAAGTGTATGAGTAGGGTTGATAAATTGAGCTATTCTATAATTTCAAATCATCATTGAAATTTGATTTAATTTTTCAGTTATTTTGTTGCTGCTAAAAATTTAATATTTGACTTCTAAATGGCAACAGGAACTCAGGCTGAAATAGTCCACAAAAAACTTAGCTAGTGCAAAATCAATCATCGTATTTGGAGGAGAAAGTAAATTTTTCTTCAGATATCACACTATTTTCGGATTCATGCTACTAAAAATAAAATTAGAAAGCATGTAGCGTTTTTAGAAAGAGAGATGGGGAACAACTTGTCGCTCTCCCTCGGTGACATGTACACCTAGATGAAGTAGAAAATTAATAGGAAATGTGCCCAATTCTGCTTAAATTTCAAGTCAATGGACGTTGTACTTTCTAAAGCGAAATATCTGTCGCGTCGATAGATTAGTTTATACACTCTGATATCCATTCCAGAAGTTGTGGGTTCAAATCCCATCTCGACACGGTCCTATGGTTTTTCCTCCTACCTGGGATCATTCATAGCCCAGCCCACCAATAACAAAAAAATTGCCAAATTCTGTCATTTCATGAGAAATTGGAGCTAGAAGCGTTTGAATAATCCCAAACTTTAAGGTCGTATTAATGGTACTTGTAAAATAGAATCAAAGATTACAGACATTATTAAATCAAAGCTGATCGATGCCTACTACCGTTGTATACGATGTCAACCATTTGATTACCTTAGTATTCATTATTGGAATATATATACTAAGAAACATAGATCTTGCAGACCCACAATAAACTACCACAAAAAAGGATTCGTTTTTGGCACATGTGTATTTTTCGATTATCTATCGGTTGGCTCACGAGCTATAATTCGGATTATGGCTCAAGCTCGAAAGAATCTGAGATAGAAAAGTTTTAAAAAAGGGAATAAATCGGGTCTTATAACCTATTCCGACAGGTAAAATGTATTAAGCTCATTTTCGCAACTAGCTATCTCAAAATGAAGTCAAGTCAAAAGTAATTCATCGCAATTATCAAATTTGAAGAAAATTACTCAAAGATGATTGTGTTAATAATATGTAAAGATACACTGAGAAAAATAAGTTGAAATTTACTACTTTTTAAGTAGTAAAAAAGTTACCCTTTTTTCCTTAATTTTACATAACCCTGGAGTAAATTACTAATAAGATGCATGTAATATTAAAGAGATCAGGGAATTTTAAGTCGAAATAATTTAAAGTAATATAATTACGTTTACATTAAATATAAATCACGCAATTTTGTCCACACTTTGAAATGCTGGGCACATTTATACCTTAAGTTCAGTAAATTTTATGTATATTACAAGTTTAAGAAGCGACGGCATTCAATATAAACGTGAAGTGAGAGAGAAAGGTTCATTCTTGCAGTGACTTTGGTGCCGAGCGGAAACTTGAAGACTTGAAATAATAAGCAAAGAAATTTATAAAGTGTCTATTTTTCAACTATTTTTTGTGACATTTCAGGCATCGATTTGCTTCCTTTGCCAAATATGGTTTTGAGGCAATTTTTCTCCGAAATAGCCCTGTTTCATCAAAATTTTATATTTGTTGGGAGACGTTATTTCCTTTTTTAACTAGGCCTTCTAACATTTTTGGAAAATTCTTTACCGGTAGGGAGACTCCTGAAATGAACGAACAGGATTCTAGAATTACAGAGCTGTAAGCTGGCTTGAACTAACCACATGTGCGATTTCAAGACAGCTATAGCCCAAAATACGTCCTAAGTTGACAGAAAATGCTAAGAATCGCAACGTGCAGAGCTCTTGCAAGCTCCACACAAAGACTTCTGCAGAAACTGTATGGACGAGCTACCTTTTTTGCGAATTGGGGTAATTAGCAGTAAAGGATCTGGGGAAGGGAGTTAAGCAGTGGCGGTTCGTGGGATTCAAAAGAAGGGAAGCAATATATTTTATGTAAATTATAGCTCCGCTTTTCAGACTATTTCATTGCTACTATAAGTAATTATACATATATGTATCAAAGTCAATGATGTCAATAATTCACAATATAAATATTCATATTTATTCTTGCTCTTGAAAAAGAAGGAAGCCATTATCATCGTTAAATAAATCAGCGATGCAATCATATCTTTCATTTAATCCATTCACAGTAAATACTGCCTACCCCATAATTAAGCAAATACAAAAATTTCACTCAATATCCCCTTTCACAACGTACGCAAAAAATCTAATCATCTAATTCATTCTTTTCAATTCAATTACCATTATTATTATACTTAAGTATACTCGTTCGCCGGAATACTCAAATAAAACCAAGAATTATACATTCTCTCGCAATTAAACAGAAACGTACGTAATATTATAGAGAGTCAATATCTTATTTTTGCACAATATGATTAAAATATGTTTAAGAAAATTTTATAATAAAAAACTTTCAAACATTTAAAGTCAAACCAGATAATATAATTTTAAAATATTGTTATTGGATAGATTCAGTTTTGCAATGATTTTTTTTTTTTGTAGAAAGAAAAAATTATTTTTTACTTAGTACCTACCTATAATTTATTTATGAAAGTTATTTATTTAAAAAGTTTTTTTAATATATGTATTTTATTTTCTAATCATTACATTTTTGCTAAAAACTCATAAAACAGGACATTCAGTACGTTTACATAAATACTTGGCTTGAAATCCACTTGAAGCTCAGGTAGGGCGGTTGATTGAATTAATTCCAATTACTTGAGTTGAATTTTTCTTGAATTTAATTTTCCAATTACTTAAGTTGAAATTTACGGATTGAATGAGCGTTTACATGATATTTTGATTACTTCAAGCATACTTCTACTTCTACTATGCGGAAGCGTTTAAAAGAAAAATCAGCCCCCGCAAGAACGTACCTCCTTTGTACATAAATTCGAAAATCACGCATTTTAAAGATATTCGGGTGACCAAAAAGTCGGTTATAAAGTTTTTTATAGAGCAAAAGAAAATATGCCATTTAATAAACCTCAGCAAAAGCTTCAATTTGGTATTACGCACGGCCAAAATTGGACAACGGCATTAGTGTAGCTACCACCCTCCCCGCAAAACCCCAAAAAACGTAAACAATTAAGCCCACTGACTAATTCTAAAACAAAAAATCCCATGTAAATCCATCCACGTTTACTATTCTAAAACTATTCCTAAAACTTCACAATATTCGTCACGAAGGTCGGATAAAAGTTATTTAAAAAAAGCTACGAATTTGTTAACATCTGGCAGCATTTAAATAAATCGTCATTTAAGACCGACACCCACTCGCGCAAGCATATACTTCAGAATTTATCAATGAAACTTACTATCACGGGGTGTAAATCAATTGCCCAACTCTACACTGCAGCCAGCGTACCATAGCAATGTACGCATGCAAACTCTTGAGTGAATATGAGTCTAAAAAGTTAAATGTATTTAACTTTTTACATTGGCTTTTTTGTTGTAAAAACGCTCTAGGGATTTCAGCGTCATTGCGATGCCAGTGGCAACGGTGTTTGATTCTAATGCCGTTCCATCCATACCACGCGAATCTTATGTAGCTTGCTTGACAAGACAAATCGGGGTGGATCTGGTGCTAGGTGGAATGATGGTGGGTGGGTCATACGCTTCATTTTAGACAGCATACCATACAGAATGTTAGTAGCGATATTATGACAGTAGGCTGGGCGGTATGTTCTTAGTTTGTAGGAGAAAATTGGGCGTTACTTATAAAATATTTCAGGTTGTATCTAGTGATGCCAGAGGAGTAAACTTCTTTGAATTTTATACATTTTTTTAAATATTCTAAGAATATTTTAAAGCAAAATGTTATGTTTGGATTTTTTTATTTTGTCAAGGGAAGCAGTGCTTCCTTTGCTTCCAATGAGAAACCGCCCCTGGAGTTAAGAGACTGTAATTTTGGTTATAAATCCGTCAATTTGCGCATTAAAGAGGGAAAATTACATATTTAGAACTTATTTCCTTGCACTATTCCAAGTGCAATTTTACTTGTTAATCAATTGATTTGCGCATTAAATAGGGAGAATTACATATTTAAAGCTTATTTCCTTACACTATTTAATATGGCAATTTTACATAATTTTTTGGTAAATCCGATTACAGAACATTAGGGAATTTTACATATCGAAACTTACTTTACTATTTTGAATGTAGGCAAAAAAAAATGCCTACATTCAACGTAGTAATTTTTCTCTCAGTGTAGCTGAAGAATGATCCCTGTCCTTCCACAAAAAAAAATTGATATTCCTCTTATGAATTTTTCTCTAATGACTCCACTTATGTGGAATTATACTAAGAAAAAAACCCAAATACATGGAAGATAGAGAGATAGAGGCTCTTAGAGACTTCGCTATGTCTCGAAGAACAATAGAAAAAGAAGTGGGTTCTAAGGCCTGAAGAGATCCTCTGGATATACGCTGTTATGTAATATAACATAATATGTAAAAAATTAATTTTATCAATTTTAGCGAAAAACGGTCAAGTGCCTATATCCAGGACAAATACTTATTAAGGATTAAATATTACCAAGGTGGAAAATATCTCTTCTAAAGAATGAAATTCATTTAACATTTTTTCAGTGAATTTCCATATTGAACTAGAGTTCTGAGAATGCATCTTAATCAGAGCAGAATTCATGAGAGCTCCACATCCGTATACCTTTGAATTCGATGTGCCTAACTTCACCAGAACACTCGAATTATGCTAAGGGTCAATTTCAAGAGAAAAATCCCTTCGATGGCATAATGCGAATTTTTTACACAGATGGCTCCAAATCACAGTCAAGTACTGGTTAAAGAGATTTCTTTGAAAAACTTGGTATGGTAATGAGCGTACATCTAGAAAACCATGTCACAATCTGTCAGGTAGAACTCTAGAACAAAAAATAACGAGATTGCTATCCACTTGAAAAGCCAAGCTGCTCTCAAGGCCTTACTTGAAATACATATTGAGGTGTCAAAACATCCTAGATTCCTTTTCTTATCGTTTTATGGATGCCTGGTAGGAAGCGAAAAGTCAGAAGACCACGCCCAGGTTCCAATAATCTCCAAAATTTAGATTACACAAATAGTCCAGTCAAATAAGCCGAAAAAATGCTAAAGATCGTATTTAATTCCTTTCAGGCTGCAATTTGGAGGGTTGGTGTGGGGTGGTCCTGGGAGTATTGTCACAAAAATGCGGTGTCCCAGGGCCAAAATAAAGGGGTGAAAGATAATAAAAGCACCCCCAAACGCGTGTTAATCTATTTGCCACGCATGTGAACCAGAAGTGGTGAAAGTTTTAACAAATTTAAAAAATGCTATTTTATTCAAAATATGATTCTAAATAAAAAAGTCCAGGGTGACAAACCCCTATCTCGTAAGGGCGCGACAGGGACAGCGAAAGAAGCTAGGGTGGACACATCGCTATATCCACTAACATGTGTCCGGTTATTTCAATTCTGAACATTTTGGTTCAGGAGCTAGCAACCAAGAGAAGCGTGAATGTTTCGTTGACGGAGCAGAAAAGCGGGTGGAGTGAAGAATGTTATCGGATTATATGTTGCACAATATTTGCGATCATGTTTTACTATCGTGACGTGTTTGGAACATTTTTGATATTTTCTTAGAATTTTGGCTGGTTGTGCAAAGCGAACGAGATATATGATTTTTGCCTTACAATTTTTACTTTTTAGTTCATTATGTCTATGGCTGCAGTTTTGCACACTCGATGTTTTTTATGGTTTTAGTTAACTGCGATTGCGTAAGCGTGGGAAAAAGTAAGCAGATAATAGGAGTGTGTGCATTTCTTGTTTGTTTTTAATTTTTGTAATGTTTCTTGTCGGAAGGGGTAGGATATGGCATTGCAGGATACACGGGAAGAATGGGATGTAATATATTAATAGTATAGACTAGATGGGTGGGATCTGGGATGTTTAGATGGTTAAAAATAGAAGCGTTACATTATTTAAAAATTTATTATTGACGAATCAAAGTAGTAATGTAAAATTTGCAGATGCTTTCTTTTTTAAAAATAACAAAAAAGAAAAAAGTTTTACTATTTCCCAATATGATTTACTACAATAATTGTCTCTTACCATTTTGAAATCAAAAAATCAAATCAAATTAAATAGCATTTGTTTCATGTACCAGGCATTTTTTAGCTACGTAGAACGTTGGGCAGTATAAACAATAAAGTCATTTCATTCATTATTATGAATGGGTGGAAACCAGATCAGACACTTCCTAATAAGAAATCGTAAATAAGATAATATTAATAGCAATTTAAGACTATCAGCTGCACTCAGGGTGTTCTATGAATTCTTGACAAGCTATGAATACGTCCCCAGTTAGAAAAGCATAAAATTGTTTGCAAGGGGTGGTAAATCCAAAATATTTGGGAGAGGAGGGGGTGCCTTCAAATCAATCACACTATAACTTCTGAACAATATATCCTATTAAGATGCCTTTCAGCTCAGACTAAACTGTCCAAGCGTTCCAATAAATATTCCACCACATCCCCCGCAGCAACTATAGGTATACGTGAGGAACAATTGATGACCTGTAATACTCTGAGGTTTCCAAATATTGCAAGAAAGTATTTCGGTACTTCGGCGGGAAAATCGTTCAAAATTATTCTAATTGTGGTCAAAGCTGACTTAAATAGGTGGCTAGAAATTGGAAAGTCTGAACGGCTTACTATCATCCGAGATAAAAAGTGTTACGAAATTTTCCTAAAATTTAAGTTATTTAATTAGATGAGATAAATTAACATAAGAAAAAGTTTTGAATTGTAAGATAATAGAATTTATTATGATTAAATTTAAAATAAATGTAATAGAATAGATGTAAGAAAATTGCGCTACTTTGGAAACGACCGGACCCATTGGAAAATGCAATTTCCGGCCTCCCGAGGAGAACCGTGGAAATAATGTCAAGAAGATTTCCTCCTTGCGGTACGAAAAGCGAAAGAGTGAGGTCGTGTTCCATAAGAAAAACCCATTGTACATAAATTAAAATTGTTAAAGAAGTGTTAAAGAATTGTTAAAGTGAAATAAAACTAAAGCAGATGTGCGCAGAAAACAGTGTTATTATTGAAGCAGATAAAAACAGAATAAACTAAGATTAGTTTTAATTTTATTGACCGCGAGTTTCCCGTCGGGAAAAAGACAATTCGTAGGTGGTGGGTGTTCGAGAACTGATTTTGCGGTGAGTACCAGCATCTTAACAATTTTAGGAAAGGCCTAAAAATAAATAAATAAATAAAAAGTAGTCAGTGTGGCATTTTATTTAACTTTTTCCACATTTAATTTCTAATTTTTGATAATTTGCTAAAAGGATTTATTTAGCAAAAAATCGCTCATCACTGACTGAAACTTTCCCCACGATCAAGCTTCTACTTCCTCTTAACAGCACGAAAATTTAGCCAACCCACACATAAATTTTGTGGTGTAAATAACAAGAACGAAAGCTCTATCTAAAAGCGTTATACTTACCGACTTTGGTCGCCATCTTGACCATTCGTAGTAAATCCAGCAAATTTGTTCTCCCAAGCCGAATTTAATTATAAATCAGCCAAAGAACACCAAAAGGGAAGGCGATCAACTCTTATTTCCTCCCAGGCTGGTGCCCCCTGGCATTATTTCCACGTGCTATCTTAACACCACTCCAAAACTGCAAACACTGACACCTCCAAACACACTACCGGCGTTTGCGCACTATAACCCGGATTACTTTACGCCACAGATCAAATTTGTCCCGCCGTTAATAAACAATCGAAACAAGCAAGTAAAAACACAAAGTCTCGACCCGATTTTGATTCACTAAATTTTACATAAATAAAACACGATTGGCACTCGCGCACGCCTAGGAATTTCAGTAAAGTACCCGCACACGTAAGTCTAAACCGCAACTATACGAGACTTACGCCGTCCATTCATTCCACAGAGAAGTTTCGTTCATTCATGAATTTCGAAAACGAAATTCTCTGCTGGGGAATAAAAGCTGCAGAAAGAATTGAGAAATTACACCACCGATGTACTTAAGGGGTCTACTGATTAGGCAAAACTCAACACAACTTCGAATGTTGCTAACCTACTTCTGAGCTCTGCTTTCCGGCAACACTTCCATCAACTTTATTGCTGACCTACTTAGGCATTCTGCTCTCGTGCGATATTTACATCGCCCTCCGCTTATCAACTTTATCGTGTTCCCCACTGCAAGCAATTCGCGATAAAATCTCTCTCTCGATTTACTAAAAGTGTAACACTGGTGTCAAGTGTGGGGTCCACGAACAGATTTCGAAAGAATCTTGTACCAATTAAAAGTAAAAAAAAAAAAAAAAAAAATGGATAACCAAAACGTAAACAACACGATAGAAACTAATTTTAGCTCAGCACAGTCGAATTCGACTTTAGATCTGTTAGAGAACTATATGTGCCGACAAGCCCAGCAAATTCAGAACCTTACCACAGTAGTCGAGTCGCTTGCTGGTAAATTGCGTAACTTGGAAGTTAATCAGGAGGAAACAGTTCGAAGAGCTATCGATGGTCTAGCCGCCCATCCTACGCCACCCTTTAGGAGGCCGCCCATTATTGGTCCACCGCCAGCAGCAACTGCTAATCAAAGGGATAATTCTCTTATTAACCTAGAAGAACAGAGACTTAATGATGGAATACCGGAGACGCGGTTTAACGAGGCGGTCTCCAATGTACAATTGCGTAACTCAAATTCTAGCGACCAGCCGCCGGCTAGTGCGCCAGAGGAAGTTATAAATAACTCCAGTCCTAATATTTATGGTAGCTTCCAAGAGCATGGATCGAACCGCACAGTACCAGAGCCGCAAGAAAAGAGAGTTACACTAGATTCGCGACCTCCTAGCTCAACCTTCATCAGCGAGCCATGCAATAACAACAGTCAAAATGCTGTCGCAGGGAATCACCCTCACGTGCCGCACACGGATGCACAAAAGGTTTGTCCCTTACCACATGCGGACTCCCAGTACAGTTTATCAGCCACACCGTTTGTTACTCCAGCTCGGCTTGCTCTAGCTCCCAAAGACTATGATGGCAAAGAACCTTGGTCTATATATCGCAGACACTTTGAAGCTACAGCACGCGCTAATGGATGATATGCTAACTTTAAAGCTCTATACCTCGTCCCCTACCTGCGAGGAACTGCTTTAAGTTTTTACAACACACTCCCCGAGTCGACCAGAGAAGACTACGAAGCACTAAGTCAGGCACTAAATGCTCGATTCTCGGATGAGTATCAAATTGCCATTGCGCACATTCAGCTGCGTGGGCGAATACAGCGACACAATGAGAGCCTTACGGAATTTGCCACAGACGTACAACGACTCGTCTATCTGAGTTTTAAGGAAGCCGCAGAATGTACTAGAAACAGAATCGCTCTTGGCCAGTTTCTAGATGGTATAGCAGATGCTGAAACACAGAGAAGAGTACGCGACTCTATCCCCGAAACCTTGGAGTCGGCTTTGGCACAGGCTATTAGAATCGAGGCCAGCCGAGATGCCACGCGTATAAGTAGACGAAACCTTCGACCTATGGAAACGACTATCTTAAACAGGCGCGCGAGTAGAGGTAAAGGAAATCCGCGACAGATTTCGGGAAACTAGATTCGCCCAGACTCGAGGAGCCAAGACTGGGCCTAGAAACAAATAGAGCTCCAATACCAGCATACTCCAAAATTTTTAAATGGGAAATTTCTCAGCAGACCAAACAGCCGAAAATATCACCTGCTAAGCAAACAACAGCCCCGAAGAAACCAAAGGCCAAGACGATCGTGAAAACTGCAGGTAACTCAGAGCCACCTAAAGCCTGCCAGTCAAGAAAAAGGCAAACACCACCTAGGCCAACTATTCTTGAAACGAACGTCGAGGGCACAGTAAAATGGTTTAATGTGCGACAAAGATATGGCTTTATAGTTCGACAAGATAGCGGTGAAGAGCTTTTCGTACATGGATCAAACATTAAGGCAAACAATCCCCAAAAAAGAATTCCATCCTTAGGAGACGGCGAGTTCGTCATCTTCGATGTAGTAACCGGCACAAAGAAGCGGGAAGCTATCAATGTGACTGGACCTAAAGGACAGCCAGTTATTGGAAACCGTTTTGCACCAGAAAAGAAACAAACTAGTCTAGCACGGCCTTCGATTACTAACAAGAAAGCTGCCGCCTACCAAAGAGTCAACAAAGTCACTAATGGTAATGCTGATAAGGAAAAGATTCAGCTTCAGTGCTACCCTGATATGGGATCACTATCGCTGGACTACGGTGATATACACGAAGAACCTTTCGCAATACAGGATAGCGTAGAAAACAAGGTAATTATACCACCGCTTGCAGAGTATATCGACGATAAGACAGATTTAAAACTACCACCCACTGACTCATTGGGGCAGGAGTTAGTGGAAAATCAGGCCCCGGATCCACATAGAATTTTTATAGGAGCCACGGAAGCAATAAACAATATCTCAGTAGATGGGAGGGTGAACGGCGCTATTTGTCAATTACTCATCGATACAGGAGCAAGCCAGACCATAATCCACCCTCGTATATTAAAGAGATCTGTTGCGAAACTAAATTAAGTCCCTCAAATGCTGTTATTCAGAGCGTTAGTGGAGAAATTTTTCCAGTAGATGGAGTGACTAAAATTCTCATAGAAATAGGTGGTTTTTCTACTCACCACTCTGCGTTTGTTGCTACCATCTCTGATGACTGCATCATTGGAGTTGACACACGGGACACGGCACTCTCTGCATTGCCAACGAAATAGTCCATCTAAAACAAATAAAAAAACAAGAGCTAGAAGCAAAAACTGGAAAGCATCTGATTATACTACCTGGAGAACAGGAGCTATCTGGTAACTGCTCATCTACTGGACACGTGTTGATTCCATCCACGTCTAATTTTCAGAATACCACAGACTGGTTCCTGCCGGCTTCATTAGACAAAAACAGAGTCGAGTCGACCCGGATGCTGAATACTTCTCACAAGGAAGCTCGAAATTCGACAACAACTAACCTCGAGAGCTTAGAAGTCGGTCCTAAAATAATAAATAAAAGTCAGTCCAAAACAGCCATTACGTCTCCCGAATTTTTCGCACTATATCAGCGTAGCATACTATCTTTAAGCAACGAACAACAGAATTTTCTATGGCAACTATTAAAGAGATATCAGGACATATTCTCCCAAGCAAAAGATGACATCGGCAGAACTTCCGTACTACGGCATAAAATTGATATCGGAGGTGCTATACCCATTAAGCAGCCACCACGCAGGATTCCTCTTTCTCGAAGAGCCGAAGCAGAAAATCTCATACGAGACATGATCGAGCAGGGCATTGTACATCCGTCTAAAAGTGCGTGGAGCAGCCCCGTCGTACTGGTCAGAAAGAAAGATGGTTCACTTCGGTTCTGTGTCGACTATCGGAGGCTTAATGAAGTTACTCGAAAGGATTCCTACCCCCTCCCACGAATGGATCTAACTCTAGATGCCATGGGAGACTCCAAATGGTTTGCCACCCTAGATCTTCAATCCGTGTATTGGCAAGTTGAAATGGACAAAGAAGATCGGGACAAAACAGCATTTAGCACCGGAAGTGGTTTATATGAATTTAGTGTCATGCCGTTCGGCTTCACGAACGCTCCAGCTACCTTCCAACGATTGATGGAGTTAGTTCTAGAAGGGATTCCCTACACCACCTGCCTGGTATACTTGGATGACATTATCGTCCATGGTAAGACATTCGAAGAAATGCTAGATCACCTGAAAACAGTCTTCGAAAGGCTACGACTAGCTGGCCTGAAACTATCTCCAGCGAAATGCCAGCTTTGCAGGGACGAAGTAAAATTCCTAGGGCACGTTGTCTCCAGCAAGGGTCTAGCAACTGACCCCGATAAGGTGAAAGCTGTCCAAAACTGGCCCCAGCCTATGAATAAGACAGAGATTCAATCGTTCCTTGGGCTGTGTGCTTACTACCGCCGCTTCATACAGGATTTTTCAAAAATTGCTAAGCCACTCACCACCCTGACTGAAAAAAATGCGAAATTTGCCTGGACTGAAGATTGTGCGGCGGCCTTTAATACGCTGAAGACAAAACTGACAACGGCACCTATACTCTCACAACCAAAGGAGGAAGGCCGCTTCGTTTTAGACACCGACGCCAGCTATTATGCATGGGGAGCTGTATTGTCACAGGTCCAGGATGGTGAAGAGAAGGTCATTGAGTTCCACAGTAAAACACTCAATAAACCGGAGCGTAATTATTGCGTAACTCGCAAGGAACTTTTAGCTGTAGTAAAAGCGATAGCTCATTTTCAACCTTACCTTCTAGGCCGTCACTTCCTCCTACGAACTGACCATACCTCGTTACGATGGCTGATGAATTTCCGCGAGCCAGGAGGACAGATCGCTAGATGGCTAGAACGTCTTCAAAACTTTGACTTCGAGATACAACACAGACCAGGAAATAAGCATGGAAATGCAGATGCCTTATCTCGTCGTCCGTGCTTAAGCTCCAACTGTCGCTATTGTGCTCTTTTAGAGGAAAAAAACATAATAAAACTTAGGATAGCAGTTATCCACGATTCAATCGCTACCCAACAAGAGGAAGACGAACATCTGGGAATAATAAAAAATTGGTTAAGAGAGGATAAGCGACCGACGCGTGAGGAAATTACCCATCTTCATCCGACTATCAAGGCGTATTGGTCGATGTGGCCATCACTAACCATTAAAGATGATGTGTTATGTCGAAGCTTCGTGAATGCGACTGGTATTAGTTACCAAATTATTTTGCCTAACTCGAGAAAAGATGAGATCCTTCAACACCTGCACAGCAGTGCCACGGGCGGCCACCTAGGCATCGACAAAACCATTTCAAAAGTTAAAGCCAGATACTATTGGGTGAATTGTACCGAAGATATCAGGAACTGGTGCCAACAATGCAAAGTATGTCAGGAGCGCAAAGGCCCTGTGCCTAGGACAAGAGCACCGCTACAAGTCTACTGGGAGTAGACATTCTAGGTCCTTTACCAACTACTACTAAGGGCAATCGGTATATCCTAGTGGTTATAGACTACTTCACAAAGTGGCCTGAAGCTATCGCCATACAGGAACAAACTGCGAGCACTGTTATGGAAGCGTTAATAGAGCACGTCTTCTCTCGATTTGGACTACCCCTGCAAATCCATTCAGATCAGGGTAGGAACTTCGAATCAGTCATAGTCCGTGAAGTGCTACGAAGATTTGGGGTTGAAAAGACTCGCACGACTCCTTTACACCCGCAGTCAGACGGAATGGTGGAGAGATTTAACCGTACGATTTTAGATTATCTCGCGAAACATGTAGCAGAACACCAAAGAGACTGGGATGGACATTTACCTTTTTTCCTGCTTGCATATCGATCAGCAGTGCATGAAACTACTCGACAAACACCAGCCATGCTTAACTTCGGAAGAGAATTGCGACTACCAGTAGAGCTATACACTGGACAGCCTCCATCCGAGCAGCCACTAACAACTGCTGACTACGTGAATAACTTGAAAGAACGCTTAGAGCTCGTGCATAAGACTAATCGTGAAATGCTGGAAAAAAATAGTGGAAAAATGAAAATCCGATCGACTTATCCGCTCGAGCCAACCCCTTTAAAATCGGAGATTTGGTCTGGCTCTACTTTCCCAAGAGGCGGAAAGGAAAATGCCCAAAGCTGCAGAGGAATTGGGAAGGCCCGTATACTGTACTGGAACAACTAAGTGATGTAACGTATAAAATTGCCACAGAAAGTCGCAAAAAGTCACTTGTAATTCACCGCAACCGTTTAGCCCCCTATCACTAAACCCAAATAAACAACACTAAACGCCGTGCGAAATTAACGTCTACGATCGGGCAACAATAGGCGAGTAAGAGGCGCCTCGTTATCCTCTAGATCCTGAATTAGGATGGGCCGGCCGTCTCGAGTTAATCAATCGCGTTCGCGGGCGGAAATGCCAACGGCCCTACCCTAATAAAATATCCGTTCTTATGGGAAACAACAATAGCCTTAAACACAATGACAAGAAAATCACCCAAATAAGATTAACTGAAAGACGTACCTGTGTAACTATACATGAATTTCTTCCAGGTATCATAATTCCGTCCAATCTTTCTAATGGTTTCTTTTTTTTCTATAAATGAACTGTCCTCATCTGAACACCGTCATCATATCTCGGGTGTAATCCCCAGTGGAGTACTGTTGAACACTATTGACTAACTGGAGCGTCCTGTAGCAGCAGAGAAGGAGTATTCCCACCAACATCCGTCAGAGCTGAGGACAGCTCTTTTTCATCATCACGGAGCAGTGTTACGAAATTTTCCTAAAATTTAAGTTATTTAATTAGATGAGATAAATTAACATAAGAAAAAGTTTTGAATTGTAAGATAATAGAATTTATTATGATTAAATTTAAAATAAATGTAATAGAATAGATGTAAGAAAATTGCGCTACTTTGGAAACGACCGGACCCATTGGAAAATGCAATTTCCGGCCTCCCGAGGAGAACCGTGGAAATAATGTCAAGAAGATTTCCTCCTTGCGGTACGAAAAGCGAAAGAGTGAGGTCGTGTTCCAAAAGAAAAACCCATTGTACATAAATTAAAATTGTTAAAGAAGTGTTAAAGAATTGTTAAAGTGAAATAAAACTAAAGCAGATGTGCGCAGAAAACAGTGTTATTATTGAAGCAGATAAAAACAGAATAAACTAAGATTAGTTTTAATTTTATTGACCGCGAGTTTCCCGTCGGGAAAAAGACAATTCGTAGGTGGTGGGTGTTCGAGAACGGATTTTGCGGTGAGTACCAGCACCTTAAGAATTTTAGGAAAGGCCTAAAAATAAATAAATAAAAAGTAGTCAGTTTGGCATTTTATTTAACTTTTTCCACATTTAATTTCTAATTTTTGATAATTTGCTAAAAGGATTTATTTAGCAAAAAATCGCTCATCACTGACTGAAACTTTCCCCACGATCAAGCTTCTACTTCCCCTTAACAGCACGAAAATTTAGCCAACCCACACATAAATTTTGTGGTGTAAATAACAAGAACGAAAGCTCTATCTAAAAGCGTTATACTTACCGACTTTGGTCGCCATATTGACCATTCGTAGTAAATCCAGCAAATTTGTTCTCCCAAGCCGAATTTAATTATAAATCAGCCAAAGAACACCAAAAGGGAAGGCGATCAACTTTTATTTCCTCCCAGGCTGGTGCCCCCTGGCATTATTTCCACGTGCTATCTTAACACCACTCCAAAACTGCAAACACTGACACCTCCAAACACACTACCGGCGTTTGCGCACTATAACCCGGATTACTTTACGCCACAGATCAAATTTGTCCCGCCGTTAATAAACAATCGAAACAAGCAAGTAAAAACACAAAGTCTCGACCCGATTTTGATTCACTAAATTTTACATAAATAAAACACGATTGGCACTCGCGCATGCCTAGGAATTTCAGTAAAGTACCCGCACACGTAAGTCTAAACCGCAACTATACGAGACTTACGCCGTCCATTCATTCCACAGAGAAGTTTCGTTCATTCATAAATTTCGAAAACGAAATTCTCTGCTGGGGAATAAAAGCTGCAGAAAGAATTGAGAAATTACACCACCGATGTACTTAAGGGGTCTACTGATTAGGCAAAACTCAACACAACTTCGAATGTTGCTAACCTACTTCTGAGCTCTGCTTTCCGGCAACACTTCCATCAACTTTATTGCTGACCTACTTAGGCATTCTGCTCTCGTGCGATATTTACATCGCCCTCCGCTTATCAACTTTATCGTATTCCCCACTGCAAGCAATTCGCGATAAAATCTCCCTCTCGATTTACTAAAAGTGTAACAGTATTCTTATTAAGGTGTTTTGTTCAGTAGTTATATTAATTCATAAAATTTGAAGTATACAACTTTCACCCGAATTGTTAGGACTACTCCCCCCTCCCCCTACCTAACCGAGACCTGTCCATTGCTGGGCGGTTGACAACTATTCGTGGAACACCACTAACAACCACAAGTAAACTGTAAACCTAAATTTCTAAATACCCACATTTAATATCATTAATATATTACATCCCATTCTTCCCGTGTATCCTGCAATCCCATATCTTACCCTTCCGTCTAGAAACATTTCAAAAATTAAAAACAAACAAGAAATGCACACAATCCTATTATCTGCTTACTTTTTCCCACGCTTACGCAATCGCAGTTAACTAAAACCCTAAAAAACATCGAGTGTGCAAAACTGCAGACATAATGAACTAAAAAGTAAAAATTCTAAGGCAAAAGTCATCATATGTCGTCTCGCTTTCCACAACCAACCAAAGTTTCAGCTTCGTTTCCTTCCACTTATACAAATCTTCTTACCCGACAAGTTTTGAAAAAAGTTCGCAACATTCTGTCTAAGTGGAAACGCTATATGAAAATTCAGACACATGTTGGCAACTTGTTCGATGTCAGCTGTAAAAACTCGCAGAATTTGTTGGGTGGATTTGTTCATTTAAGTCGAGATGCTCATTTGTTGTGTTGGCTAAACTAGTGGAAGGCAATGGAGTAGAATGTAAGAAGTTAAGCCAACAAGTTCGCGAGATTTATTTAAATGGAAACACTTGTAAGTTTAAGCTAACATGTCAGCTCCCAACAAGTACACAACATGTTGCCGAACAAGTTGGCACAATTTGTATAAGTGGAAACGAGGCTTAAGAAAAAATCAAAAAATGTTCCAACCACGTCACGACAGTAAAACATGAACGCAAATATTGTGCAACATATAATCCGATAACATTCTTCACTCCACCCGTTTTTCTGCTCCGTTAACGAAACATTCACGCTTCTCCTTGGTTGCTAGCTCCTGAACCAAAATGTTGAAGAATTGAAATAACCGGACACATGTTTGTGGATATAGCGATGTGTCCACCCTTAGATTCTTTCGATGTTCTTTTCGCGCCCTTACGAGATAGGCGTTGGTCACCCTGGACTTTTTTATTTATAATCATATTTTGAATAAAATGGCATTTTCAATTTTTTTAAAAATTCTACCACTTCCGGTCCACACGCATGGCAAATAGATTATCACGCGTTCGGGAGTGTTTTTGTTATCTTTCCCCCCTTTGTTTTGGCCCTGGGACGCCGCATTTTTGTGACAATACTCCCAGGACCACCCCACACCAACCCTCCAAATTGCAGCCTGAAAGGAATTAAATACGATCTTTAGCATTTTTTCGGCTTATTTGACTGGACTAAAAAACAGCTCACTTCAAATGCTCTGCTGTGGGTTAATATACGTGTTTGGAATTTGGAATCTTTCGTCTCCCTGCCTCGAAATTAAATTAAAATCTAACAGATAGAAAACAACGAAAAAATTATTGAGGATAAATAAATCAATTACCTTGGAAACTTTAGTGTCAATCCACGCTAGGCACTCGTCTCTCAGGGAGCACCTAAAAAGGCTGTTATTTGTTGGTATTTATTGATAACCCTCTGAATTACGAGTAATTAGATAAAAAAACAAAAACAGTGGTGATTGTGAGGCAATTCTTGATTTCTTTAGCTTTAAGGGCTGGTAGGGGCATAAAATGTTGATTGTAAAAAAAAACTCTATAAAATGAGAAAGAACAATGCAAATTCAGAAAAAAATCAATAAATTTTACCATTTCCTTTGTTGATTATAATTTTTGTTTACTTTGTTTAATAACGAACAACAGTTAATTACTTTAGTAGGCATTTGCAAAAAGTATGGTAATTAACGCAATAATGAGTTCGAAGTCTTGTAATATGAGCAAATTGCGTGCTGCTATGCATATACCCACATAATGATATATTTGAGAAACATTTTTTATAAAGTTCTATCTCTATAATTACAAAACTGTTCCTGAAATTACAATAAACGATCATCATCATCATTAGAATAATTGTTTTAAACGTTAACGATGCGTTTATAATGTTAACTAGTCTCTATACAAATTTTTATATAGCTTTAACATGGTCATCGCTGCTTAATATAAATAATTTAATTTCACAAATTTACTAAGGGGATCGAACGGTTGATAATGAAGTGCCTTTGCAAAACCATCAGGAAACATTTTAGATAGATTTAAATAATGTAAGTGCAACTTAGTGCGTCACACTAGAATTTTTAAGTATTCACAATAGAGAAATAATGCAAATTAGATGTTGCACTTGTTCCTTATCCAAAAGTATTTCGTTTATATGTCACTTCTTCGAGCCGGATAATGTAGGTATTTATCTAAATTTTGTATATGTAAAATTATGGGAAATTTAACTCGAGTTAATTATCTCAGAAATTTTATAGTTCCTTCCCAAATATAACATCAAACAATGCTTGAATCATAATGCTCTTGCAAATCGACAATTCGTATAATTGGCTGTCTTCTACTTAAATGCTTTTATAGCTAGAAAGGCACCATAATTGGACTTGGATGAAATTGTTGAATTCTTAACAACTTCCTAACTTAATAACGAAATCAAATCGTTGAAAAATGTGCAAGTTACAAGGGCAATAACACTTTTAGTGAACTCTAGGACTTTTCGAACTCTAATTATGTATAACAAATCGGCTGTAGAATTATAAATTATTTGACAACTATAATACGAATTCCCCCAGCAATTGAAACTGGTAAGATCACGGAGGCGAGACATTTTTAATGTTATTGAGAAACAATTTGAATAAATTCAAGAGATGTGACATGCAGTTCTTTCTGTTATAAGACTTAGAATGGATAAAAAACTTTCCCAAATAGAAGTTGAGTCAGCACAGAGTGTACCTGGCATTGTTTAAGTGGACATAAATATTAATCCAATTCTCAATGGACGTACATAGGTATTGAAAATATTTTTTCTTCTTTTTAGAAATTGTAAATTTTCTTTAAAGCTTAAAAGTATGAACTATATTTTATGAATAATAAAGACATTTTTTTTAATTCATCAGTCTCCATTTAATCAACATCATTTCAGCTTCATCAATTTGGATTATAGGGAATGAGGCTTGTATCTAGTCTTGCTTCACGATGGCCTGAAATCTTGCTCATGACGATAAACATATTCTGATTGTTATTTTTTTTTATCAAAGGTGTTTTTAAATTAAAAAAATAGATAACACAAACTTTTAATAAAAAATGTCCCTTGTTCGAAAAATCATTTTATGCCATCAATATTTAAAAATGCCTCCGGGCATATGGCCACCGTGACTATTCTATGTAGATGAATAGCAATCTGATAGTTCAATATCTTAGTTCACTATTTTAAGCAATAACTGCCATATGTCATGAATAACACAAGCAGAGTTTTCCTTCTAAGTCATGAATTGTTGCTGTTTTTTCAGCATCATTTTCGCTTCAAGTAACCGTATAAGAAATAGTCGAAAGCCATCGGATCACATGACCTTGGACGCCAACTTACAGAGCCATTTCTCGAAATAAAATTATGACCAAATCGTGTTTTCAATAAATCAATGATTTTTGTAGCTGTAAGACACTTGGCTACATTCATATTGTTGAAAGCACATCTCGCTAAGTTCAATGTCATCCACCATATTTTCTAAGAAATATTCATTTATCAGCGTCCGGTAACGATGTCCATTGACTGTAACGAGAACTCATACCTCGCTTAGACTAGTAAGTGATACGGCACTAGCTTGTAAACCTCGTAAAACAATCCATTTTCTGGATGTAAAGGGGTCTCTGTGTAGTCTCTTTTGGATTGGGCTGACTCCAGAGCGGAAAATTTTGCTTATTACCAAAATTATTAAGGAAAAAATGAGTCTCGTCACTTGGTACAATTTCGCGGCAATATGCCGGGTCAGCTTGCAACTGCTCTCGAACCTAATCAGGGAATGAGCGACATAAGCCACCAACTGGATTTTATACGCGTGTGGGCCAAGATCTTTGCCCAAAATTTTCTGCGGGATGGACGGACAGACGACAGAGTCTCAATTGTTTCGACCGATAACGAATCGATAAATTTCGTTCCTCGTGCACACTTTGACAAGGACAATACTTACTTCAGTACGCACATTACGATTACGTTTTGTTGTTGTTGCATTTTGGAAAAAGTCTAGATCTTATAACAAACAGGATAGGCTATGCTATGTAAAATTCGTGTACGTGTGATAAGCATTTTTTTTTGCCCGGCGGAGGGGCGCGGGGAAATGACAAGAGGGCTGGATTATTTATTTGGTGTCAGTTCGATACTTCTGACATTTCTGAAATTCTTTGAATTTATCGAAAAAGGTCCGGTGTTTTCGTAGTGATTTTTCCTTAAAGAAGTGATACAAAGTGATGTAGTTATACCAAAGAACATCTAAGTTATAAGTTAAGTTATATGCTCTTTGGTTATACACAGTAAAAAATATTTTGAATTTTACCATTAAAAATATAGTAATTTTTAAATTTTTCGTTGGCGAAATTCAACAAATGTGTGAAAATTACATATGAAATGTGTAAAGTGCGTGCTTTATGTACTTTTACACATTTATATAGTATTTTTAAATACAAAGCCGTTTTGAGTGCAAAATTATGTATCTTAGTGCGTAATATTACAACATCTATTGGAATTTTACAGCCACTAAGCAAAGTTTTAGACAAATGAATGTGATTCTACAATTGATATGGGCATTTTACAATTTATGTGGTAAAATTCGTCCTGGTATATGTGTAAAATTTCTATGAATATTATTATACAAGCGCAAGATTACAGGCATAAATATTTGGAACCGACTTCTTTCACGTGTTGCATCATCTTTTAGTGAGAATTTTTGTTTCGTGCCTATAGGAAATATCTCCTTTCGAGGTTTTAGCGTGTGGCATTGTATTGCGCTTCTAAATTTCATTCGGTTCTTTGGCGTGAAAGAGTTATAAAGTCGAGATAAAAATTTGTTTGGGATAAGATCAATTTTTAAAAGTGGTGATTTTTAAGAACTGTGGTCCATTATAGAGGAATTTCTTTAATTCAGAGGTATTTAATTTTCTTTTTACAAAACTGTGTTAGGTTTTGCATGTGGCTGCGCTTCCAATTTTTATTTATTTATTTCATTGCCATGAAAGAGTTAGAAATTGTGTTGTGTGAATGTGATTTTACAATTGATGTGGGGATTTTACAATTTATGTGGTAAAATTCGACCTCGTATATGTGTAAAATTTCTATGAATATTACTATACAAGCGCAAGATTACAGGCATAAATATTTGGAACCGACTTCTTTCACGTGTTGCATCATCTTTTAGTGAGATTTTTTGTTTCGTGCCTATAGGAAATATCTCCTTTCGAGGTTTTAGCGTGTGGCATTGTATTGCGCTTCTAAATTTCATTCGGTTCTTTGGCGTGAAAGAGTTATAAGGTCGAGATAAAAATTTGTTTGGGATAAGATCAATTTTTAAAAGTGGTGATTTTTAAGAACTGTGGTCCATTATAGAGGAATTTCTTTAATTCAGAGGTATTTGATTTTCTTTTTACAAAACTGTATTAGGTTTTGCATGTGGCTGCGCTTCCAATTTTTATTTATTTATTTCATTGCCATGGAAGAGTTAGAAATCGTGTTGTGTGAATGTGATTTTACAATTGATGTGGGGATTTTACAATTTATGTGGTAAAATTCAACCTCGTATATGTGTAAAAATTCTATGAATATTATTATACAAGCGCAAGATTACAGGCATAAATATTTGGAACCGACTTCTTTCACGTGTTGCATCATCTTTTAGTGAGAATTTTTGTTTCGTGCCTATAGGAAATATCTCCTTTCGAGGTTTTAGCGTGTGGCATTGTATTGCGCTTCTAAATTTCATTCGGTTCTTTGGCGTGAAAGAGTTATAAGGTCGAGATAAAAATTTGTTTGGGATAAGATCAATTTTTAAAAGTGGTGATTTTTAAGAACTGTGGTCCATTATAGAGGAATTTCTTTAATTCAGAGGTATTTGATTTTCTTTTTACAAAACTGTGTTAGGTTTTGCATGTGGCTGCGCTTCCAATTTTTATTTATTTATTTCATTGCCGTAGAAGAGTTAGAAATTGTGTTGTGTGAATGTGATTTTACAATTGATGTTGGGATTTTACAATTTATGTGGTAAAATTCGATCTCGTATATGTGTAAAATTTCTATGAATATTAATATACAAGCGCAAGATAGATTACAGGCATAAATATTTGGAACCAACTTCTTTCACGCGTTGCGTTATCTTTTAGTTAGAATTTTTGTTTCGTGCCTATTGGAAATATCTCCTTTCGAGGTTTTAGCGTGTGGCATTGTGTTGCGCTTCTAAATTTCATTCGGTTCTTTGGCGTGAAAGAGTTATAAAGTCGAGATAAAATTTTTTTGGGATAAGATAACATTTTAAAAGTGGTGTTTTTTAAGAACTGTGGTCCATTATAGAGGAATTTCCTTAATTCAGAGGTATTTGATTTTCTTTTTACAAAACTGTATTAGGTTTTGCATGTGGCTGCGCTTCCAATTTTTATTTATTTATTTCATTGCCATGGAAGAGTTAGAAATTGTGTTGTGTGAATGTGATTTTACAATTGATGTGGGGATTTTACAATTAATGTGGTAAAATTCGACCTCGTATATGTGTAAAATTTCTATGAATATTACTATACAAGCGCAAGATTACAGGCATAAATATTTGGAACCGACTTCTTTCACGTGTTGCATCATCTTTTAGTGAGAATTTTTGTTTCGTACCTATAGGAAATATCTCCTTTCGAGGTTTTAGCGTGTGGCATTGTATTGCGCTTCTAAATTTCATTCGGTTCTTTGGCGTGAAAGAGTTATAAGGTCGAGATAAAAATTTGTTTGGGATAAGATCAATTTTTAAAAGTGGTGATTTTTAAGAACTGTGGTCCATTATAGAGGAATTTCTTTAATTCAGAGGTATTTGATTTTCTTTTTACAAAACTGTATTAGGTTTTGCATGTGGCTGCGCTTCCAATTTTTATTTATTTATTACGTTGCCATTAAGGAGTTATTACAGGTGTCGTTTTAAATTCTATTTTGGATAAAGAGCAGGTTTTAAAAGGGCTGGTTACTTAAGAAATGTGAGTACCTCTGTAGATGTGTTCTTCTGATTTCGTGCAGTTCACTAAATAACGATTGCGAATTTAATGTTCTTTAAAAAGTTTTTAAATGGTTAAAACAAATGGACAGCTTTTGAAAACCGATTATTGTAATTCTAACAAAACAACAAAGTTGTGAAACTTTGACACGTTTATTAAGTTCTATTTTGAAATTTTGCAATGATTCAAGTCATGCGGCACTTAGTTATTTATTCTTAAAAGTCAAAAGTTTCCTACTTGTAAAGATTATTTAATAAAACTCAATTTGTAATCACCAGTGCAGTGTACTGTAATGTATTAAACCGGTTAATATGCTACGTCCACTGTAATAGACTTTATTTTATGAAAATTTTTTGATTTTTTTTAATGAAATTTTATTCGTTTTTCTTGCAAAGTTGGACTGTGCTTGTATTTTTCTTTGATTGCTTATGTTGACATTAGAAGAATTAGAAAGTCTTTTGAGTTAACGTTAATTTTTGATAATAATCCATTTTACAAATGCTTGTTGCTTAAGGAATGTGATTATCTCTATCTATCTCTATATTTGGTTCAGAGGTTGTGTTTGTTGTTTTATTACTTTTTTTTAAATATTATCGTTTATATAAGATTTCTTTATGCATTTTTTTTTCAGACAGTCCCGTAAATTTAAGAAAATTTTACACAAATGGTATCTACGCGCTGCACTACTCTTTAGTTAGAATTCATAGTTTTCATAGAAAATATTTTTGGTTTTATCTACATTAAATAATTTCATGAACATAGCTTAAGATTTTTGAAGTGTCATAGATAAATAATTACATAATATACATGATTTTTAATTTTATCTAGCCTAACGGTTTCTAATTCATTCGTTCAATTGGTGTTATCAATTCTGAACAAATCGTATATTATATATTATAAAATTTATTTTAAAAATGCTTAAATGTGCAGAGTGTGGAGGTGAATTTAATAACGAAGTAGGGTATAATAGGCATCAATATCAGCACCGATTTAAAGAAAATGGAATTTTTAAATGTGCCGACAAAAATTGTGGTATGGTATTTTCAAAGTTTTCCTCTTTTCAATCCCATATGTCATAGGTTTAATTATTGTACAGTCGACATAAATGATTACCCTCATTCTTTTGCTTGTAAACAGCGCTTATGTAACTTTATTTGTTTCTCCTTAAAGATTATTACAAGTCACGCATCTGTACATTTTGAATTGAAGGAGCTAGTAATTTGTCCATTGGAAAAGTGTGAAAAAACTTTCCGAATAAAATCTAGCTTCCAAAGCCATTTGCTGCGGAAGCATAAGGTTTTTTCAAATACAAATTGGGATTTGGATCCCGAAAGTTATCCTGAATATATTTGTAATGAAATTGATATCGGTGATGAAAACTTATCAAGTAATAATTGTGAAAATATCCCTAATTTTTTTCTAAAATTAAAAGCTAAGTACGGTGTTTTCGAAGAAGTAATTCAGCACATCATGTCTGAACTGAAATCCTTTGATGAAAGCAATCTTATTTTCTTAAAGAAAAAGATACTTAAATTTTGTGTTAATAATAATTGCAGTCATATCGAATCAGCTCTACTAAATGAACTCCTAAGCTCGAATATTATTCATACAGTGGAGAAATTAAGTACTACTTATAAAAGAATACAGTACTTTAAAGAAAATTTTTTATATATTGAGCCACAAGAGATTTGTTTGGGAAGAAATAATATTCATAAGGAATGTAGCTACCATTATGTTCCAATTTTAGAAACATTAAAATCGCTTCTTTCGGAAAAGAATGCACAAAGACAATTTTTGATACCAGAATTAAAAGATTCAAATGTGCTTAATGATTATAAAGATGGTGAGGTTTATAAAAGAAATTCATTTTTTCAAAGTGGTGATAAAAAAATTGAAATAATTTTGTACCAAGATGCATTCGAAGTGTGTAATCCTCTTGGTTCTTCTAAAGGAAAGCACTCTTTACTTGGAGTTTAGCTATCGTTGGGTAATTTATACTCCTTTTATCGTTCTGAAATCCTTAACTTACAACTAGTTCTACTATGTAAACAATCTTTTGTCAAATATTTTGGTATAAAAACATTATTTGAGAAAGTTGTTAAAGACCTATGTACTTTAGAACAAGAAGGTATTTCTCTTGACATCTTGGGAAAAAGTACTAAAATTAGGGGGTCTCTAGTGGCAGTATTAGGAGATAACTTAGGGAGCCATCAAATAGGTGGATTTTCAGAGAACTTTCACAACTCTGAATTTTTGTGCAGATATTGTTTGTTTACGAAAGATAATCTTAAAAACAATGATTTGTCGATTTGTAGTGTACGAACACCTCATAATTATAAAGCTGCTTTAGACTTACTTTACTCTGATCCTGACAAGAAATTTATTCAAGGAATAAAAGCGAACTCCCCATTAAATAAACTACAGTATTATAACGTTTGTAGTCCTGGTCTTCCTCCGTGCGTAGCTCATGACTTGTTAGAGGGAATAGTTAAACTTGATCTTTACCTAGTTATTGATACGTTGGTTGAAAGAAAAATTGTTACTTATGATTTTCTTAACATTAAATATAAAACAATTTCACGGCAAATGAAAAAGAGTTTATGTTTACCATTTCTAAAGCGGAGTATGAAGAAAATGCCAGGTACTGCTTATGAAAACTTATATTTCTTAATATTACTCCCATTAGTTATGTGGAAAAATAAGAACATTGATTTAAATTCCGATATATGGAATATGTTTCTAAATTTGCTGGAAATATGTCGCTTATGTCTTTCCCCAAAAATTTCAGAATTACAAATATCCCGTTTGTCTTGCTATATAGATGATTACTTATATTACAGAAGTTTGTCAGTTCCAGGGCGATCGTTTTTACCTAAACATCATTACCTTGTACACTATCCGAGTTTATTAAAAGAATTTGGACCTATTGTAAAATTATGGACTCTACACTTTGAGCATAAACACCAATACTTTAAAGATATAATTAAAAAGTCTAAAAACTTTATTAATGTTACAAAGATGCTTTCTGAACGACACCAACTTTTACAGGCCTCACTACTGGCTGATAGGTTTCATTTAGAAGTAATTTGTGACAAAGCAGAGAAACTTGTGCCAGGAATGTTTGATGACTTTTTTTGCAGTACTTATAAATTTGTGGCTAAGTCCATTAATATTAAAGGAACTTGTTACAAGGAGAATGACTGTGTTATTGCTGAAATTGATAATCTTCAATATATAAAACTCATACAAATTAAAAATATATTTATATCAGAAAACTATAATGAAATTGTCTTTCAAGGAAAATATGCTATAATGGTTTACAATTACAAGACGGGAGTGTACGAGACTGTTGAAAATTTTGAAAAATCTTCGCACATATCTTACAACAGATTAGTTGATAAAAGCCTTTCATGTAGAGTTTTTAAGACCAAAAATCATGAAATAATTTTGTCTTTGCCTCGTTCCCTTTGAAAGTTATTTTTCAGATCTTGCTTCAGAACAATTATATTCTTTAAATTTGCCTTCACACTTTTAAATGCTATAATTTTAGGTACAAAACTAAAAACTAGGGATATAATGTTCTATTAGCTAATGTATATACATTGTTACATAAATATTAATACTAAATTTATTGTCATTAAATTTCACTTTGTAGTTTATAGTTTATAAACTTATATATAAGTTGCCTTACTGAAGTAAAATTGCCAGTAATTCTACTTTTGCGTGAAGTCACTTTTTCCGTTGCAATGTCTCAAAAAATAATGTTCAAGATCTGGAATTCGAATCGGACTGAAAAAAGACTAATTCTTAGTGAACCAACCCTGGCGAGCGTTATTAGCGCAGGTATATAAACTTATATTAAGCTATATTTATTATGGTTGAGTTTGTACTAAAATTTTCTTTCCCTTAACCACAATATATTTTAAAATAAGTATTAATCATTATAAAACAATTACCATTTTTAGCTAACGTCAAGGGATTAAAAGGAGAACAACTTGCTTTAGAGTCTGATGGTAGCATTATTGACGAGGATGAACTCTTAGAACATCTTTCAGATAAGCCTATTTTACTGCTCGAGGAGCATGAAACTTGGGAGGCGGTATCCAGTTGTCTTGACTATATATACGATGAATTGAAGGGAAGTAGATCAGATGTGCAAAATAATAGTCAGCTGGAGCACATACAATCTACAAAATCTTGCTACTCTGGATGTTCGGATTCATCTTCAATTCTTAGTAGTACAACAGTGGCAAGTACACCACTAACAGCTACCACTGCTGGAAATACATTTGTAAAAACTGCAGCTGAAAAGGCTTTTGCTAATTTCAAAATACCATGGGAGAAGCTACCTAAACCAGTCATGGATTTATGTGAAAATGGACAAAAGCTAAACGCTGTACTTTTAAAAACTGTTGTTTATATAATCGTAGATGAACTGAGAGGGTACTCTCACTATATTCCTCTGGAAGTGTTCCGTGAAATTGTTGGGAAACTTACAACTAAATATCCAAAGTCGTTTCTCTGCACTAATGCATCCGGAGAAACAATAGCTGTTAAAAATTCACCCCTTATTACTACATTTATTCAACGGAACAATTATTTGAATCGTCCCCATAAATCGATTAGACAGGTATCTGCAGAAATACGTTTAAGGAAGAGAAGAGCTTCCATGCCTTTTCAAAAGAGTTTCTCTAGTTGGCAGCCTAAGAAATATGAAGATGGGGAATCTGAGGAATCTATGCTTATTAAAAAGAAAACTCTTTTAGATTTAAGCTCCCACCGCACCTTTTCCAAGGAGGAATTTGAAGATATAAAGACAATGATGGAAGTTACCTGTATTGAGCAAAGAAAATATCTTAACAATTTCACTGATATTCCAACCATTTCGCAAATAAAAAAAGAGTGGCCGTTCCTTCTACATAAAACGTTTATACTAAAGCACTTCGAAAAACTGATAGATAAAAGTACTGAAAATCTTTTTTAATTGTATGAAGAAAACAATACACGGATCTTGAATTTTGCTCACAATAAGCCGAAAATATTAAACGAAACATTGAAGATATGCAACAGCGATACGAATATTCAAGCAATAATTTTTATATGCAAATATTTTCATGTAGATATTAATTACATATTCAAACAGTTTCCTGTAAGTATTAAAAATATTTTAAAATGATAATAATCTGTTGAAGTAAATATATATATGTTTTCCTTTAAGATCGGTACAACATTCCAGGAAGTTAAATCACCAGGGCCTTTTCCGTGGTTTGCTGCAGTAGGTAAGAACCAATGTTTCATATTATTTAAACCTAGATGAATGCGCGTATGAAATTTCGAATGGTCACCCATCTGTGGAATTTTGATTTTTGAAGTAGTTTTTCGCATTTAGTTCCAGAACGGTTCGTCGGACAGAAAAAATGATTAGAACCAATTTTATAGGATTTCATATTCTAAACAAGTTTTTAGTATAATAAAAATGTCTAGAACTGATCGTCTTCACAGTATACGTAAAAAACCTAAAAACCGATTTAGTTCATTTTCGAATTTTTGTTGTTGCTATTATTATAAAAACACCCTGTTTTAAATTTCATCTTTCTATGTTGTCGCGTTTTCAGGCAGTGTCCAAATATACTGGAAAACAAAATTTTTGTATAGCAACCCCACGAAGTTGTTGCCCGGTTTGTCACATTTTCGAACGTAATTTTACTTCTTTTTTAAAGTTCGTCTACAAAATTTCAGCTTTCTAAGTGAAGGCGTTCTCGAGTTATCGTGCGCACAGACGGACAGACAGACAGGCGGACATGCAAAAATCAAAATAACTTTTAATATTATCCATTTTGCTCTACCATCATTATTTCAACGTGTTACAAACGAAATGACAAACTTAATATACACTTTAGATTTCATCTAGGGTATAAAAAGGGAAGAGTTATATTCAAAATGCGTGTGAGATTTAGTGAAATGCTATTATTTCGACATTGCATTTTCAAAATCATCATGGCAGTAAAATTGATGATTTCCAAACAATTATTTGACTTACTTTTGCAATCATTTTATTGTTTTTGGAATGTAAGATACAAACTATATATATATATATACATATATCCAAAAATGAAAGATAATATATTTCGCACACAGCCTAAGACAAGAATATATTGCAACTGTAGATCATTTAGCTAATATATTTATAAATAGTAATTGGAGTCAATAAAAACAATACAAATAAGAAAAACGGCAGAAAAGGTTTATGTGTTTACAAAAATATTTTAATTTGAAGCTTAACTTTTGTTCGTAATTTAACATAAAAGGAATTGTGGCAGCATTTTTAAACCCGTCCTGCTTTTCAATTATTTTATTACTCTCTTTATATGACACTAGTCTTAACTCAAAGCTGTATGATTTCATAGCTTTGAAGGCATCGTGATTGTCCACGGCTATTAAAGTTTCTGAGCAAATAACTTAATGACTCTGTGAGGCGGAAATATAGGCTTAAAGTTGATTGTATATGATATATTTATATGATATTATTATTTTGGGTTTCAAGCTCTAAATAGTATTGAAAATACTTTGGAATAAACATAATGTTTGACACAAGAAACCGTCAAGCTACTTGAACTTTTTTTAAATTCCAGAAATATAGAAAGATTAAGATGGGATACCTCAAACTTGGCTTTCTTACTAATAACCAATACAATAAGTATTTTGTTTGCGGAATTTTATTGAGTATGCCTAACTATAAGTATAGTAAACAAGTTGTATATCCATACTCAATGAGCATGGTTAAGTATAGTTAATTATAATTAAGCCCTTCAATATATTTAATATCAAAGAGTTATTAGTACGAATATGACTATTTACATATCTTTTTAATCATTTGCAGAAACAGACGTTGGAGTTGTTTATTATATCTTCGCGGACCTTCAATTGATTAACTCCACTTCCACTTCTTTCATGGAAGCGCTATTCCAGACATTTGCAATTTATTTCAACTGCAATATCCAATATCCAAAGGAAACTTCGCAGTCTTTCGAATTTATACAACGTTTTTATTTTAAGATATATGCGGAGACTTCAAGAGGTTCAAAGAAGAACATAACAGCCATGGCTAAAGTTATGCGACTTCTGCAGAAAGTTGCAACATAAAAAAATAGTTTTAAGCTGTGATTTGAAGCTATATTTATAATAATTTTTCACTTGAAATAATATATTTTATTGTTAGCATGGATTTATTATTATTATAGCGTGGATTTATTACTAGAACTGAAAACTATTATTTTCACAACTTAATCATTTTATTTAATTATATTTATAATAGTATGTACTCTCTACTTAGACTTTTTTGTTTAAAATAAACGTAAAATAAACCGTGAGAAAACTGGCATTTTTACCTTATATTTTATCCAAACTTTGAACAAACAACCATTTATATAGTTCCAATATTATGTTGTATACGTAAATAAACTTGGAAAGGACCATGAAATGTATAGAGCGTGGTACTGAAAATGCAAAATTTTACATTTTGAGGGGAAACGAATCACACTTAACATTTATTTTTCATTTTTCGCATGGAAGTAGTTTGAACACTGGAGTTTAAAATTACGTTCTATTCGATAAAACAATTAAATTTTTTATGTAATTTTGCATTGCAGCTGTAAACTCATTCCATAATGATATGTAAAATCACAGCCGTAATTTAAAATAAATACAAAACAAATTTATTTTTACACATGTATTTTTCATGATCACATGGAAATAGTTTACACATTCGTGTTTAAAATTACGTTCTATTCGATAAAACAATTAAATTTTTTTTGTAATTTTGCATTGCAGCTGTAAATTCATTCCATAATGATATGTAAAATCACAGCAGTAATTTAAAATAAATACAAAAGAAATTTATTTTTCATGATCACATGGAAATAGTTTACACTTTCGTGATTAAAATTACGTTCTATTCGATAAACCAATTAAATTTTTCATATAATTTTACATCGCACCTGTAAATTTATTCCACACTGATATGTAAAATTACATCCGTAATTTAAAATAAATACAAAATAAATTTATTTTTACGCGTTGCAAGGGAAATGATTTAGATGTTATACGTATTTTTAAACTAAAATTTAATGGGTTCGTTGAGTTGTAAATTTACAATATTTACAGTTTGCATTGAATTGCCAACTTTAAATATTGTAAGAATTTTTTACTGTGTACGTACTAATAGTGAGAAAGAGCAGTGAAGTATTTGTGTAAAAGATTTTATACAATCGAGACTCCGGGAGTCTTGAATTATGGTGAAAAAGTGTCCTGTGCTGTGTTGCAGAAATAACCGGAGTTATTGCCGTAAGAAATCATTTTTCAGGCAAGTTTAATTTTTTCAACAATAAATTAAAGTGTTTTAAATAAAATATATGTGAAATACTTATAAAAAGAAACAGCCGTGGCAAAAAATTTAATATTTTCCAATGCCGGTTTGCCAAGAAATATTATCAGAAAATAAATGAGCCACAAAAAATTTAAAAATTTAAAATTATTAAAAATTAAAAATTAATAAAAACTGATATAATGAGATTCTTTTACTTAATTTTGCAAATTAGATTCCCTCAAGATAAGGTCTTGTGTAAAAAATGGCTTGAAGCTATTGGTCGGATGAATTACATACCTTCAAAACAAAGCATCGTATGTGAGGATCATATAAGCTAAAAGGCCACTGGGGAGTAAATGAGGTACACGATTCGTCCAGGAGTGTAGAAATTCTGCGTCTCCTTACGTTCACTTTTTAAAACAAACACGCAATAATTTCTTTTTGCTCTAATATTTATTACGAAAGTAAATTCACACTTGATGTTAACACATTTATTTTTATTTTGGTTTATTGTTCTCGACTTCAGTTAGCTAATTTTTACAATACGCCACTATATCTCCTTCCATCTACATTTTCAAGTGCACTACTCTAAAAATCGGTACCTTAATCGATGATGAACTGTTGTAACGACCTAATGTACTTACAAATTACCCTAGTAGTCAGATGTCAACAACTAACTATATCTGTCTCTACTTAGTACTTATATTCATTTGTAAAACTCGTGATGGAGTGTGCTCTGTCAATCGAATTTCTTTTCTCCATAATTACTAAGGTAAGTTATTCATTTAATTCTAACATGATTATTTGTGTTTCTATTCTAATACTAACTACATAACTCATTTTTTATAGTTCTCAGAAAATAAAACTGGTCATCTTATACTAAAGAAAAGTACATCGAATTTCATTTCCAGCCAGCACCAGCGTCAGATAAGTTACATATACATATATGTATATATTGATCTTGATTCCTTGTGTGATTTGTTTTAGGAATGTATCTTTACGAAGTCCCCGACAAGGAGGCTTTTACAAATATTTATTTTGTATATTGCATTCTGGGGATACGTGAACCTAATTCTCCCAACTATAACCTCCCCGTGGTGGTCCCTGGAAATAAGTCACAATGTGCATACACAGAGAAGAGAAGCCATTTTGACTTGGCTAAATAGAAGGAGGACCTATTCTACTTTGCTCAATATGCACAATAATTATATTAGCATACATATAATATTCTCTATCAAATAAATTATTCATAAAATGCACATCGAAAGTCATAATGAGTAAAATAGAATAGAGTAATAACAAATTCAAATACATATTAAGGTTTTGTACTTTTCCGTATGCTTATACCGCGAATAGTTTTGTTTGTTTGTTTCTGTTTTGAAAAATAATTCGAACCACGGTGACAGACAACTATAATTCTTCAACTATTTAATAAAGTATCAACCACTAAAATATGTGCCCCTCTGAAAATATCGTAGTTTACGACTTCCATGTCTAAACAAACACATCGATGCGATTCTACTGCATCAAGAAAAATGCTTAAGTTTTTCTTCCTCACAGCCAAAACCCTCGAGAATTCTTCACAACCATGAAACAGACTCACTCCCTACCACATGCGAGGCCCAACGCAGTCCTTACATTCTAAAATATATTCAGTGTTCTTATGTAGAAGTGACAAAAGTTTGATTTGAAAAGCTTCTCCTCCCTAAACTACTATTCACACAGAAAAATGGCGTTGTGTTAATCTTAAGCTTGCTTTCTTATCTTCCGAACCGTAATAAAATTTGCATACCTTTCCTAACAAAATTATTTAAAAAAAATTGTCTTACCAAATGACAAAAATTCCTCAAACAAAAATTCTCCGCTGAGTAATCATTGTAATGTCGCTGTGCCATCATGGCATGCCGTGGGCTGATGATATCAAATGTAGCTGCCTACAGATTCGGACTCCGACTGCACAAACACACATGTAATTATCACTCAGCTAAGTGGTATTGAGCGTAAAATGGTAAGGTTACTTTGTAATCAAAACTATTTTATTATTTTGTTAAGTAAGGTATATAGGAAGTGTAGCCTTTGGGATGGTAAGGACCCAAGCTTTAAATTAATCCAAGACTATATTCCTTTATGGATAGTAGTTTGGGCTCTATAGCATATATAAAGCCAATGTTTAGCACTTTTCCATAAGTATCAATATAGAACATTTTAGAAAACGGACTAAGCACGCACACATATAGATTTCTGTTTCATGGCTTGGGAAGTATTCTCGAGGGTTTTGTCACAGCCTATCCTGTTTGTTATATGATCTAAGGTCTGTGGTACAAAATCTATTCACACTTTGACGGATAGCTTACTTCGATGGACGATTATGTGCACCATGAAAATCACGTAGCTGTCGCGAACGAACGGCCGAACTTCAAAGTAAATATGGATAATTATTTACTGTTTCCCACTCATGAGTCTATGCAGACTATACCGAACATAAATATTAAAAAAATCTATCAGAATGATCCCCTTCGATAGTTCTATTTAAGTTAAAAAAAAAACACCCTTTATACGTCGGAAATGTTTTTGAATATTATTAAAGTACCTCTACATCTTCATTTCCTTGACTTTAACTTTTTATAGATAACAGAGAAAATTCCCTAGAGAAAAAGTAGCAAGTAACTCCATCCGAAACTAGTACTTTTCAATTATCCGCATTAACCTTTTGATACGGTTTTATCAAAGTTATACTGAAAATTTTTACCAGTGACTATTGTTCGTTAGAGATTATACAAACCTTTAAAGAAAAATGTATACTCATACATAGAACACACTAGAAAATCCACTATTTTAAGCATCAACATTGTTTTGTCAAAACCTTAAAAATAGGCATGGGTGTGCTACTTACCACTCTATCTGAATTCAGAAATGTTATTGCTTTTAAAAAGTGCCAAAACATGTGAATAAAACAATTTTGAAAAAATATTTCTAATGTCGATCCACCGTAGTTGTGAATCCTATTCCTTCCCCTCCTCCTCTTCTTCTACTCTCTTCATCCTACTTTCCTCCTCTTACTTCAATAAATTTTAATTTCTATACTGACCAATCTCCTTCATCATTTCATGTTGCTATGTATATCTTATAACAGTACCTATGATGCGAAGTCCTTGCGGCTAATGATTAATAAGCTCCTTCTATTGCCAATGGGCACGCGATAAATCTATTTAACCTCAAGTGGAGAAAATGTTCCTTCCTTAGAGCAATCGGTGGGTCAGCATGTGTGCGTGTGTCAAAACTATGCAGCGGGACTTAATTGAATTAACTGTCAGAGTTCAAGAAGTGCACGGATATAATTAACTGTGATTACACAGCGCAATACCACGAACTGACTTGAAGAACTTTTTATAATTTAAGGCCTTAGGATTGATTTATGTGTGCTGTGTTGTTGATAAAATAGAAATATAAACTATGATTACCGCCAAAAGTAATTGATGGATGTAAGCATTTGGAAATTTATTACAGGTCGGTATAGGTGGAGGATATTAGATTATATACACAGTATTCTTTAGGATAGATGAGATAAGAATTGATGATGGGAGGAAACATTATCTTGAAATTATGACTACATCTCAATTAAAATTCTCGTATGTAGGGGAAGCCTACAGACTAATGGAAACAACTCATGAAATACAATTCAATTTAAAAGATTAAATATTTGTAAGTAGATGTTAGTTGATAAAGTAGTATGACGAATTGACGTGAATAATAAATGTCATCCAGGAAGGGTCTCTATTGAATGACTATGAAATGGCTCATTATCTCTAAGAGCTTACAATTTGTGAACAACTTTGCGTGGAAATCCCTCTAATTTGCCGAATAGATGGTAATATCCTAGACAGAGTAGACTGTCTCCATAATGACTTAATTTGAAATTTAGTCATTTCATTTGACGGTTCCTTACCGTGAGTAAAAGTAAAAATCATGCCAGAGGTCAATAATTTCATGAAATGCCATCAAGAAAATTTTACGAGTAGTTGCAAGGCAATTCTAGTTAATTCTAATGACAGCAGGTGACACTTTCGTTGCAATTTCACTAATATGGAGTCAAAATTGCTCCATTTGAAAGTGAACCGAAATATTGTGCGACAGACTACAGATTTGACTCCATTTAAATAAAAATAAGGTCATTATGGAGACAGTCTATTTAGGGTAGTTATAAGCGAATGATATTAGTTGAGGCATGTTGATTTCATACGATGTTTTAATACGTGTAGTGTGCCACAACAGTAATCTACATGCGTAACCTTATTCAAAAGAATTCGTGGTGTTTCGGGTTTTGATTATTCCAACTACAGTAGCTATACTCCTTCAAAATCTCTTATAAAAAGTCCTTCGAGGCCATTTTTATAGTTATGTTCTTATTTATTTCCGGTACTGTGTTGCAGCCTGCAGCAATTAATCCAAAGCTGCTCACTTGAAAAATAAAAAGAGGAAAACAGACATGATATATATAAAATAAATTAAAACCACGAAAACTAAAAGCAAAACAAATAAATTTCGAACCTTATCTAAAAAAAGACAAATGACAAATAACACAACTCTCAAAACATTTTCAGTCGTACTGTCATGTCATGGAAAAATATGAAAATTCGAAAACTGATCATCGCACTGCATTCATTGAATAACCTGGAAACGGCATATCGGGTGAAAACCTAAGCAATCGGCGAAATGTATTGTTTGTATTCGGTTCGTCATGGCAGTAGTGAAACCGTGAAATTTTGAAGGGAGACATTTTTTATAATCCAAATTGCTATGTAAAAGAAACAAATGTTTGCCGCCCGTTATCTTCAGTTAATATTCCTTGATGTTGCCTATGATAATTTAAGTGACTTGTCAAGCAGAATTTCAAATAAGTGACCAGCCCTCTTGTCATTTCTCCCCCCGCTCCATGGGTTTGACTGTCATTGAATTGCCTACTCACGTACAATGTATTCGTACGAAACCCTGCTTCCTTATTAGTTATTTATTTAATGACTGCAGTACGGAAAGATAAGTAGCATAAATATCACTGCAGAGATAGGTCAAGTTGGCATCTAAGCTCAAAAAGTAATATGGGAGGTAGCTGACCAATATAAAGCAGAAGAAGCCAAGTACGCAGTCACTTGATTTTCTGGGATATTACCGGTAAAGTCAGGTATTTTTTCATTTCTGGACGAATTTTCGGACTTTCGGGTCAATACCAAATCAAAAATATTTTTCTTATAACTGATAAACAGACTTGTTTTTGGATTATATCTCAGAGAGATGTTCAGGTCTTGCGTTTATTACCAATACGAAAATATTTCTCTGAAAGTTCTTGCATATTCCAAATTTAAAGGAGCATTCATGTATTTGTTTAATATGTATTTGGTCCTGAATACAAAACAATGTAAAAAGGAATTTTGCTAAATAAATATCTAGTTTTAAAAATAGAGCAAAAAAACTGCATTGAAGAACCAAGGAGCAAATTTTTTTCAGATAGCCTTTTGGAATCAAAAAGAAGTTAGTGTGGGTTGTCTTAATCTAATACTACTTCGGGTGGACTTTATTTCATACCTTGGCCTTCCTATTCCAAGTTCTGGTAGTTTCGTTTTTTATATTGGAAATACTATGTTCTATTAGAACATGAATTCGAGTTTGTTATTGTCCCCTCTAAAATCGTCACGTCATCATGCTTTTCCAGAATCCAACTGAAGAATTGTTGGCGCTAGGAATGATCTGCCGGCTTCAGTTCTTATGTCAACTGAATTTTGTATCATATCTTCTATTGCATTTCGGTGCAAATAACTTCTATGTCCAATTTATGCGCCAGATATGGATATGGTATTAATCTCTTCCATTAACCTGATAGATCGACAACATATACGACTTCCTTGATTCCTATAACCCATTCCAATTCCTCAAAGTTTTCAACCTTGGAATTGTCGTCTTGTCGAACTGATGTACATAGTTGTCCAAAAATTGCTCGATAATTATCTCCATTTAATTTTCACCATATTTTAATGCATTTTAACAATAAATATGGCGGTGTTCCTTCATTGTATCATTTTATGTCTAATGATCGCAATAACTCTTAGCCAATTTCATAGTTTTGAGGCCACGGAATATATAACATGGGAAGAAAGATCAAATGACCCGCATTTGAACTTATTTAATCCTGATGGAGCACCGTTTATATCCTTATCATATCCACTTTTTTATTAAGTTTCAAAATATGAGTTTATCTGCAGTAATATGCGACGGAGATCTAATTCATGCCTTATGAATTGATGTCTCTGATAAATTATCAAATTCTGTTGTAACCTGTACTGCTACTTTGTCGGCCAATGACATGGGTTGGAAAAGAAGGAGAAGGACAGTAGATTTAGTCGGTTTTTCATCAAGTAAAGAAGGCCGATACTCAAAGAGTCTGAGCATCAGCCTACTAGAGCATCATTTTGATATCCAAAGGACAGGGAAGAGCTACAGGAACTATTAAAAACTAGAGAGACGTCCTCTGATTATCAAACACCTTTTTTCGAAGAAATGTCGTTATCAAACTTCGTCTCTATTAAAAAAAAGAAAGAAATTAAGAGTGTCGAAGACTATCTCAGTCAAAGTTCAAAATTTAATTTATTAAAACAAAAACAAAAAAATTAATAATTCATTTCCGTTCCACTCCATTTATAAATGTCAAATATGCTTATGTTTTATCGTTTTATATCTCACACTAAATGAGCTTTGTTTTCTTTTTGCTTTCTTTAAGTGCCATCAGATTTTATGTTTCCTACGACAGAGAATATGCCGTTAATACATGCTTATCCAAAGGATATCAACCTCTCAATATGTGCTCAGTTAAGAAAATGACAGAAAATCGATGTGCCATAAGTGAATCCGACTTCTTGAACTGTCTTTTCAGCATCATTTTTCAAACAATATTATTCCGGAGAGAATTTTGCGCAATAAAAAGATAAGATATGAAAATAGCGTGATGTCTATCACTTTTCAAAGGATCTTCTTCCACTAAAATAACTCTGTGAATGTTTGGCTCAAATCTGATAGATGAATTTTAGGTCATTTCTAAATGAGATGTAAGCGTTTGGAATGGGATGGATAGTCAAGTCATGTGCCATATAGATAGTATATTTTAAGATATACATACCTAATGGTATAAAGAAGTCAATCAAAAATACTATGACTGTGGAAGTGGTTAACTTGGCAGAGATTTGAAAACATCAGAGCAGAATAAATTGAAAAAATGTTCTCTAGTGGACCCTTTCAAGTATATTTAAAGTATTAACCTTGACTGATTATAAAGTTTTAAAATTCTGTATATAGCAATTTGAGAATTTTAGTGCACGAACATAAATTAGTACAATTTAATCCATTACAAGTTTTGGAGAATGCATGTCTATAGGAAGATATTTTTACGAGTCTATATGTCTATAACAAAATATTTTGGAAGTAAATGCATCCGTAAGCAGTTGACGTATTGTCTAATGCAAAGTATCAATCCACTATAAGTTAAGGTGTTCCCAACAGTATATAAAATAAGCATTTAAAAGCAATTTTTTTTTATGGCAGCAAATGTGAATAATTTGAAATGTTTCTATGGCAATACTATGAAGGAGTGGCCTCATTTTCTTCCATATTCAAAGCTGAGTTTAAACATTTTATGATAATAGCGCATACAATATTTCAGCTTCCTACCTTAAGGTTTTCTAAAGTTGTGTCCAAATATATAGTGAAAATCAGAGGTCTTGTATGGCATTAGTATGAAAGTGTTGCACGATTTTATCCATCTACAAGTTTTCATTATAAAACTTTTCTCATATAAATATAGTTACGGGGATATCAAACTACAGCCTACTAGTGACCTAAGAATTTAATGGTGTTATCTCTCGCTCTCTTTCTCTCTCCCTCCATCTACTCAGCTTCATCTTGCTCTTCTCTTTGTTTTAAAGCTTACAGGTTTATGCTCGCCATGGCATGTGTTTAGGCTTAGACTTGAAACGCAAGATTTGATTGGAATGGAAAATAGAATTGGGTATACTTTCGATTTCTCCTATATGCTCCGCAGCTGTCTTCATTTAGGAAATGTTCTTGTGGCTTTACTGTTTGCTTGATCTAGCGCAGTGTTGTCGCTTCACAAGTCTCATTTGGTAGCAAAACGTCAGAAAAAGTGGTAATAAATTTGAATAAAACAGCTGTACAAAAATCCCGTGATTGTCCTGTAGTTAAATGATGGTTTATTGTGAAAGTCGGGCATTTGCATTATTTTGGGGTGCCCTTATTAAGTGAAATCCGAACGTCAGTGAGTGTATTATTCACATACACTGTTTTCACTCGATATGGCCTTTCTGTTAGCTATTTATGCAATGGATGCCCTACTATGTAGAGAGGAGAGAATAAACAAAAATCCCTGTATTGGGGAAGGCTACAAGGACTTCGTCAGGCAAAAAAGTTTATCGACACCTCTGGCGGAAAAACAATAGAACTCGTTCTCCTTGGAATGGTTTTCCTCCACCAACCTACGTGTGGAACCTCAATCCCAGAATAGTTCTAGACTTTATTAACAGTATGAACCTAGAAAGGGAGTAAATGCAACGAGGACTCACAATAGATTTTTGATGTCGCAGTGATTGCGAGGTTAACGCCTACAGACCCCTTCACAAATCTAATCTAATTTAATCTACTGTAGAGAGTGCCGAAAGAGATGAAGTGGAACTAACTGTCGGATATCAATTACAGAAGGTTTAAGGAAGAAGCACGGAATTTAACTTCAACTAAGAAAAAAGTATTACTTATAGCAAAACAAATATAGTTAGTAACAAAAATAAAATTATTTCAATACATAACAGATAAGAAAACTAAAAAAAATAAAGCTTTTCTCTTTAAATGAATATTGCTACTCATTTTTATAAATATTATTTCTGAGCTCTGACACACTAAAACAATGCTTTCGTACTGACTGATTACATCACTGAACCTCGAATGCACAAACTTCAACAAACGACGCTTAGGAACTACTGGACAGTAACAGAACTTTAACAAACACCCTAATGTTAGAAAAAAACACCAACAAAAAATTCGTTTAATCCATTCTCCATGCATACATACATCATGCCATCAACAAAATTGAAATTATCGAAAGCCTTGAGCAAAATATTTAGTGATTCATATATTTTGTTGCTGTTTGTTTTAAGTTCTCTAGCAAACATTAATGAGGAAACATTATTAACGCTTATTCTGCTACGCTTTTGGGTCTTAATATTATTTAATTCAGAAAATTTCCTCTCGGCCGCAGCGCTGCTGTGAGGTAATGATAATAATATTAACATGTATTCTGTTAAATAACTGCATGTCTGTTCTGTTTTTCTCCCTAGTTCAAAATTCAGCAATGTCTTCATTTGAACAGTATATGTTAATGTATAATTAAAAGGGAAAAACCTCCTTTATTTTGCTCGGATTAATATACTCTAAAAGACAAATTTTCTTGTCATGAAAATCAAAACGTTTAAAAATTTTACTACATAACTCGATATAGAAAGAAACTAAATTTTCTTTAACTTTCGTTAGCCTATTACTACTTTCAGGATTATTATTGGTTATTTGTTCTTCTTGTGAAAATTTTAATCTAAAAAACATTTGGGAGAAAGGTAAATTAATCTCTTTATCATGATAATTTACCTGACTAGATATTTTATCTTTTATAAAATTGCTGAAGATATTTGTGTAGTTTTTCAGCAAAATGTCGTTTAAATGGTAGATATGATATCAATAATTTTCAGATTGAAAGATTTTATTAATAATATGCAAAACATTTAAAATATACGAAAGAAACTTTAGGTATAACTTTACTTCTGTATTATCGAATAAGTCTAATATCTTTTTGGCTTCACCGTTTGAGGATTCTTCAAAGACTACAAGTGTAAAATAGTGAACTAACGTAATCCATTTCTCTAAGAATCTATTAATCGATGCTTGTAATGAAAGCCATCTATGAAGTTATAATTGGTTTTTTAGTTCTATGCAATTCAAACTCTACTAATCTCTTTGGTGTGTTACAAAAATAATACGAAATACTATGAATAAAATTATTAATCATGTTAGGAAGTTTTTTCATGGCGGCTGAATCGCATAAATGAATAGAATGACACGTATATCCTAAGTAAAAAACATTTTTGTTTAATTTCTGTATAAGTGACTTTACATCTGAAATTGTTCCACTCATAACTGCTGCATTGTCAGTAGCCAAACCAATTAAGTTTTCTACTGGCACAATATTATTATTTCTGCCCTACCACCTCATTGTAAATATCTCGAGCATTTGACTCCTTTAAATTTAACAGACCATAAAATCTATCCTTTACTTTATTAAATTCACAATCAAAGTAACGAACTATAACCACTAAACATTTTTAACTACTCACATCTGTACTCGCATCAATTGTAATGAAATACAATTTTTGCAAAGTTTTACTTAGTATCTCCATCGAAAATGGAAAAATTACCTCGCTAAGCATGGAAAAACCTTTTGTGCGTGCCCAGGATACCTCTTGAACAACTGTTTTATTCGAAAATAATTTATTTAATTCCTGTAAATTGTCCAAAATCGAAGAAGGAACAGTTACTACCATAGATATACATAACACAGCTTATTTTATGTAATTTATAATCTCTCATGTTATTTTAAACAAAAATATGAAATACTTACGAATTATTGTTGGACAGTTTTTTTTAATTATGAGGTTATTATTTTAACTAATAATAAGTAAAGATAAAAGTTGCAACCAGCAAAGCTACTTCAGGAAATGTCGAAAACAAAACAGCTGCTAAACAAATGATGAGTTGGTGCCTGTACTTCAAAGTATTTTATCGAAGTAGGTTTATCGATTATGTGCACGTTGCCGCTACTTTAAAACGCAGAGATAACTTTTCCAACCTGGACTACAGTATAACTTTAAGAGCCTCAACCTTGTGAACTCTGTCCTCTAAAATGCATTTTAATAAAATATATTGAATTTATTTGTCGAATACCGCACTGAGTTTAAAACAGTAGTAGATTTTATACTAAGAGTAGTAGAGCAGTAAATTTTCGAAGATTTTGTAAATCGGAATAGATATACTACAATTGTAGTAAAGTGACAATACTGATCTAGCTTCTCTACTACTTCTCGTAGTCTTTTTATGACGCCGTTGACTGCTAATCGTGACGAGTCTGTTTTTCTTTGTTTATTTTGTACTTTGGTTGATTTCAGCATAAAAACATGAGTTTTGTTAGGGTTGTGTTTTTTTGCTTTACATGGCTGAGATGGACTAACGCAGCCCACCAAAAATGTACAAGGATTCAGAACAAATATTTTTGAAAAAATTCAAGAGAATATTCCTCAAAAAAATTCAAAAGAAAAATTTAGTTTCAATTTGATGGTTAATTGGGACGGCAGTCAATGACTTCAGACGTTTGTTCTGCTAACTGTAATTGGCGAGAAAACTCCATAATAAATGCAAAAGCAAATAGTTGCGACAAGTGAATATATATATCTTGTTCTTTTAATATATGAATTGAGCCGGCAGGAGCCTGAATCAGCGTACAGGTTAAGACAGTCGAATAACCAGAAAAGGTAGCGAACAAGAATATTAAAAATCGAATATCGTCGTCGAAGGATGCAAAAGATATCTGACTTTCAGATTTCAACGTTTCAGTTGTCAAGAGATAAACATTTTATGAGATATGTTCCCATTTAACGTGCAGTCGTAACCTGTGCTAAATCACAACATTCTTGTAGTATGTACCAGGTCGATACTACTTACAAAGCTTTTGACTAAGTAATTGCCAATTTTTCGAAATCTTTGAAGTTTAACTTGATAAGATTGTCGCTTTAAAATAATAAGAGTACCAACACTGTTATTCGATCTGCTAAACAGAACACACGAAGCTTCAAATTCAATGTAATTCTTCGATTTAGGGTATTACGCCGGAATCTACTTCAGACTAGCGTATAATGAGAATGACAAAGTGACAGAGCCCAGTTGAACTTAGCGAATATCACCAGTACATCCCCTCCATCCAGTAATCAAACCTAATTCATACCGATAATCATAAATATACATTCGTATGCAGAAATACATAGGAAATTTCCAGTTCTTAGCTTCCCAAACATTCTTGAACTGATTCACTTTTTAATATTTCCTTGTCTCTGCTCTACTAGGAATCAACTATAGTGGGAATATTGTGGAGGATGGAACATCACAGATGTGAACGAAAAGGGGGTAACGATGCAGCATGTTGATAACCCGACAATATCAGTTTTATCTGAGAAGTAAATAAAAGAAGACATTGAATCTAGAGCTTCCTAATACATAAGTACACCCGTGTTTAGAAAAAATTACCTAAGATGACGAACTAGAGCTACACCTGCATCTAAATGATTTTGACAGTGGTCACTGTTTTATTTATGGTAAAAGAAATGACAATAAGAAAAAAATTAAGAAAAATCTTTAGTATAGCTTATGCGGCTTACTTAAAATGGAAAAGCATAAAGAAAACCTAAAAGGAACAAGGTGATGAGATTGCTGTACATGAGATGATGCTTATCGCACAGCATAACTTTTTCCCTCATTTTCTCTATAATTTCCTCCTCAAAACTGATAATTTCTCAAATTATTTAAAGAATTTAATTTTATACAAGTTTTTAATAACTAGTTTATTTACTATTACCTTTTAATTTCCTATCCTTTATAAAAAAAAAAGAAACACACATACATACATGAATGTCAATTATTCACTGTCCCCACAGAAATGTCAATTATGTTGGCGACTAATATATTTTAATCTTTGACAGCAATCAATTTACGGCGACTTTGCTGTATCGCTCTCACTGCGTCTTGTCCTTAATGTGCGAACTACCCATTGGGATGAAAAACCAGCGCTTCTAAAAGGAGCACAATTTAAGTGCTTCTCTAGCCATCTTTTTTCAGCTATTTAGAAGAAAATTCACTAATATATCCAGGAAAATAAGCAAAGCCACAATAAGGAACTCAAGTGCTTCTCTAGCCACAACTTGGAGGGAAGATAGAAATTAATTTGATGATCTTATCTAATTTTCCATGAGTCTAAACTGTGAATTTTTCCACTATCAATGTGAGCTTCAGTTATTAGAAGTAATCTGCTGAAGTTCTGGTTATAAAGTGTGAATAAAATTGAGAATATTAGGTTTTTTAATCAATTCAATTAAATTCAATACCACAAATAATCATAAGCAAGCGCAAGCACATTACTAATGTTCTCAGGAGGCAGTCATGAAGTCCCCTTATGAGCTTAATGAAGTAGCATTGCGATGATTATTAAAAATGCTGATAAAAGCTTTTGAAAAGACACCTTCAAAAAATTCCTCGACATTCATTTAGCATACCTCCTACAGCGCAGGCGCGTATTTAGACCTTCAGCCTGGTGGGGGTCACAACTAAAATTTTCGAAAGGAGAAAAAAGTTGGAAGCAGTCGCTTTTAATTTTTTTTTATCGTATTTAAGTTAGATATCACAAAACCCAATTTTCGGTTTTATTTGGAAAAGCTGTTGATAATATCTATTATCCACATCTATGTTGATTTCAAAGTGGACAGACATTAAGGACTCATATCCAGATTCTCTATCTCGTGCAAAAATTGAAGAAACAGATGTGATGCAACCGATTCTGTCACGGGTGAAATAAATGACTGAGAATGAGAGCTTGCAATTTGAGTTACATTCAAAGGAATAGGAGTAAAAGTGCATGATATGTCAGTGACTATATCTTTTGATGGGAACTGATCTTGCTTTCTTCTGAAAAAGTTGTCAATGGTCTTTTCAATCTTCTGCTTTCCATTTTCGCTACTACAATTTTCTACCGCCATCGCTAACTAGTGTAGCAAGTTTATCCTTCTCCTACAAATTAAAAGTAAACAATAAGTTAGATTAAACAACACTACTTTAATTAATACGAAAGTAAAAGCAAAGCAACGGCAACTAGCGCAGAGGAAACCGAATGGTTTTTATTTTTATAGTCTTGTCGTTAAAATTGTGAAGAAAATTTGTAGAATAAATTTCAGCGGCATCAATCCAACTAATTGTTTTCAGCAACCAATAGTGTATAAAAATTCGAAAGAAAAATGTTTAAGTAAATTTCTAAAAACAAAATGTATCCTTGCCAACGCTCATAAATATCTTTAGCGACCCAGATCAGCCAGGCACCTGAAGCAACATAACTCTTTGGAATCTTTGTCCGCCACCAATACTGCATGAAAAATCTAAAGAAAAATTTTCAGATCTTTCTAAGAAAACTGAATGTCCGAAAGAGTGAGCCACCAGAATCAATGTACGAATTCATTTAGACCGTTGTCGGTGAAATTCATAAGAACAATTTGCAAGGGTATTTTTAAGAAAAATTTAATACTTCCCTACGAATGTATAAATTTTGAGCACTCTTAATCAGTGTCGCTACGAAAAATCAACGGGTGGCTAGACGTTCATTGAATGGAACTAGCGATGCAATTCTTTCAAAATAATATAAAATATCTCGATAAAAATCTGTTTCAAAACGCTCAAACCTAAAGACAAATGAAATCTTAGTATCTTCTTCTTTCACAATCGCCGCTCACTGCCTGTCGTTGCAATTGTGCTCCCAATTTTTTGACTACCTGTTTTGACAGCGAATTTCGCGCTACTGTATACCATCGGAAAATCATATAGGTAAAAAAATAATGATCGCTAACCAATTTTTTAGAAATAATAACACTTTTTAAATTCGAAATTGTGTTCTTTTTCAATTACATATATGGCGCAACAAAAGCATCTTCATAACTGGGCTGCTAAGCATTACGTGCATTTTCTAAATAATCAAATACTAAAATAAATATGCATTCCAAAATTACTTACTATCCTATAATAGGTATTATAAATGATTTTTCGACACTATATAAAAGCGTAAGAAAATTCTAAAAAATTTGTACACGTTTAAAAGACGCAGAACTACGAGCGAATGTTTATTATACCCAACTATTACTACTCACATCACCGTGAAAGTTAAGTGGCGCGCTTGTGGGGGGGGGGGGGGCATGACCCTTGTGACCGCCCCTTGTATACGCGCCTGCTAGAGCGCTTCTCAAGAACATCAATGAAGCGCTTGCTTCTGCGGACATGCCTATGTTAAAAGACTGAGATAGGGAATAGAACCGCTTCAAGAGGTTTCTTAGAGCGCTCTTTTTCCCATGTCGGTACATAATATTTATAATGTTCGTGTAAATGTGTAGTTGCCACAGTTCTTTGTCATGACTTTTCTCTACAGTTACCTCAAAGTTTAGCCTAAAGAATCTGTCATAATGTAAGAAACTTAAGTTTTTCTAGATATATTGGCATGAAAATAAGGGGAGTCTGGTGGGCGGATGTAGGGAAATGAGCGGGTGGTTGGAAGATGGAGGATGAGGATGCGTAAGGGAAAGTTTGGTCATAACGATGAGGGCGAGGATTAGATTAGAGAGTAGATGCTTTACGTTAATGTTGTCTAAAAATGTGAAGCTTTTTAAAAATCGACCATAAGGTCTAGGCTACCTCAGTACCACTTAAAGGTCAAAAAATGTTCACAGGGGCACTCAAAGATATCACCACAGTGTAGAGCGATTCCACTATCACTCCTTATGGTCGAAATGTCTTACGGCATTCAAAATAATCCCATCGTACAACCAATTTAAGTAGGCCCCCTGCATACGACCCACAAGCTCACGTTCCTATTTCTTGTATATATTACTTGGGCTCTTGTTTCAAAAAGCGAACTACATTTAATTCGAACCATTCGTGTATACTGTGGCTAAAGATAATCTTTAACGCCCTATATTACACATGAGTATGGAGAATCATCTAAGGATACAAAATGGAAAAATGTAGACGTAAATAAAATTTGGCCTTAAATTTGATTGTCAGTTATTTTCACACCTAAATATACCTTCAGCTGCCATATATCATGGGGCACCAATTAGCCTCCTGAAATATTTCAATTACGCACCATTTGACCCAGATTAGGAGAACTTTTGCCTAACTTTCCCAGATATAGAGCTCTATCGAAATCTCTAACGGTTACTATACTGGTTATTATGATGTTGATGAAAGTTTTCATATCGCCAAAACTAACAGAATATAGTATTCAGCAATTCCTGCAATCCAAAATTTCGTTTTGCTCTTTTCTTCTACTACCCAGTTCTTCCCGATTTCCAACCTTCGTTTTATAGCCTAATAATGTAATCGTCTCTGTCCATATAGTTTATGGTCGAGAATCTTACTTTCTCTTGCTTACAAATAAAACTATACTGAACATTTTCCCCTCACGCACAAATCAGATAATTTAAAAGCAAAATGAATTGTTGCTGACGAAACTTCCTGAAAGGTTATTATGTTTTATATACCTGTATATGATTACCTATACATATTTAATCAAAGGGAGAATTCTCTCTGCCAACTACCCTAAAGAGAGTGCTTATTAATTGGACTCTTTATACTAAGTGCAACCATTCACACCCCATTCGACACTTACACTAGTGGTTTCGATGTCACCAAAATGGACAGGACTTGAGCGTATTTCATGGTCTGTACTCACGCGATTAATCAATTTCCTTTGAGAATAAAGTGTTTGCTGATTAAAATGGAATAAAAGGGTTGCGTGTAGAACGACAGTTTTTTCCGCAACAGTTTTAATTACCTTACCGGGGTATCTACAGTGCGCTAAGTAATTTATTGATAGTATGATCGAGGCCTCGGTCGATGAAGATATATAACCTCCTCTCCATGTGGTGGATTTATAATATTTTCATATACAAATTTGCAGTTCATCCTAGTTTTCCTCGTTGTATTCCAACTTGCCTAAAAATGTTGAGAAAAATTTAAGCTTCGATTTTCTGTTTCCTAACTGTCCTACCAAATCTGGGATTTATAATGGGTTCGTACTTATATAAATCTCCTACCGACTACAGCCATTCTTAAAAAGCCATGAATAATTCATTTCTTGCATGCTTTAAATGGTCATAAATTATTCAAAGGACAACTTTTTGCTCGTTGCATTTTACAAACTTTCATTCATATGGCAAGCACACTATTAAGGGACATGTCCTCCTGATTGTCGCCATTTACTTCCACCAGGCTTTTAGAAATATACACAAAGTGAGAATACCCAGAATCCTTTGATCTGCCTTACGAAAATATCATTAGTTTCCGTATGTGAATCACCTGTAGGTAAGTGCATAATATTATCGAAGCGGTCGTGTACACTTTATACAGGGTGACCCATACGTACCGCATTTCCTTTTTACCCCGGATTCCTCACTCAATTTCGAGAAATAAATTATATTGGTGGAGAGCCGAAAAATGCACGGTGTGGGCGGTAGGGGGGCTTTGAGATTTTGGGTGCTTTTTATCCTAATACCATTTAACTTTCTTGTTATACACCCTATGAAGGTGACTTGCATCTCAGGTGATAGTAAACCCTCTACGGTTTCCAACAAATGTCCAACCACCCTCTACCCCTTTTTCGCCGGCAGATATAGGACGTCAAAGCCGAAAAATTGGAAAATTTTGCAATTTCTTTTTTAATTTTAACGATTTTTCCGATAAAAGGCAAGATATGGATAGCACTTTCTTCCAAGATTTCGAGAGCTCCGAATGTTACCTTTCATTTGATCCTGATCATGTACCTACCTAAATGCTACCATTTTTTAGATATTCCTGCTTTTATGATGCATAATTTCATGAGTTTATCTAATTTGTGTGAAATTGCATAAAATTAGGCGCGATTTCTATTGTTATTAGCAAAATTAATGAAATTATGTATTATAAAAACGGGAATATCTAAAAAACGGTAGCATTTAGATAGGTAAATGTGCATAGTCAAATTAAAGGTAACATTCGGGGGTTTCTAAATATATATATTTCTCGAAATTGAATGAGGAATCCGGGCTATAAAGGAAATGCGGTAAGTATGGGACACCCGCATAATGGTTCTATAGATTAGGAGATATGATTCTCTTGGGGTAAATCACAAATGAGTGTTGTTCTGGTTTACTTCGGGTTTCTACAGCTGGTTGCATTTAAAACTTTTTGAACAAATTCGTTAATTATTCTCCGTTAATAATTTATTGTTTTGTATGATGTGTACATCGAATACGCGTTTTGCCTAGGTTTTTGTTCTTTAAATAAATAACTATCGGATAGTTATGAAGCAGTTTTCAAATGGACTAAATCGGGCAACCCCTTCTTGGTGTTGCCATATACAAATTTAGGTTCTTACATATACTGTGAAAACAATCAGTCCTAAATATTTTTTTTGTACTAAAAACTTCTTCAGGATACGAAATCCTATAAAATTAGTTGTAATCATTTTTTCTGACCGACGAACCGTTCTAGAAACATATGCGAAAAACCACTTCAAATATTAAACTTGCATAGATCGGTGACCATACGAAATTTAATACGGGCATTCAATTCAATTCAATTTAATTTATTAAGCTGGCTGGTACACAAGATTTAACAATCTTTTGTAAGTACTCAAAAATACAGTTACAGTGAAAAAAATGTTCAAATAGTTACTTATGCTAAGCGTTAATATCAAATATTATTTAAAATAAAATCAGACAGCAAAAACTAAATTCAAGTAGGATTATATTATGAAAAATAATGCTACCACAAATATACTCAAGCAAGTGATAAATAATGTTATATTAAAGACATTAGTCCATAAAGCAAGAAAATAACTAATAAACTAGCAGCATTCTTTAAACCATTTAGATCTTAATTGAATATAGCAACCTCATAAATTCACCGACAGTAATCGCTCTCTGCATAATATCAATTAATGTGTTTCAAAGCCGTGGGATCTGAATGAAGAAAGAACTTTCCTGAACCAAGTAATAATGACGTGGAATCCGAAGATCATAACGACGCCTAGATTGGAGAAACTGAAGCACATCCATTAAGTAATCAGGGCGTTTAGTACGGATTAGCTTGAAGAGGAATAGAATTGCTTGTCGTCGTAAATGTATTCTGGGTATAAAATCTACGTAAGTTGAAAATAAAGCGAATACAATTATTATAGGTACAATAGATTAGATTTGTGTATAGGCGTTAGCCTCGCAATCACTGCGACCTGAAAGATCTATTGTGAGTCCCCGTTGAATTTACTCCATTTATAGGTTTAGACTGTTAATAAAGTCTAGAACCATTCTGTATATAGTTAACTCAATAGTATACATACCTATATATACATTGGAGTGATGATTTTTTTGTTAATTTTGCAATTATAACGTAAATATGAAATTTTGAAAGTTTTGATTTTTCCTTCACTATCCCGGAGCCCTCTCACGCAGGATGAAGGTTGTCTAGGCTCGCCTAGTCTCTCTCTCTCTACAGGTCAAATAGTCGTCGCAAACCTCCATACACTTTACCCAGCACTCCGCGAACATGATCACAACATTTCATTCTCACATTATGAGCAACACCGGGATTCGTAACTTCGCTTACCCTAGTCAATGTTTCACCCCCAAACATGATGTGCGGAAGGTCAGTTTTCAAAGTATTATTAGAAAAAATTATATATTTAGACTTATTAGGATTTAACATCAAAAGACTACGCTGAGACCAATCATAGATTCGTACTAAGTCATCATTAATCCTTACAATGGAGTCTTCAATAAGACCGAGAGGTCTACTACGGTATATTTGTAGGTCATCAGCTTATAAATGGGTACTAACCTCTTGAACAATGTCTGGTAAGTCATTGATGAATAAGGAAAACAGCAATGGGCCTAAGATTGGTCCTTGTGGAACGCCACAGAAAAGCGGCTGTAAATCAGAGTAACGATCGTTCACTCGCACTTGTTGATATCTGTCACATAAAAAACTCTGTATCAATTTGGCAGGACTAGAAGAAAACCGGAAAAATGTCTGAGGTTTGTTGAGGAGCATCGAGTGATTTACACAGTCAAAAGCTTTAGTAAAATCGAGTAGTACCAGTATTCCAATCTCGTCGTTATCTAGGCCTTTTCTTAAATCAGTGGTAACCTTTAGGACAACCGATTCACAGCTATATCCTGGTCTGAAACCTGATTGCCAACGTGAAAGCATTCTATTGTTCTCAACAAACAATTGGATCTGAGTGTACATCACCTTTTCCAAAACCTTTGCGAGGAAACACATTCTTCGGACAGCTCAGACCAATTAATGCTGTTAAAATCACGATAAGGAAAATAGTTTGATATTTGACTAGGACAAGGTGCAAAATGATACCTTAGAAAAATTACATCATGGTCGAGAAAACTTGGAGCATTCAGCTGATTATGAAAGAGTATGCGATTTTCTTCACTGATTATGAACAAATCCAAGAGCGAAGGATTTGCTTTATTATATTAGGTGGGGAGATTATTTAATATGTGCAAATATACAAACTGAGTGAAATCTCTAAAATCGTGGGCAAGTGCGTTTGACGATAAGAGATTAACATTAAAGTCACCCCCTACAAGGACGTAACTATGAATATGAGCCACCTAAGCAAGCGCGTTTTCAAATTCAGCAGCATTTTCGTGCGAAAAACAGTTTGGGCATTCATCTGCGGTATCATAAGGACTGATCTTAGACCCATTCGAGCTTTTTTACTTGTTATCATTCGTTTTTCTTATTTAACGCTAATTTGGTTAGATGAATCTGCTCAAGCTGAGTGTTTTAAATGTGTGATATGATATCATTATTTGGTAACCCAAACACAACTTTCAACTTGCTTGCGTCAGATGAAGAATTTGCTGCCAAGATTATTTACAATTTTTTGGTTAATAATCTGCCAGTTTAGTAGTACTTTCCAAGCACTCGTCCGTTTTAATTTATTGGAGGCAGATATTCTTCTCGTATGCTTTACGAGTAGATGGTAGTTTCATCTGTAGATTTATATCTATTAAATTTGCTTGGGAATCAAAAATTCTCCCTTTAAAAGCAGTTCATACTTTTTTTTCTATAAATGTCCTTTCGCATGATTTTCGTGTATGGTACACCAATACGGATACCTTTTCCTGGTTGAATCCCATTATAAAAAGACCCCACAGAAGATTGTACCAACAATGGCAATTTGTACATAAATTACAGACATTTGTGGCCAGATTCTATTACAAAACGGCCGAATTAAGGCTGTTTCATTTAAGTTGAAGGGAATATTTAAACAGACTCTCGTGCTGCAGTTGGTGGAAGCAACGAAACTAATAAGCCTCACCGAGTTAAATATTGCTACCAAATTATAAACATTTCCAATATAATTTTCAACCTTTCCAAACTAACAATATTTCTCATGGAATAAGGATAAAAATCGTATGGTTTGCAAAGTACGACAGATCTGTCTGTACGCTTCAGGAAAAACTGACTATCATAATAATCCTGTTACCATATATACATATCTAACAATGCTAGCCAATATGTGTGCTGTTCTGTTTAAAACACAAAAGGAAAAATATGAAATTTGAATAGAAGACGTTAAATAAAATCCAATAGAGATAGGAGAAGAGAGGAGAAATTAGCGTCTGCTGACAGCCGTTAGTAGGTAAACTATGCGGTTTCTGGACCAAGTGCATGTGTACTTATTCGACCTTGAGTGGGTGGTAAAATTTGCTTGTTAGAAGTAAGTTCAGATGGTTGGCATGAATTGTGTGTGTGTGTGTGTGTGTGTGTGTGTGTGTGTGTGTGTGTGTGTGTGTGTGTGTGTGTGTGTGTGTGTGTGTGTGTGTGTGTGTGTGTGTGTGTGTGTGTGTGTGTGTGTGTGTGTGTGTGTGTGTGTGTGTGTGTGTGTGTGTGTGTGTGTGTGTGTGTGTGTGTGTGTGTGTGTGTGTGTGTGTGTGTGTGTGTGTGTGTGTGTGTGTGTGCGTGTGTGTGTGTGTGTGTGTGTGTGCGTGCGTGTGTGTGTGTGTGTGTGTGTGTGTGTGTGTGTGTGTGTGTGTGTGTGTGTGTGTGTGTGTGTGTGTGTGTGTGTGTGTGTGTGTGTGTGTGTGTGTGTGTGTGTGTGTGTGTGTGTGTGTGTGTGTGTGTGTGTGTGTGTGTGTGTGTGTGTGTGTGTGTGTGTGTGTGTGTGTGTGTGTGTGTGTGTGTGTGTGTGTGTGTGTGTGCGGTGTGTGTGTGTGTGTGTGTGTGTGTGTGTGTGTGTGTGTGTGTGTGTGTGTGTGTGTGTGTGTGTGTGTGTGTGTGTGTGTGTGTGTGTGTGTGTGTGTGTGTGTGTGTGTGTGTGTGTGTGTGTGTGTGTGTGTGTGTGTGTGTGTGTGTGTGTGTGTGTGTGTGTGTGTGTGTGTGTGTGTGTGTGTGTGTGTGTGTGTGTGTGTGTGTGTGTGTGTGTGTGTGTGTGTGTGTGTGTGTGTATGTGTGTGTGTGTGTGTGTGTGTGTGTGTGTGTGTGTGTGTGTGTGTGTGTGTGTGTGTGTGTGTGTGTGTGTGTGTGTGTGTGTGTGTGTGTGTGTGTGTGTGTGTGTGTGTGTGTGTGTGTGTGTGTGTGTGTGTGTGTGTGTGTGTGTGTGTGTGTGTGTGTGTGTGTGTGTGTGTGTGTGTGTGTGTGTGTGTGTGTGTGTGTGTGTGTGTGTGTGTGTGTGTGTGTGTGTGTGTGTGTGTGTGTGTGTGTGTGTGTGTGTGTGTGTGTGTGTGTGTGTGTGTGTGTGTGTGTGTGTGTGTGTGTGTGTGTGTGTGTGTGTGTGTGTATGTGTGTGTGTGTGTGTGTGTGTGTGTGTGTGTGTGTGTGTGTGTGTGTGTGTGTGTGTGTGTGTGTGTGTGTGTGTGTGTGTGTGTGTGTGTGTGTGTGTGTGTGTGTGTGTGTGTGTGTGTGTGTGTGTGTGTGTGTGTGTGTGTGTGTGTGTGTGTGTGTGTGTGTGTGTGTGTGTGTGTGTGTGTGTGTGTGTGTGTGTGTGTGTGTGTGTGTGTGTGTGTGTGTGTGTGTGTGTGTGTGTGTGTGTGTGTGTGTGTGTGTGTGTGTGTGTGTGTGTGCGAAGTACAAAGGGGCCGCCGTAAAATTTGCAGTTAGATGCAGAGAAGAAAATGTGTGGGAGTGAATTAAATGTGCGAGGCTTGTTTGAAGTACAAAGGGGCCGCCGTAAAATTTGCGGTTATGTGTACAGTAGAAAATGTGTGGGAGTGAATTAAATGTGCGCGGCTTCTTTGAAGTTCAAAGGGGCCGCCGTAAAATTTGCGGTTAGATGTACAGTAGAAAATGTGTGGGAGTGAATTAAATGTGCGCGGCTTCTTTGAAGTACAAAGGTGCCGCCATCGTTAGAAGTTCAGATGGCTAGCATGCATTTGTGCAGTCGTCTTTAAGTGGGCACAAAGGGACCGCCGGATGTGTGGGAAAACTGTGGTGAGAAGTTCAGATCACTAACATGGGTTTGTGCAACTACATTTAACTTGGCCTTTTAGCCTAGAATAATGCACTATATAAGATGGAGATAATTACATGAATATATCAGTACAAGATTAAATTCAGCTGAAGTTACATCTGATCAGAGGGAAAAAATGGATCAGCATCAAAGGATAAATAACGTTTTAAGCAGTGTCAACGCTTGTGGCTATAAAGAAATATTGAAGGTAAAGGATGTGGAGGTTAATAAAGCATATAAGGTAATAAACGCTCGTAGAAGTTCAACCCAATATGGACAAAAGATTTTATTGGAACTGGAGTCGAATGTTATTTACCTACCAAAGCGTTTCGATATTTTATCCGATGAGGTTCTCGAAGATATCAACAAAGAAGGCAGTTTCTACATAGTTAATGAAGGTGAAATAGGAAAATCTTTTAATCTAAGGATTTCACATCAAACTGAATTGAATGAGTCTGCAAATTTTTATAATCTATCATATTAAAAATGTATTTTATAAAAAAAAAAAAAATTAAAAAAACTGAACTGAGTCAAAATATGGTTGTTTTTATTATTCATTTTTTCTTTTTAACTAAGAAATAGGAGTGGGGTGATTTTATTATAAAAAATGGTACACTCATGCATTAATTATCAAAGAGAACCGATGGCGCGGCTTCTTTGAAGTTGGGGTTGGTGTGCATGTGCGGTTTTGCGCAACAGAAAATATGTGTGTGGCACTACGCCAACCGCCGGATAGCGCGGCTTCTTTGAAGTTGGAGTTTTATGCAGACATTTTTTTGGTATAAAATGGGGCACTTAATGTGTGAATTATCAAAGTTTCTGATAATATCTACGCAGAAGGTTATTGTTGGTACAAATATTAATTATCAAAGTTCGTGATAATACCCAAAGCGACAGCTAACATTTCAATCTGATATTGTTGTGAGTTTTTAGATTTGTGGAACAATGGCTTCAATTACAAAGAACATAGTGAATATGGTTGAAGAAATCAAAATTGCCTTCAGGAATTTAAGTGGTCGTCCGGAGGAAATCAATGACGCTCTTAAAAAATGTGTATTATATATTCGGCGATCGCGTTCAGTGTTAGGGATGAGTTCCAATGTGGGGACTAAAAGGTGTCTTCAAAGATGTATTATAGAACTCAAAGGATTTAAGATAAAGCTCTACTCACTATTGCATCAAGGTCGTGGTAATAGTTCTCAAGCAAAGTCTAGAAAATCTCGTGTCGTTTGGGAGGATGTAGAATCAGCATTTATGGATCGAATCAGGACAGGAGTTGTAGTTAATTTAATTCATAAGGACCCCAAAATATTTTTAGAAGATGCTCAACATTTATTTTCACGACGGATTCAAAACATTTTAAAGAAGTATAACACACTTACGATTAATACTACTTTCTGTGGAGAGTTTAAAATTACTCGAAAGGATGATGACGTATTTGAATTTAAATATTTTTATACAAAGAATGTGGTGGTAGATCGTGGTACAGATTTAAAGCAATGGTTTTTTGAAAATATTCAACAGAATATACTAGTTCAACTAGAAGAATTTCAAGAGCGTGATAGTGGATGGGCTTTATCAAGTATTATTAATTTAGCCGTGAATATTAATAAGTACGAACCCTTTCGAGGGTCATCATATATCGACTTACCACCTGAAATAAAGTGTAAACATGCATGCATTAACATTAATAATGAGGATTCTGCATGCTTTGCATGGGCTATAGTTTCAGCACTTTACCCAGCCGAACATCATACAAATAGAGTATCAAGTTATCCACATTACAGCGAGATTTTGAATTTGAATGGAATTGGTTTACCTCCTGAATTAAATGAAATAACTAAATTTGAAAAGTTAAATGCTATATCCATAAACATATTTGCTTTGGAAAAAAGAAAAAAACAACTTCACACAGTTCCAGTTCGTCTTACAAAAGACCGGCAAGATAAACACGTTAATTTATTATTAACTCAGAATTATTATGACGATGATGATGATGATGATGATGATGGTGATGAAAATGGGGTGGAGGAGGATTCTAACTTTGAAATTAAATACCATTATTGTTGGATTAAAGACTTGTCACGCCTAGTTTCCCGTCAACTCTCTAAAACACATAGAAAACAGTATATTTGCGATAGGTGCCTTCATTACTTCTATTCAGAAGAAAAACTAGCTGCACATGTTGATGACTGCGCGAAAATGAATGAGTGCAAAATTCTCTTGCCAACAGAATACAATAAATGGTTGAAATTTAAAAATTTTAATTTTAAGGAAAGCGCACTTTTATAATATATGCTGATTTAGAATGTTTGTTGAAACCTCTTTCTAATGATGAATTGGGGAAAACAACAAGATACCAAAAACATGAGGTCTACAGTGTCGGATATTATTTCAACTGTTCTTTTAATAGCAGCCTGAGTGTCTTTCGTTATTATAGAGGTGCTGATTGTCAGCATTGGTTCGTAGACCAACTACAACAGATTCTGAGAAAGGCAGAGGACATATTTTCAGAGATTAAACCACTCATTAGGTTAACTGAAGATGAGAAAGTGCAATTTACACAAGACAAATATTGTCATATTTGTGAACAACCTTTTGCAATTGGAATAAAACGTGTACGAGATCATTGCCATCTAACTGGAAAATATAGAGGTCCAGCTCATGAAGAATGTAATCTTAATTATCAAGATACACGTATAATTCCGGTAGTATTCCACAATTTGAGCTTTTATGACGCTCACTTTGTAATAAAGGAACTTGCAACTGCATTTGAAGGCAGAGTGGATCTTTTGCCAATTAATAAAGAACGATATATATCATTTACAAAGAATGTTAGATATAGTGAAATTAAATTCCGTTTTATTGATTCACTCAAATTTATGGCATCATCTTTAGATAAACTGGTGTCATATTTACCTAAAGAACAGTTGCTTATAACAAAAAAGGAGTGGAACCATTTGAATTCTTCAGAATTTGAGCTAGTGACGAGAAAAGGTGTATTTCCTTATGATTACACTAGCGACTTGGGAAAATTGGATGAGGTAACATAACCACCTCGGGAAGCGTTTTATAACCAGTTAAATGAATCTGATATTTCTCATGATGATTACCTACATGCACAAACTGTGTGGAAGACAATTCTCATACAAACTCTTGGTGAATATTCAGATTTGTATTTAAAGATCGATGTTCTACTTTTAGCTGACGTTTTTGAGAATTTTAGAGAGGTATGTGGAAAAACATATGGTTTGGATCCTGCGCACTATTTTACTCTACCAGGATTAACATGGGATGCTATGCTGAAATACACCAAAATAGAGCTGGAGTTATTAACTGATATCGATATGGTTATGATCATAGAACGAGGAATTCGAGGTGGAATAAGTCAGTGTTCAAATCGATATAGCAAAGCGAATAATAGCTATATGATAAACTATAACGATCAAGAGGATTCCAAATATCTCATGTACTTTGATGTTAATAATTTATATGGTTGGGCAATGTCCCAGTATCTTCCAACACATGATTTCAAATGGGTGAATACAGATATAGAAATTACTCATGTATCGGATGAATCACCATTTGGTTACATATTAGAAGTCGATCTTGAGTACCCACAACATCTGCATGATAAACATTCAGATTTACCATTTTGTTCAACACATGAAGCACCTGTAGGATCTAAGGAACAAAAACTGATGACTACATTATTTAATAAAGAAACGTATGTTATTCATTATAAAAATCTGAAGCAGTGCATAGCTCATGGACTTATTTTGAAAAAAGTACATCGACTTCTTCAATTCAATCAGTCTCCGTGGTTAAAGAAATATATTGACTTAAATACTGAAATGCGTAAGAAAGCTAGAAATGAATTTGATAAAAACAATAATAAGCTTATGAATAATGCAGTGTTTGGAAAAACCATGGAAAACGTACGTAAACATTCAATAGTAAAATTGCTTACTAAGTGGGAAGGTCGATATGGAGCCAAAGTTATGATAGCTAAACCGAATTTCAACAGCAGATCTATTTTCGATAGAAATTTGGTTGCCATTGAATTAAATAAGACTGAAGTGTATTTTAATAAACCCATTTACATAGGAATGTGTATACTTGATATTTCTAAAACATGTGTTTATAAATTTCATTATGATTATATTTTACCAAAAATGGAGAAAAATTGTAATCTGTTGTATACTGATACCGACTCTCTAATTTATGAATTTAAATGTGATAATATTTATAGAATCATTAGATCTGATGTTAATTATTTTGATACTAGCGATTATCCGCAGAACAATGTATATAATATACCTTTAGTAAATAAAAAAGTTCCTGGGGTTATGAAAGATGAATTGAATGGGAAAATAATAACTGAATTTATAGGATTGAGATCAAAAATGTATAGTATAAGAGTAAATAATGATGAAATGAAATTTTCCTAAAAAAAAGGAAAAGAAAAACAACATAAACAGTTTGAATGTAAACCCGGAAAGCCTGGTAAAAGGGGATAAGATTTCCCCGTATTTTTTATTATACCTACCCCCAGGAAATTAGTTTGAACTTTTGGAATTGAAATATGGAATTGGTGCAACTCATGCGCACTACACGTGTATACTTAGAATACTTCTACTTATCTCAGAAAAATGAAATTCATGGAATTGAACTCATGCTCTGGGCCAAGAACATCTCGAGCAGTGGTCGTGTTACTCTCGGTGAATAAAGACGCGAACATTGTTCACAACTGTGTGATTTAATGGGAGGTGTTTGCAGGAAATTTAGTACTTACTATGTCAAAGTTAGCTAAAAGAGAAGTGTTACCCTCTATCAGTTTCCGGTAACTTATGTTGCCGGCACTAAAGTGTGTAAAAAAATTACGTAGGTTCGAGAATCATTATTTAGTTTTTGATGTTTTGTCCGGGTTTTAAAAGTTTGCGAATAAAGTTCTTCTAAAAAGTAGAAAACAATTAAAAAATATAACCTCAAAGTTAGAGAATACTGGTGTGTAGAACCTAAATAAAGGAAGAGAATATATATAAATTGTTTGTCTGCCAGTGTCTAGTGATTGTGTTTTTTTCTCTCTGTTTATACTCGAAAGTGCTCCTCGACTGTCGGCGGCTTTTATCTTCTCTCCACCCTTGAATCGGATTAACCGGCTTCAGCAGAACAATTTTTGTGTGGGAATTATTGACACTTCTGGTGTAACTTTCTGTGAATTTTTTTTTTGTTTTTTTTTCAAGAGTATATGCACATGAATACATTATTTTTGAAGAGTAAAATCAGCGGAAAATTATTAATGGTAGTGTAATAAATGGTGCTCTTGATGTGAATATAAAGGGACTACTAAATATAAGTAGAACAACCAGAATACTGGTTTGGAATAAATTGAGTTCAGTAAGTTTTTTATCTATAACTATAACATATACCCCATATAATTGAAAAGATGAAAAAAAAACTTTGTTTTAAAACCCCTTATATTTAGATTCTTTCCCTCTGTATTACCCCTTGTTTTTGGGGTCGCTAATTCAAAATTTAGTCGTTATTGCCATGATATACACCAGTAGTAATCTACCACACCGCAGTCCTGGAATAAAGCCAAACAAGCGCAACCTAGAAGGTGACCACAATATTGAAATCCAATTTAATATTTTATTACATTTTTATGTACCTTCCATAAACTCACTTTACCCCCTTTCCTCTATCCCTTCCACCTTTAGTACCTCTTCAACTTCAGAGGCGATGAAAAAAAATTAAAATCTCGTTGATTGTCTGAATTGTTGGTTAAATGATGCGAACTTACTGTGCTGAGGAGAGTAGGTTGGTAAATGAAGAAGTGAACAATGTTGACTGTTGGCAAATGGCAAGGGTAGTTGTAGCAGTGTGTAGGGGTTGTCGGTTGATGGGGCAGGAAAAACGAAGAATGAATAAAGTTAGAGCGGAAAAGAAGGCGGTGGTGATGTGGGTCATGTCGGGAGTGGGCGGCTTGGTTGGTTGGTTAATGGTGGATAACAAAATTAAATTGGTGGAAACGACTCTGCTGAACTTTTTTGCTGTGTGTTCCACCCCTTTTTAAACACGTTCATATATGTCATGTTACATCTCTGCTCCTGACGTTCTGCAGGCTAAATATCATCTACATAATGATAGTATATATATGTATGTAGATGCATGTACGTTAGGAAAGACCTGGAACGGGAAAAAACGATAAAGGTACACTAAACACCATAGTATGAAAGAGAATCCCGCTTCTCTAATTGTGTACAAAATTTCCCTCCTTCTCGTATAATTGTGCATAATTGTGCTCTTTTCATTTCCATTACATTTCTCTCTAAGGCCCGCGGGCTCTTTACTGTTGTTGATTATTATGTGAGAGGATCGATATATGTATAAGGTATTGTTTATGTTTATTCTATTTTAACAAAAAATGCTTTTAAGAAGTTACATTATGTCCATCATTATGAAGCAATTTGCTTAAGAGAGATGCTTACTCCCTGCATGAAGTGTTGATTGTACATGTTTTCTAGCAGAGTAGAGAAATAACCAAATTTAGTATTCTTGTTTTTTTTATGTATTGTGTCTTATTCACTTGACCTATCTTATAAATGAACTTTGTTGAAAAGACATGGTAAATTAATTTCCAACCCTAAAGAATATCTTTTAAAAGATACTTCATATATGTAGATATACTCGTAAGAATGTATATACCCATCGTATATTGTTCATTCTTTTGTTTTAGTTAATTATCTACTTGCGGAACATCTGTCAATTAGGCCATGTGCGTAAATTGAATTTAGTAATGATATGAAGATTTATTTTATTAATTTTTTAATAAGCAGTTCACCCGATAGTAAACAGGCAACTACTTGCGACCGAATTAATTTGGAAAAATTGATCTACAAAAGAAATGTAATTAGAAGAAAAGTTACTAAACCTAAATTAAAACAAAGAGTAAAATAGAAATACAAAACTACAACTAAAGCTAAGGTAATGTAATAAAAAAAAAATTTAAAAAATTAGAAAAAATAAAAGAGGTAAAAATAAACATATTTAATAATAAAAATAAGCAAATAAAAAATTATACTGAAAGTACCTAATCAATTAAAAAATCAAATAAAAAAAAGGTATTAATAAATGAATAAATAAATTAAAAACTACCAACAATTAATAATAATATTACCGAAAGGAAGCAAAAAATGGAAGAAGGCAGATATAGAAAGAAATATAGAAACATGAAGAAAAATTAAATAAAAATCAAAAATAACAACAAGAAGCAAAGGAAAATATCAATACATATAAAAAAGAAAATCTTCTTCTAAGAAAGGATTTTATCCATAGCATTACGTTTAAATGTTAAAAGGCGAGAATAAAAGAGATCAAATTAATTGAAATAATCATTTGAATTCTTACAATAGGAGACTTAAATCTTATATTTGTGCGATGTGATTCATTGGCAGCAAACCGGCCAATTTCGTATTGACTAAATTCTGTCCGAATTTATTTAATGAAATGCTAGTCTCGCATAGGGCTAATCTTGCTAGGCATTCAAGTAAATATTTATTATTTCGCCTCGTATCCAATTCACACTTAAACATTATTTCAATATTTTTTATATTTTTATATGAAGTCAGCTTGGCTGTACACTTTGACGTATATGGCAGGCAGGAACCGATCCATACTGATGAGTAATACGGTTGCTGCTATTACGAAACGCCTGCCTTTTCATCAAATCAAAGATCACACCAAGATCACAGATTTTAGTAACCTTAGATATAGGAATTCCATCAAGGTGATAATTCCAGTGAATGATATTCAATTTTCTAGCATAGGTAATATATTTGCACTTGCGGATTTCCAAAGAAAGGAAATAGATTAAGAATATTACAGATCCAAGTATAGCGCCTTGCAGGACTCCAACAGATTGGGTGAACGAATCTTAAAACTATTTATTACCACTCTTAAGGTGGGAGGAGTACCTGCAAACTTTCAAAAAATCGATGACATAATCTAAAAGTGCAACTATTCAAGATTATTGTGTGAAAATTTCAGATTGATCTGATAAAAATTGAAGAAGTTATGAGACTTGGAAAAGTACCACCTTGAACATATATGTACATTCTCTTTAAATATAACTCAAAACTTTAAACGCAATTATCTCGGAGCTAGGATTTCTAGGTCTGATTTAGCTGCAATTTGTTTTTGTTATATATCAATCTATTTTCTTTAATCTTTGATGTCTTTGATGTAAATTCTATTTTTCATAGCCAATCAAATGCCGTTTTTTAGGTGAAAATGAACACTAGATGATTGTAAAGTCGGTATTTTGTTAATAATTGGTTGTTTCCAAAAACGCACGATCAAGAACTGTTGCTGGGTTTTGCCAATAGAATCCCGTTTGATTTTTTGATATAACAGGATTTTTCAGTCATCAGAAGTTGTCACCGCAAGTATCCTTGCTATAACATTGTCCTCAAAGAGCTGGTACCATGGGCATAAAGTCGAATTATACCTACTTTTTTTCATACAAATGTTAAAATTTTCGAATCAAGTGGAACATTATTCAACTCAAGTGCAACAATATTCACACGGTAATGATTTTAAATCTACTAATGTCTCTTCTACAATGCGTATTTCGCGATTTATGACATTTTCAAAATTTCGCAAAAATGCTATCCTGATCTTCTTTAAAAATATATATATACATATATATTTTTTTGTATTTATGCTAGGACAGTCAAATATGCCTCATTTGAAAGATCGTATTTCGGGCTATCTAAAAAAAATAGAATCTTAAAAATATACGCGAAAAAGTCATCAAGGATAAGGATTTTATCCTTTATCCTTGAATATCCTCGAAGACGTACTTTTGATTGTGCTCATTTTCTTATATTTTATACCTTATATTATCCACTAAAACATATCAGACATTCAACTTGGGATCTCGACGGGATCAAGTAGTAAAAAATCAAGAAAATTTCACAAAAATATATTTATAACTACCTACAAATAACAAAAAAATTGTTTATATACAGGGTTTCCCGTACGTAGTCTTGTATATGAAGCCTATAGTTAGGCCGTGCTTAAACAAGCAAAAAATTGTACTAAAGGAAGGAAGTTCCTGGTTGAGAAAAGTGTTTTGCTCTATATTTATTTTTTAGACTTGAATTCTTTGTGTTTCTTATGCCTTTTTTTTGTGGAAATATTTCGTCACGGGAAGGATTGAGGAATATTGTTTATGTAGTTTTCAACGAGGGGAGGATCATCATGTATGTGTGGCCTGAACAATAGTAGTTAAAAAAAACACAAGTTAAATGTCCAAAATTTTATCTTTGATGAAAAATTTATAAACCTTCGTAAAGGTCGAAAGTATAAATCATCATCGCAGGACGTAAAGTTAAGAAGTTACAGGATGATATATAAAAACATACCCAAATATTTTTAAATCCCGTTATCTCGAAAACCGTAAGGATTTTCCCCCCCACCCCCATAAAATTTTTTCTTGTCTAAGCATGGCCTCTCTATAGCCTTCATATGCAAGACCACATACGTGTCACCCTGTATAGAATAAATATTTTTTTAAATATATTTTTGTGAAATTTTCTTGATTTTTTACTCCTTGATCCCGTCAAGATACCAAGTTGAAATTCTAATATGTTTTAGTGGATAATATAAGGTATAAGATATAAGAAAATGAACAAAATCAAAAGTACGTCTTCGAGGATATTCAAGGATAAAAGAAAAAATCCTCATTATTTGATCCCCTCTAATGAAATAAACACTGTTAATATTATTAGTATTATGTTAGTATTTATTATAATGTATCGTTTAAGATATCTATCATGTCTGTTCATGTGGGACCTAAAACGGGCATTCCCCGTGTAATATATCATTATTTTCAATATATGTGCATGTAGTATATCTAAGAATTGTTTTGTTCATATGTAATAAGTTTTTCTTTTTACCAGCGTGACCATGAATAATCTAGAACTTTCCATACCAAGCTGTATGTCGATGATGCTATTTTAGCGGTGCCTAACGATAAAGTAGACGTGGTAGTGAATCACTTTAATGATATTAAAGAGAAGCTGGAGTTTACATTTGAAGGAGAGACAAATAATATATTATAGTTTCTAGATGTGTACTTGGTCTGAAAAGATGATGGCTCCTTCGATACCTATTGGTATATGTAACCCACAAGTAACGGTAGAGTATTGAGTGTCCTCTCCATAAAAAACGAAACGTATATTAAAAAGAATTTTATTTATTTTATTAGTGACTTAGCCAGCATCATCCTACGCAGAGATCCATACACCTTAGATTAAATAAACTCTGCAAATGAATAACATCCCCAACTTCTTTGTAAATAGAGGGATGGTTCAATAATATTTAAAATATATAAATGTCCAGAACGGCGATACAATCAGTAGTAATAATCTACAAATTCATAGCAAATATACTAGACTACTGATGGCTTGCAAATTAAAAGACATAAAAATCTCTTCTTATTCTAATAACATACAGGCAGTTTTCTATAATACGAAGAAAATGTACAATCTGTTCACCAGGCTTAAAGACCAGAATCCACAAGAACTACATTCTAATGTGGTATATAAAAGTAATTGAAAGTCATGTCAAGCATGTTATATTGGTCAGACGAAACAATTGTTAAAGAAAGGACTATACATACACAGATATGATTACAAAAATACCAACACTTACAAGGAAGAAATGACAGCCCCTTGGTTCTGATTTTGGGATTACGAGATTACGAACATCGTTGACTATGCGAGTAATTGATACTAACGTATTAGTGTACTGCCCGTGCTCAAAGCGAACAAACAATTAATGAACAAGTGTGGTGGAATTTAAAATGCTGGTTAAAAGGCAATAATTCCCGTGTTTTTATTCTCTTGTTCAAAAAGTCTACTACATTTTAACTCATTCAAACAAACAAAATTTTCAGAATTCAAATATGACTTAGTAAATATAGAATAAATATATAAATTTAATAATATAAAACATGTCAAAAGGAAGAGTAAAGTTAAAAGTAAATTGAAATTATAGAATGAATTTGTTACAACTGACTATGTACTCACCAGCTCAATGTTATTAAGTTTTGAGATTGGTATATTGTTATTCCAGTCGATACATGGAATAAAGTGAGGTTACTAATTCTTACTGCAGTCGATACCCGCAATAAGATTGTGTTGCATTCGATTCCCACAATAAAGTGTTTTGTGTTAGTAATTTTCTTATTGCAGTCGATACCCACAATAAGAATCTTTATTGCAGTAGATATCCACAATAAGAATCATTATATTAAACCATATCTAAAAAAAACTTTCATTCCAGTCGATACCCACACTAGAAATATTTATTTTAGTTGTCAACTAAGCAAAGTATCTGTTTTGTTAATATTAAATGGAATACTAGGAAATAGGTTAATTGGATATAGATTCCAAGTTGATTGTTGCGCTGCCTGACTAAAAAAGAGGTCGAGCCAAGTCAGATTGTGGTTTATTTAACATTGGTTTGCACACGGCCCCAAAGAACAGTTTTAAAAGGTGCATGGCAACGACAATTGTCTTGTCGTAGCTTAGCATAACTCACTACTTTATTTGTAGTTTGAAGTGTTATACCGTTTCGCATAAAAATGTTTGTAAATTATTTTTGGCTAATCAAAAATTTCTTGCCGTCTCAATTTTATTCTAAATTTATATTCAATTTTAAACTTCAAATAGTATTATAAGAAATTAATAGTTTTTCAGCTTAACTGTAATTAATATGTGTGCATGTAATATACTGCCCGTGTGCATTTGTTACTGGGTGGCTCGCTTCACTACGGAGTGTTGTTACAATTTAGTGAAATGAAATCCATACATCATTAATTTTCGGACACATACATTATTCTTAAATCCAGTCTATGTTATTATTATTATTATTTATTTATTTGCTCTACATAATTAAGCCCAATGGTCTTATAACTATATGTAGCATATATTTAAAAACTGTTTAAACAAAAATAGCTTAATCTAACTTAGATATACTCCAGAACTAATAATATAATATAAACACAATAAGTAAGTAAAAATATAATGAGAAAATAAAAAATATATTTAAAGTTAACTTATACTAGGCAACGACATATATGGATAAATGAAAAAGAAAAGAAATTGTAAAATAGAAAGAGAAAAAAAAATAAAACTTATATTTAAGAGTAAAAGAAATAACAAATGTAAGAAGAAAAAACAAAGACTTACACTACGTGAATATTGGGAGAAACCCACTTTTTCAAATAAGCAAGATGGTCTGCCAGAAGAGAGAATACCATTAAGAAAAAACAAATTTTTAAACAAAAGATATGATTGCAAGGGACATCCAAGGATAGTCTTAGCAGAGTTATGATCAAAACGCCTTAAATTTCAAATATACCGAGCAAGGAGTTAAATGCAATATTTAACTTACGTAAGGAAACAGAATCACGCTTGGACCAAATTTCGCTGGCATAAATAAAAAGTGGTATTATTGGTGACTTAGCCAGCATCATCCTAGTGGAAAATGGGCTATAGGAGGCCGAGACAGAAAGCCTACGCAGAGATCCATACACCTTAGAGATAACATTAGATACCTACCTGATTGGACCAAGAAAGTGTATTGTTGATAATGATTCCTAGATTCAATACTTTTTCGCGATAAGGTAAGATAATGCTATTGAGCACAATACGAGGCATTGACGAAGTATCTAGTCTATACCTACAGATTAAAATTGCATTAGATATGTTAGGACTCAAATGAAGCTTATTCGGTATACACCACTCATGTATTGAGCAAAGGTAGTTGTTAAGGCGATCGACAGCATGTTCAATTAAGCCAACTGGCTTTGATATGTAACTTTGTAAGTCATCAGCATATAGGTGATATTGAGCGTTGCTAATAGCATTCGGCAGATCATTTTTAAATAGCGAAAATAATCGTGAACCTAGTATCGAGCCATGAGGTACCCCACAAGTGTTAGGAAAAAGGTTGGGGAATTTCCATTACAAGTGACCTGCTGACTGCGACCAAAAGGATATGACTGAATGAGATTGGATGGCGAACTTGAAAAACAAAAATTAGTTCTTAATTTGTTGATAAGCAAAGAGTGATCTATAGAATCATATGCCTGTGAAAAGTCCACAAGAACGAGAACAGTTATCATGTCACTATCTAATGCCAAACGGAAGTCATCAAAATCTTCAGTAAAGCAGTTGTATAGCTGTGCTTGCACCGGAAACTAGACTCAAACTTATTCAAATAGTTATGACGTTCACAATAATCCACAATTTGCAAACGAAGGAGTTTGTCGGGAACCTTGGACAAAAGCGGTAGTATCGTAATAGGTCGGTATTCGGTGGCGCTCGATTGAGACTTTTTTGGGATGGGAATAACCTTAGCCAGCTTCTATGAGGAAGGAAAATAGGAACGAAAAGTAACATTGTTTAGAATATGCGTTAAAGATGGGAAAATTATTGGTATAAGCTATTTGATAAACTTAGAATGTATGTCACCAATGTCTAATGAGTTTGTTTTGTAATGTAGCTGCAATTGATAACTACAGCTAGATTGTATTTATTGAACAATTCTTTTTCGAAACACTCAAATTCATAAATTCACTACGATTGCATGTATAGTTGTTATGCCGTATTTTGGCATATGTTCAACTAAATGCAATTTATAGCCTTTTCTAAAGTTTTCACGCTTTATGTACTTATTTTTAATTCACTTTAATCTTATTTTAACTTAACTACTTAACTATTTTTGTTTCGTTGCATATATTCTTAAAATGCCAGATTTGGCATGTGTTTAAGTTTATGCAAGAAACTTATTCAAATTACGCTCTAATTAGTATTACACAATACTTATCTGAAAATCCAACAAAAACTTTATGTCCCTTGCCAGCACCAATTGCAGCAATTTCCAGCATATATAATAATGTACCTTGAATTGGCACTTTTTATTAGATGCTTAATTGCTGAAAAATGAAAATGTACTGTCACTTGATCGGATGCTAGTACTTGCGTATATGATCGCTTGAAAAAAACTGATAGAGATCTTAGGGATCGCCTCCATTTTATAGGGTCTGAGCAGCCATTTTCCAACACATTCCACAAGAAAAATGCGAATTTAGCATATTTTTCTTGCTACCCAAACTTGCACTAATAGCTTAAATTTTCCAAATTATTCCATCTAATTTATTCTTCATTATCCATGAATTTTCATAATTTATTTTATTATATATTTCAATTTTTCTAAAAATTGTCAATATGGCGTCGCACTGCCATATCATGACAAATTTCGATGTGGAACACAAATTTCTCTCAATTTTCTTGCATCTCGTTTTCGCAACTTTCTCTTTCCCACTCATTATGGGAATTAATTTCACCTGTTTTGTTAAATATCTAATTAACTGGTGAAATTCGCACCTTCTAAGCCTGCTCAATAGGTTACGCGCAGTCGATTTCACCTAATTGACTTTCTCGCGAGTCAATTTGACAGTCGCGATCGCGAGATTTTAGTTCGTTAGTGCCGTGTTGTTTTTCGTGTTTTTCACCGCAAATTATGGATTAATTGCCCAGATAAGTGTATTTTATTACTATCTAAGTGTTCCTTATTAATTATTTATGTGTTTCAATATGAATAATTTACAGGAAATATACAAATTCTGTTAAATTATTCATGTTGGAAAAGTGATTTTTGAAATGTCAACAATGGTATAACTTGTTGATTTTTATTAATTGTATGCTTTGTGCCTAATGCAAATTCATTTAATTTGCATATATAAACATATTTGCATAATTTGCAAATGTTTATTATGCAGAGAATATGAATTTTGCAAGAAATTGGCAATATTTACATTTGCATGCAATTGTTGTTGTACTGCCAAGAAATTGGTTTCTTGGCATTTTTGCATGTAATTTCCTTATTCTTGTAGCTTTTTGTATACTACTTTGTTTAATTTTATTTCAGACGCGTTCCTGACATGGAGGATGTACCTGCAGAGGTGACTGGAGGAATCAGGACGAAATTGAGGGAAGCATGAAATACTTAGTAGATTTGTTTTAATGTTTTTTTTATTATAATTTCAGGTGTGCTCAACAGAGTTTGATTTTATTAAGAAAACTGCGTTAAACACTTCCTCCTGCATGACGCAAGCAAAAGAAAATGTATTATTGGTAGCTGCCGTGCAGCTATATCTCACGACAGAAGGTGCAGATGATGGAACCGACCTACAAGTGACAAAGTTTGAATTTAATTCAATAGGGTCAATGTAAGTCTTACATTTCGCCCAACTCCAATCACTCTCCAATTTCGCCATAGCTCCTTTGCTTCGTGTATAAATTCGATTGAAAGTAGTTCTTCTTAGATTTTCGTATTTCACTAGTCCCAAAATTGCGTAGATTACGAAAATTTCGCCCAGTTTCAGAAGCTCTAAATCGCTTCCATCTACGATACTCATTATTGCGCATTGAAATCAATATATGAATCCGTGCGGTGAACCATTGCCTACCCGAAGTTAGAATACTTTTCGTTCTAAAGCCTGTTGGCGAGAATTTATTTAAATGGAAACACTTGTAAGTTTAAGCTAACATGTCGGCTCCGAACAAATACACAACATGTTGCCGAACAAGTTGGCACAATTTGTATAAGTGGAAACGAGGCTTAAGAGGAACATGTGTCTCAAATATTGCAGTAAGTACATGAAATAATTAATCTGTTCATCAACACTTCTCATAGAATAAATCATTTCCCAATCACAGACATAAGCATCACTAAATAGGGCATCAATGTAAATAGCTTTAAAATCTCGAAAGCTGAAGGTAGAGATATGAGGATCGCTTGGTGCGATGGTCCAAAGTCATACGTTAGGAATATAATACATGACGTTAATAAACTCGTACACAAATACATAACAAATGATAATACAAGATTGATGCGTCTTTTAGTTTAAGTGTCTCGTTCCCATTTAGTGAATGTAAGACTTATACTCGTATATTTTTTCTATTAGTACTAGACTATTTGTTTCCTGTATTTTTATCTAGAATGCTATTTGACAGTCGTAACTTTTTTTTTTTATGTGATGCCCCCAAATATAATGTTTTAATCGTTAATTTTTAATTTATATTGCAATGTCTAATTTTAAATCTTGGAGTTTCTATTGAGATAAAGTATATAGCTACATTTCTAAGATTTTTACTGATGTTCAATGAATTCTTTTGTATGTATTTTTATATCCATGATATCCCATACCAGCTATATTAACAATATTTCTTTCAATTCTAATGTATTTAGTTTTAATGTGAAAAATAGTTCTGAAAAAAATTAGTTAACTGAATAATAGCTTTCAACATTTCAGATACTAAAAGCTTCTCCCAGTTGTTGCGAATTAAGCCACTGTTGTAAGAACCTTCTCACAATAGCGAATTTGGTTGTGAATAGTTGGCAATTTCAGATTATAGAAATTTGTACAAACCATATCTTCGAACAATTTAGTTGTGACAACCATATGATTCGCGTTCTAAGAACTATAAGCGAACCTATTTTTACAACCCATTGAGAACTATCACTTTTGGGGTTGTGACAATTATGTTTGATCCAATCTCCTTATTCATATTATTGAATTCTAAGGACTGTTATGTAAACTTGAACTATTAATCAAAATCGAACTACAAGCGATGGTTGTTAATTGCGATTGACGCATGGTCCTACAATCATTCTTGTACTTTGCACAAGAGCAATATTTTTGCTCTTGTCAAAAAATTTGATCTTTAGTAAGAATTTTCAACAAGCAACAAGTTATGTTCCAGTTTTGATTTATTTTTATTTATGAAAATGACGTATTAAGCAAATGCAAAAGATTTAAAAATAATGAAAGTCATTACAGAAACGTGCATCGGCCGAGTTTACGATTATCAGTAAGTCAAGATATTATAGTAATCATCAAGGGAATACAAGTGTCCATTTTCTATCAACCAGCTCAAATATTGCTGAAAGACAAAACTCTGCTCCACGATCTTATACTTATTTTATATGTAATTCTGTACTATGGAATTTCTAAATGAAATTAGAAAATAATAAATAGTAAAAACATGGCTACAACCATATACAGTTCTCAGAAAAACTATACAATAAATCTGAATCACAACTCTATATGTAGTTCTCAGAACGACTAAGGAGTTGTGAATTACAGCTCTAATTTTCCCAAAAGAGCTACATAGTTGCGGTCTACAAGTCAGTAGTTCTCAAGGGTACTATTTAGTTCTAATCGCCAACTCGGGAGCTATTAAAAGAAAACGAATAGTTGTGATACACAACGCCGTAGTTGTCAGCCATAAATGAATACTTGTGGACAATACCTACGCATTATTAAGGGTTGGTTGAAACTCTATTTTAGTCACCAATTCGAGTACTCATTTGATATCATAAATCAAAGTTTTTATTTTTTCAAGCGTTCTCTATATATTGGAAGCAATTAAACGCACTACATATATCTGTAGCGACATCTTATGGCCTTATGCGACTTGCCGATAAATAACAAGAGTTTATTTGTTTAAAATACGTTTATTGATATTTTTTGTTCTTTATTTGTCCAACACAATCAATTTTTTTCTTATATAATTTTTACTATTATTACCTTTGAAATTAAACTAAGTCTATACTTAAAATTATGGCGAAGACATGATTGTTATTAGTTTTTCCCAAAGACTTAGACAAATACTTTTACCTTGGTAAAAATCCAATACCTGAATTTATCTCTTAAGCCTCCTTTCCATTATTACAACAAGTTTGAAATAAGTTGGCAAATTCTGTATAGGTAAGTGAAAACGCTATATGACAACTCAGACGCATGTTGGCAACTTGTTCGATGTTGGCTGTAGAAACCCAGTGAATTTGTTCATTTAAGTGGAAACGCTACATTTATTGTTCTGGCTAAACTATTTATTCCAAACTTTCTTTCAGTAAATTGAATATAATGGAGGGGACAAAACTTGCTACAATTAAATTAGTAAGGATGCGTGATGTAATAAGTTTTCAAAGTACACTGCTGATATCAAATCTGCTATTAAACAGTGATAATCTCACTGCTAACATTTTACACTTCGCGAGTAAGCTACGGATCAACAACCTTTTAGGTTTACATTACAGTTTCTCATTTTATTTACACTCAAAAACCTTCCAGCACCAATACCAAACTCGGAAGATGCTAATAACACCTGCTTATCCATTGGGATCCGATCCCAATTAATGAATGTAAGAAGTTAAGCCAACAAGTTAACGAGCATTTAAATTGAAACACATGCTGAATTTAGCTAACAAGTTGGTTCGCAACAAGTTCACAACACGTTTCCGAAGAAGTTGGTACAATTATTATTAGGAGAAATGAAACTTTAGAACATTTTCTAATTACCACGGTTACTTGTATGTAGCATGATTGCTCAATGACTATTTTCCCACTTTTTAGAAAAACATTTTTACATTGGTAATGATCCAACGGATGAATGCTCTTCTAAATTTAGAATGTTTCTAACCTTCAGAGAAATATGTTTGTATTGGTAATATCAAAATATATACACGTCTATGTATTATTTTCAAGTGAAATATTTATGCTTTGGTAATATACCAATACCAACGCCCGAATATTCTTCAGGAAAATCTAATTACCTTGCTTTGGTTATAAACCAAACACTCTATCTTGCCGGTAATAATCCAGCAAATCAAGTGGCTGCTTATTTGGATGGCTCTGCTTTATATAGGTTGTCAGCCGCTCGCCATATTACTCGTTGAAGCTTAGCTACCAACAAATAAGTCAATGTAGTTATAATTTTAGGATATATAGAGAACAGGAAGTGCGACAAGTCAAATGTAGCGTAGTCTAATTCTTGTTGTGTTAGAATCTACTGCCGCTGTAATAAAAGCTCAGTACAGACGTGTAGTATGAATCAACATAGCGAGCAAAGCAATATTTTGAAAATATTGCGCTTGCTCGCATCGAAAATGTTCGTAGTCGCTGTCACTACGTCAAGCACCTCAGCAGTCTCTCAGCTATTGCAAATGTAAATAAATCCAGCAGCCGATCATCGACTTTTAATACGGTATATCTTTCTTCAATATATTCTGTGCTACTTCAAGCATCTCTGAGAAAAGCCACGCTCATGTACACGTTCCAACACTTCCTGTTTGCTCTATTTTCTTATGTTAAAGTGCAGTTCGAACACAATATCCTAACCAACGCTTGCAACTATACAATGGTTTTCACTCATAACCAAACTGTCATATGCTCGTGCGAAACTAGATATTTCCGCCAATTTGGTTGCCGAATTGTCGTGAGCACGTATGTGGCCCCGACATAGGCGCTCACGGTTAGAAGAAATTATAAGTATAGCCTTGCAATTGTTGTCCGAACTAATCGACAACTGCTTATTGCTATTTAGGCTGTATTTCTTCACTTGACTTAAAAATTACCCCAGGTTTTTATATATTTAAATATACATTTATATATTCACTCTTATTATGTTTAAAAAAAAATGTCGTCCTTTCAGCTGTTTTCAGTTCGTGCATTCGACCCACGTACAGTTTGAGTTTGAGACTACTATAATATGGTCGTTAATTTTATACACGCATTTTAAATTTTCTGAATCAATATTTTATTCTGAGTAATTTTACTGAAATAAACTTCCGATCATAATATCCAACCTTTTCCATTTCAACAATTATAAACACACATAAAAAAACCATTACGTAGTGGGTATATACTAAACAAACTACCATCGTAATTACACACATTTTCCATTAATCAAAATCCTCTACCAAATGGGACTCTAATTGCATTTAAGGCAATAATTTTAGCCAAGGCCACTCACTTCCAAATGCATCCAGAACTGTCCAAATAAAGGAAATATTAAATTTATTACACGGACATTAATTACCATCTGACGTCCATGTTCATGTTATTCTGGATGCGGATGGGGAAATTTTGTGTTCGTCAAACATCTAGGAATAAGAGCATGAAATTTTCAACAGCCATATCCTGAATATTAGCTTGCATCGTATAAATTTCGATTTTTACACCCTAAATACGACTGGGTTAATAGAGAAATTATTATCTGTGTGCTTCGCTCCTTCTTCCATTCCCATACGTATATCAACACAGCAAATATGTGCGTTTCGAAAATTATTAAATTCGACAGAAAATGTGTTGCCAGTGAAATATATACGTACACCTGCTCACACGCGCAATTTTTAAAAGCGGAACGTAAAAGAGAGGAGACTCAACAAAATTCAATTAAAAAATGTTCGTGTAGGGAATCGATGCTGCTTCCATAATTATTTCCTGGGAATTATGTATGTATATGTGAAACGCGATGATGATGCTGAAGATGACGATGATGATGAGATCACTTTCGGTGTAATGGGTTAAGTTGACGTCAAGGGTTAGGATGAAGCAGATTTATTATGGAAATCTATCAAAACGTCGCTGAACAGATACTTGGACAAAGTTTACTAAGCTTTTCATAAGTGCTTCAAAGTATGGTGTAGCTGTGTACTACATACTGTATACTTATAGTCGATACCCCCTATCACCGCACGCAGGCATACGTATATATTGGAAAATTTGTATAGTGTCAAGTGCACATCGTAACCAGATGGTTACGTTATGGTTTATATCAAGTATCCCGGTTCTGATTCATTTAACACGATTGGTATTGATTATTAAATTAGCGGAGATGCTGTTTACGACATCATGGGACATTTTATAGCTTGAATGATTTTGAAGGGTTTTACGTACAAAATTTATTCGTAAGATATTGTAGAAAGGCAGCTTTTGTGAATTTTCTACAGAATTACCATCCCCATTATGAAGCTTACATATGTCATGTTTAAAGACAAAAAAGCGACAGAAATCGTAGTCGATCTCTTTCTAATTCGAACAACTTCAATTCAAGTAGATTTTATTATTGTTATTCTTTATTTTTTCACGGCTATATACACTGTTTTCCGGCATGAGCAGATAGATGAATTGGAGAGCAATTACAAGGCCCTTTGTTCGCCCTCAAGTCTTATAATCGTAATCGCATACCCAGTATTCATACAAAATTAGAAGATGTACAGGATGTCCAGGAACTTAGTTGTAAGTGATTCAAAATGTTTGTTCCTATTACTCTATTCGGGATCGAAGAATTGCAAGTTTAGGTCCATACAACACTCTTAAGATTGACTCCATTTCCGCTTCAATATCGTGTCTTAACTTGATAAGATACAGTTACGCGCAACAAAGTGACACAAGCGGCATCTGTAGGAAATGGAATGAAGTGTATGTTTGTGACATCTTAGTAAACTTTGAGTACGGAGAACGGAATATTCAGGAAGGTTCTAGTATAATTTGTAGAGTATCAATACGGTGCTTCTCACATCCAAGAGGTGGAGTCTTATTTCAGGCAGTGAAGTGAACGAAGTAAATTATTTGGATTGTGATAATTAGGAGTACAATACTAGCGATAACTAAAGGGTTGATTTCACAATCAAGTATTGTGATTGTGAGAATAAATACTAAAGCTAAATAAAGAAAGAACTTTTCAATTATATCTGAAATATTGTGTTTTAAATAATGACCCAAGGCCACGACGCTCGTAAAAATATGTTTCTTTATTATTATTTTAAGGTGTGCAAAAAAAACGCAATCGAGATGAGTTAGATCTGGACTCCTGTTGGAGGCTGGGTAATGTTGCCCTAATGCCACGAATATTTCATTTATAGCCTCAATTCACCGTGAGTTGACGTTTTGATATTTGAATATTTTCGCACTTATTTTCAGGTATACGAAGATACGATTAATATCCTGTTACATTGCAGTCCAAAAGTATATCTTCATTGATCTTTGTAACACGCATGAAATGTTAAGTGCTGAAGCTTCTCGATTTTTCTTTTCTTTGTCTATCAACATTCTTGGAATCCAAAGTTTCAAAAATAAAGTTGATGATACTTCTATAACTGTAACTGTAAAATTTCTTCTAACATCTTGACTAGGTTTGAAATTTGCGTAAAGACATAATATTTGTATTAGAACTTTAACAACTACGTGTATGAAAACTTTTGTAAAAATATGTTTAAGTACTTCAAGTTACTTAAGTGTACATGTAGCTCGAGTTCCTATTTTTGTACTTCTATTTCGTTGAATACATGTTGGTTGAAATATTGTGCAGCACGTTTACAGATCTATTTATTAGAAGCTCCAACTCATTCACAAAAATGATATTGTCTGGTCTACATAGTTATATTCTTAAGGTGACCTAAAAATAATTTAAAAAAAAAACTTACAGTTGATTTGAAATGACCGTCAAAGTGACATCTATGCGACAAAAAATAGCAGCATATATTCGACAAAAGATCTACGGGACAAAAGATAGCACCATCTTATGCCCATCATAAAACCAAATGTCTTACGAAAACGTTTGAGTTATTTCCGCAGATTAAATAAAATGCGACGACCGGTAGGACTTCACAATTTTTCTCTCTGAAATTAATAAATCCGATGATGGTAGTCCCTATAATCACTGATAATTTTTAAAATATACCCGATTACATTTAGTGGAATGTTTGTAAAATGTTGTCTGTGCTCGTTTTTGATTATTCCATTATTAGGAGAAATTTGATTTGAATAGGCACGAGGCATTTTAGTTTTAAATCGAACTTAAAAGAAGCCTAAAGGTGAGGGAATTTATTAAGTAAATTCATATACTGTTCTAAATGGATGCTTACATTTAGTTAAAATTAATATTTATTTCAAGCAATATGTAAGTATTTAAGTAGTTAACTCACGTGACCATGTTCAAAAGGAAATCGTGTAGTTTTCTAATGATTCAACTTTAAAATTAAAAAAAAAACTCCTTCAAACGAACCACCCGAACGTATGTATGTAGATACATAATTAGTAAAATTAATTATTAATTACTTTCCACAAGAAATGTGAATCACTTTCAAGACTATAATTACACATCACATAATCAAATTTTACAGGTGGGCTTAGCTCTTAATTCAAGTAATTTAAGTCAAATTTTTCGAAAATAGTCTTCTTCCTACATATGTACATAAATAACAAATTTCCTCACAAAATATTATAAGCAGGCAACTTACATGCAGTCATTTTGTACTCAGTTTTTTTTCTATTTTCTTTTTTTTTTCTTATGGGAAATCAATTTTCTAAAGCACATTGTAGACTTTGACAAAATAATCAGGAGCTAATAATGATCCTTAAGAAGATCCCGCACGCCATTCCTTCATCTATAATATTATGCCGTTTTCTGATATATTTCCCTGTTTGTTCAACAAGACGTTTTCCACTGATTTCTGCCTTTTTAGAAATATGTATTGTACGTATACATATATGTAGTTGTTTCCATTTGAGTTAGGCATAATTGCAAAACATTTATTCTTAAAAGTATGGTAATAATGTGAAGGACTAACATAAATTCATATCATTGCATGTTGGAAATAATGATTGATGGGTATCTCTTTAGGAAAAGCCCTTTCTTACTGATATTAATATTGAGGTTTTGTTATGCATAGAAATTATTCCGGGAAATCGCATGGTGACCACTGCTATTTTTACTTATAAACATTGCCAAAATTATGAGCACTCCAAATGATCTCGTAATTCAATTCCATGTCAATCTAATATTGGCCTCATTAATCAGTCAGGAGTTTGAATATAGCTAAAATTAGCAAAACTTATAATAATTCTGCACAAAACACATTGTTTTTTAGACTATAAATTTGGAAAAATTATACAGTACTTTTGAAATTATCGAGAAAGACCACTTACATCATATTTATGCGATGGCGCCATCTAGTGATGGAAATTGTTTTTTTTTCAAACGAGCAAAATTTTTGCAAGTTTTGAGTTAACTATACATATTAGTGTTTGGATGTTTTTTTTTAATTAGATTAGAGTAGATGATCTACTGCATAAAAAAAATTTTTTTCATAAAACCTCTCACTAGAAGATGCAAACAGGGATTTTTTTTAAAATTTTTATTTTTGATAGCCTTGTACCAATATTTTCTATGCTCTGAATAACAGTGTAAGCTATTTATTTTTTTGATAATATTTTACAAATTCTAATCAAGTTTTTAAAAAGTTATACAAGTGCCGTATTTTGTACGATATTAAAACAATCGTAGACTTTTTAACTATTATTGTGCTTATCCAGTTCTAACTAAACAAGTTTTTTAGATTTTAAATTTTAGCTATAGTAGTAAAGCATCTCCCGCATCTGATCTGGATTTGCAAATGCAATGTTAGTTAGAAAGTCTTTCCGATTTTCACTGAAGATTCTTAATTTATTATGAAAATCTACACACTCAAAGCTTAGCTGTCTACTTATGTGTAGATACAATTTGAAAAAAACTGTCCCACTTGAGTTAAATAAAAAAAAAAACGCAATGTAAGAAATAAAAAATCAACTGAACTGCTGAAAGCAAAATAAAATAAATAGTTAAATTTTGGTGTCATCAAAATATTTCTCAGCCGTCTTATTAGATCCACCATTACAGTTGCCATTGCCACAGATCTATTTATTGCATAATATGGATCATATCCATACATTTCGACTAATATAGGGTACAGTTATGCATTTTGCCACAGAAATTGCAAGTAGAGCACTTGTGATTAGGCTCCTTAGAACCTAAACCTCTTTTAAATAGGAAACACATAAAATCCACACTCGAATCTGTACGTAGATAATTTTCATTTTGAGCACGTTCCTCACTTTTTGTTTGTTTTTGTGCTAGTTTGGTAGTTTTTTTTTTTTTTTTTTTTTGAATCAGCCTTTGCAAATTCCCAATCGGATTTTTTGGCCAGCTTCATATTTTTTCCCGGAGCTTGTACAATCAATATGAAAACAGCATATCCAATTCATTATATCGCAGTATCCGCGAAAGATATCGAAATTACCCGCAGTGTCAAAGTAGCTCATTTTTAGGGTACTCCACAATTTGGTAGCATATATAAAATTACGGTTCAGTTACTTGATAATTAAAGCTTGGCACATTCAACGCCGCAGTTCTACTGGAACGAGAAAATTACATTTTTTCTAACATCACGCATCTGTTTACAATTAAATTATGTAAAAGCGAAATTTCCATAAAATCAAGTTACGCTTTTAAGGTCCATCCAAAGACGGATTTTACATAATGAGAAATATGATCATATCGCCTCACACCATACATTATAGCGAACAGTTGAATTGAAAGCGGCAGTGAATTTTCTCGGCAACAAGGAATCCAACCGGTAAAAACAATTTGAATTCGTAGGTTAATAATAAAGGCGCAATCAGTTGTTTCATTAACATGAGCCTTCTATTTTAAGGAGTAATGAAGGCAACAACCGAAGGTCTACAAAGCGTTACATATATCTTATATACAATACTGATACCACATGATAAGACCATGTAAGTGTTTTATTAAAAAAGATACCAAGATTCTTTATCGACCTGCTGTATCGACTAGGAGTAGTACCATCTAATATCAATTCTAAAAATTGTGTGGTGTTTAAATTTTGTCCGTAAAAAATAATTTCCATAGAATTCAGAAGAAGCTTATTCTGTTGTGCCCACAAGCACTTTATTTAGTTTAAGTACCATTACCATACAACATCCTCCATTCATCCATGTAGTCTTGAAATATAAAAAATTAAAAATTAAGTGAACAGATGTTATATATGAAAACTGGAAATAACATAGGCCCCAGGAGTCACCCCTACGGAACATTACTACATACAGGCAAAAATTCAGACAAATACTCGTCACAGCACACTTTTTGCTGGCTGTTTTTTGAAATATATTCAGCACTACTAAATTAAATAATCTTGTAAGCTTGTCGATGAGTAGTAAGTGATTAACTTTTTCGAATGCTTCGTAGAAATCAAAAAGAGAAAAAATAGTTAAAGTATTAGAATTTATAGACACGCGAATATCATCAGATATCTTTAGTAGGATTTTGATACTTGACTACTACAGCTCAAGTTGAAATCCAAATAGACTCTTAAGATAGGGCTGGGCAAAAGCGAATGTTAACAGGCATAATTTACAGTAAGATACATACATATAAGCATTTCAACACCGTACCTTCCCTTCAACTCCTCCCCACCACCCTTTCCCAAACAACACCCTCATTATAAAGTTTCAGATTTTCTTATTTTAATTATTAAAGTCATTTTCTATTCAAAAATTCTTACATGCAATTTTTAAACCTAACGTCTTCAACAAAATGTCAGCGCAGTTAAAATCTTCACACAATTTTAGTGTGGTTTTTTTTTTACACCTAAAACTTCTGCCACGGTCTTCTAAAACTTTTACAGTGACATAAATCGCTTCAATTAAAGCAAATTGCAGATATATCCTTTACCTAATTCCATCGTCGCGCTATACATAATTGCATTGTGTATGTACACGTCCCGGATAATACCACAAGTGCTATACAGACCTTCTTATCTTTTGACTGTATTCTTTTTTTAATTAGAACTAATTACATTAGTTATCATCCTCTGTCATTCATGCTTACTTTTGCTTACAGTGCAGTTTTGCTGGTGTTCCACTTGCCGTTGTTGTTTCATTTGTGGCAATACACAAAACTAGGACATCATAAGATCTATAGAAGGATAGAATGAAGTAGACCATTGACTGTTTATTGCTTTGTCGAGTTAAAATATACAAACAAAATTAAGTGGTTAAATTTTCAACTACTTGAAATTGCTCTTTTAAGTCTACTATTAAGTAGGTTGAAGAAGACTATCTACTTTCAAGTTTAATTGCTTTATGTTGTTTTTGCTTTAATTATGCTATGAAAGAAGCCTTATGAAATTTGAATAAACTAGCAGAATTCTTGTACTCGAATTCAATACCTGAAAGACACTTAAGTTATAAATGGAATTTTAAGCCCAATATTGCGGAAGGACTACATTGTCTACAATAATTTTCAAAATAGTAATTGTCTATTTTGATATGTAAGGGATGTCGTTAAGGTTGGCCACTCTTTTGGCCATAAGATGGGTGAAAAAATGAAAAATATGGACATTTCAAAATAAAGTGGAATGGCGTCAAGTGATGTCTAGATTGACCAATCGACGAAATATGTGCTAAAATGACGTGGAAAAATTAAAAAATTAAATAAAAAGCGGAATTTGTTGCACTTTTCTGTTTATTAGACAAATTTGACTGGCAGATGATTTGGAATCGCCGTTCCGGCAAATATAATACCTCGTCGTTATATCGGCGAACTTCAAATGCACGTCTCTCGTTCATTGTTCGAACAGGGCTTTTTCTGCGCTATTTTGGACGGGCATCTTCCTTTAACCGGTGTTTCGCCTTCGAAGCACACGATCACAGTGGGCCAACCCTAACCACACAAAATGGCAAACCGTGACCACAAACGCTATTGCCGCCTAGACAACACAACCAAACATTTTACAGGGCTGAATGTTCCTCTTGGTTTGTTTTCACACATAAACCACTCACGATTTTGACTATTTCTATTGCGATGCCTTGAGCTCGTCAAAAAAGAATTTTGGCCCAATCAGAACTGGCTTCTCTGGCAACCATTGGCGCACTCATTACTCATACATTTTGCTAGATCTAACACCATGACTGTCGCTCCACATTCTACCTACGCAAGGACTTCAGCTCCGTTTGACTTCTTCTTATTCCCAAAAATGAAGTTGAAACTTAAGCAACGAGGACGACATTTTTAGATGGTCTAAGAGACAGTAGCTAAGTCACAGTCGGGGAATACCAGCTAATGAGAAAACTTTCTGGGGTCTTTTACAACATGCCAGAATCACTGAATTCACTGTATTAATGCGGGAGGACACAAAATTGAAGGACATGCATCTGCTTATCACATCTTAAAGAATTAAGGAGGGGAAGTCTTATCAAAAGGGAAAAATCCTCTCAGAATGAGTACCGGAGCAGGTTTCTGACATTTACCCCGAATGCTTGTGTACTTAAATGCAGCCACATTTAAATTATAAACAGCTGATTCAAGTGTTCCATGGAAAAGTGAAACACTCATAATATTAGAAAAACTCGCGGGCAACTTTGCTTAGGGTGCCATGGAAACTGTCATAATTCGGTCATTATGTAGCTCCATACGCGTATAAATATTCACATGTACGTATTATACATAAGACTATGTATTTTATGATATATAAATATATAAAAAACGAAAACAAAATAACTCAAAATTTAATTTTAAATGTGCAGATTTTCCCATTTGACAGTTTCATCTGTTTGTTGTATTTAAAAACGGAATATAAAATCAAGACAAATACATTTCGCTTGAGCTATAACTTCGGAACACAACGCTAAAAGAGTTTAATTTTGCAAAAATCAAAAGAGGTCTCTTCCTATAGCGCACAAAAATTCTGACATAATTTCGAAATTCTATTCAAAATGGAATTTCAATTTAATCAACAAAAGTGATATGAAAAGAGGATTCCTCTCAAATTTAGAGAAATATGCACTTGCAATGCATCTGCATACCACACATAACTCCCCTGAATTTGCCCTCATTCTCCCAATGTGTTACAGGATATATTTACGTATAAATGCAGACCATATCTGGGAATGTATTCGTTTCGTATATGTTGGTACGTTTGAAATTATGGATGACAAAAGCGCGGATCTTTGATTTATGTGTGAGAACGGGAGGATTGTTATAGACACCACCATCGATAATGCGACAGAAAATCTCTGTGAACTAGGGCTGGTAATGGAGCTTGTTTGTCCGGTCCATTTGAATTATTTTATTGTGATAACCATCTCGAAATTTATATGGCAGACAGCACAATTTACCCATACGCTTCCATTTTATATTTGCACATTTCCAAGTTTCCCAACACATGTATCCAGATTTGAAGATTTTTAGCTGTATAATGTTCCGAAATATCATCTACGTAGGATAGGACCAAAATTTTGTTAGGCTTGGAATGGAATTGGACTATTCGCCTTATTTCCCTGCTACAAATTCGAACTCTCAACGTTCTTGTGGAATAGCCTAAAGCATATATTCACACCACCAATCCCACATCCTGGAAGTACATGTAATTTCGGTAATTTTTCATGTAAATTTATGTTTCCATAATTTGAATTCGTAAACTGGAGACTTGTTGCTATGTGGCACGCCTGAGTTCCATACAACTATTAATTGGCTTAAGCACTTACTTAGTCGGCAGATAACTATCACAAATATGATTTATGAACTTTTAGTTTATCTACACACTTTTACATACCTGCACGTGATATATTTTTCTGCAGGCAGGATGATGGTATGGTTCTGATTATTTCATATATAAGCAAGCTTAACTTCTGTGTACACGAATGATTATATCTAAATCCGCAACTGTATGGCGAACTTTTCAAGCTTAAAATTAGCACTGCTAACAGGGTCGTTGAACTGAGTCGCCATGCTTTCAGAGAATTATTATGTTAGTTAGGCTTTTGTTTTTTTCTAAAGCCAAAGGCAAAGTGCCAAGAGAACCCTAGCTAGTATTCAGCAATATTCGAGCGCAAGTTTGTAGTAGCAAAGTTGAATTTAAAATGAATTAGATAGAGAACCAAATATCGAGAGCAAGATATTGTGAGGTAGGTAGGTACTTCATACATAAATATTGTGAATATTGTGGGTGTTTTACTTAAGATAGCTGACCAGGCAACGTGCGAAAAGTTCTGATGGAACGAATCTAATTAGCAAAAATAGCACTATTTTTTTTTACGATACATGTAATAAAAAGTAATTAAGTAATAATTAATATATTTTTTAGGAAAATTTAGTAAAGAAAACAAAAATAGAACAAAAACTAAAATTGCTGAACTGGAATGCCCATCTGGACCAACAGAGTGCTCTAAATGTCGAAAGTAGACGTAGTGAATTTTCTCTGGCCTCTCTGTGACTTTTGCCATCAAGCAGAGAGCAGATGTTAGAAAAGTAAAAACTTAAGAAAAATCCAAAAAACCTAAAGAAATTTTTATTTTGTATCATTAAAATTTAGCGTTTCAAGTGGTCAAGGAAAATCACACTTGACAATTACGTAGATAAAAATTTAATTTAAAGGTCACCAGAACAAGAAAAGGTCTTCGTCAGATGAACAAGGCAGCTCTAATCAGGGATATATGGCATGGGATCTAATAACAAAAGCTTGGAAAAAGGTTACATGTCAAATGAGTGGGCTTACGAAGCATCTTCGAATACCTACCTGTAGCAAAGACAGTTGTATACTGGTAAGCGATAAGTTTCGGGGCGATTTGGCGGGTTACTTGGATCACATCCTAAATTCATGGAATATTATATTAGTGGGGAATGCTCGGAAAATGAAGAGGTTTTTGTTGCCACTCACCATGTAGCTATCGAAAAAGTGAGTTACAAAATTTCTTTCCACGACAAAGTCACTACTTATGCGCGCATAACTTCTGTGGATGATACCCAACGTGTCCAAACCGGAGACAATATACTCCACTTTGGTTATCGAATGGAAAAACACTATTTTAATTTGAAGAAATTCATTACAAGAGTAAACATTGTAATCGTGCATCATCTTTCACGCTCTCAGGGAGGTTTTCACTAGGCGGCGCTTCTCGTGCTTTTCATTTTTCCTCAAACTTTTTTAAAGCCGACTTGAACTTCTGTGGCGACGCGTCTGATCTGTGTCATATATTATTTCCAAACTCTTGACCAACCATTTTGTAAACCTAGCTAAATTTATGTTGAAATTCTTGTCTAAAACAGTTTTCTTAACTTCGAAAAGCGTAGATAGCTAAAAAAATTCAGAAAAACAGAGATTGTACTCAATCTGGTGTCAACTCGTGAACTTAGAAGTTATCAATAAAGAATTTTATTTTTCAAAACAACAGAAAGCGCGGAATCAGGCAAAGTACTTAGGGCTTACATTCCTTATCACAAACCCATTCCTATATCGACGATTGTCAGCAGTTTCTGAAAGACGTTAGCGTGGCCTATACATTCTATTGGTGACATTGGGGAACATCAGCCTTTTTCCAATTTTGCAGATACTAGGCATCCAGTCGAGCTGTCGTTGGGACACCTGAAATTACTTCGAGATTGAACTCGTGCCTTGCTTTTGTGACGTTGGGAATCAACAACATTTCCTCAATTCAGCTGGTTCTAGCCATACAGTCGGGCTGTCATAGGGACAGCCAAAATCGATATTTATTTTCAGAGTTTACGCATTTTTTAGTCTCGACATAAACGAACTGCCAGCCTGCTCTTGGAGAATCGGGTCCCGTAGGCAGTATCAATGAAGTAGCTGCTCTTCTTACGGCCATTATGCCGATATATGCTCCACTTGGTACAGCACTCGTTCAGGCTACCATAGGAAAAGCCTGAACTGAAGAGATGTACTCGTCCACAGATCGACGTTTCGGCAGTATCAAGTCGTCATTAGAAAGACTGTGGGCTTTCCAAATCTTTCCAGGTCTGGATGTTAGTTAGGCCTCTTCTGGGTACTTATCGAGCGATAAGTCTACTGGTAGCCAGGTACTCAAGTCGTCAGTTTCCTGCATCAAGCAGTCAAGCTATTATTTTGCTGCATAAACAGTATTCAAGCCATCCATTTCCTGCATAAACCATATATCACCATAGTCACACTTCCTGTTCCAAGCAGACCTGTTCGCCAACCAGGGACGTTTCATTATATTGAAGACAGAGCAATTGATGGATACATCTCATTAGCAAGACTTGGCCATAATCAAACTTCTTGCAATATGCCTCCAAGGGTCCATCTTATTTCCGTTTACGGTGGTTCTGTATAGCTGAAGAAACAGTACTTGCATTGATAGATGTTCCGAAAGAATTTTCTTCTTAGAACATATTGTTACGAGCGTGGCCTTAGTTCGTTATTTAAAACACAATATTTCAGATATAATTCAAAAGTTCTTTCATTATTTAACTTTACTGTTTACTCTCACAAATTTACAAACAATTACCAAATCAACTCTTTAGTTATCGCTAGTACTGCACTTCTAATTATCACAATCCAAATAATTTACTTCGTTCACTTCACTGGATGTGAGAAGCGCCGTATGTATACTCTACGAATTTTGGTAGAGCCTTCCTCAATATTCCATTCTCCGAACCCAAAGTTCACTACACTGAACGAAATATTGTTCATAATATTTCTAAACACCGTTCACTGCCAAACGTTCACAATATTTGTGAACCTTTTCACAAATAAAATGAAAAATTGACCTGTGGATTTACATAGCAGTGAACTTGATCCTAAATACAGTGTACTACGTTTCACTATGGAAATTCCTAAAAAATAATTATTAGCCCTGAAGATTATAATGAAGAACAGTGAACTCATTCGTGAATCTAGTCATCATTTTCCACTGACTGTTTTAACTGTTTTCTTTTTAAAACTCTTCAGCCCTAAATCGCCTGGTTAGAAAACAATTACAAGTTCTTAGTGATCACTGTGCACTTTATCCATGAATGTGTTCCCTAAATACTCGAATTTATTCGATGCGCCAGTGCCACTATTAAAAAAATGGTCTTCGCCAAATTTGAGAAAAAGTTAACTGTAAAATTCGTATCAAACTAGAGTTCAGTGAATAGGTTCATGAATACAGTGAAAAGTATTCACTTCTATATTTGGATTTTTATTCCTTCGATATAGTTTTTACAGATCCGATCCAACCGTCCAGTATTTGTCACTCAGTTCGGTCTTGCTCCAGTAACGTGCAAATTTTATTTTATTCTGTTGCTAAGGAAATGTGCGAAAAACTTATTTAGTGCCTCAGAGGGAGTACAAAACATTAAATAGATAAGAGGAACTTTTTATGTGCAATTATTATTCGTGGTTTTTGGTGATTAATAATAAAATTGCTTCAAATAAACGTGAAAAACTTTAAAAATAATTTTCGCGTTTTTTTCAGTTGCTTCATATACCTAGTAATTTTTGTGAAGAAGGTATACAAATATAATAATATTCTACTGTTCATATATGTGAAAAACGTAATTTTTCCACTCTGAAGAAGATTGTTTTTCTGTGACCGAAAATTATAGAAAGCCTTTTGTTTAATTTTCTTCTTGGTATAACTGAGAGTCCACATTTGTTTTTCTGGAAACAGGTACAGGATGAAGTGTTTTAAATGCTTTGTTCATTTTAACTCAATTCAGAACCTCTTTCGTCATTTTAAAGACTACCATGGTTTGAAAACCAATAGTACTTATCGCTGTGAACAAAATTCTTGTTTTCAAATTTCTCAGATATTTCAGTGTTTAAACGACATTTATTGAAAAAAAATAATACCTCAACGCCTTGTGATGAAACTGGTACTTTTGTGACCGAAGACATTTCAAAAATTCCGGCATCTTCATGTGCTAACAATATTTTGCCGAATCCATCAACAGAGACTGATGAATTTATTAATAATGTATTTGAAGAGTCACATTTGTTGAACAAACTACTGGATTCAGTTTCAAATTTTTTTCTGATTTTGCACGATAATAATAATTTTACTAGGAACGACGTTAATGACATTCACCATAAAGTTAATGATTTAATACTGAATCCTTGACTAAATGTTCTGGAACGGTTTGCAATTTGTTTTATGACACAGAATTCTGAGGTTAGAGATGTCTTTAATCGAATCATAAATTTCCTTAAAGAGGAAATATTTTCCAACTGTAAATCAGACTACCTAATGCAACAGTGAATTCTAAAGGAAGGTCTTGCTGCTGACCTAAAAGAATTTTCAATACCTGATCAAATCGAGACGGTACATCAAAATAGCGTCCTGCATTATGGTAAACAAAAACATCAAGGTATTCTGATGCCATTAAAATTTCAATTTAAGAAAATTATGGATAAAAACAATATGTTCCAGGAAATGTTAAGTTACATGGAGGGTCTAAAATCTTCATCATTACTTTCAAATTTTGTTCAAGGGGAATTATGGAAAAAGAAAGAAGAACTATATCCCAATAAAATACTCGTTCCGTATTTTTTGTACACTCAAGGGGAATTATGGAAAAAGAAAGAAGAACTATATCCCAATAAAATACTCGTTCCGTATTTTTTGTACACGGACGATTTTGAAATCAATAATGCTTTGGGTTCACATTCATCCGTACACTCTATTTGTAATATATACTTTTCCTTTCCTTGTTTTCCCAAAAATATATCACAATTAAATAGTGTGTTTTTAGCTCGAGTTATAAAGGCAAAAGATATGAAGGAATTTGGGAGTAATATGTGCTTGAAAGAACTCGTTCAAGAGCTAAATGAACTAGAAACCCATCTTCTAACTATAAACCTTTCGGACGGCAGTACAAAGGAAGTTTATTTCGTTCTTGGACTAGTCCTAGGTGACAATTTGGGTATCAATACCATACTCAATTTTTCGAAATCATTTTCAAGCATGTCGTATTGCAGAATATGCAAGATTCCAAAGTATCAATGTCAAAGTGCGTGTGTTGAAATCTCCGAATCCCTTAAAAACAAAAGTAATTATGGTAGCGACTTTGAATTGAACGATCGTTCACGCTCAGGTATTTCAGAAAATTCCATTTTTAATGACATACCCTCTTTTCATGTGGTTGAGAATTTCCTTTCAGATGTAATGCATGATATTTTTGAGGGAGTATGTCATTATGATTTCTGTCAAATCATTAAGTACTTTTCGGAAAAAAATGAAAAACTTTGACCTTGATACCTTAAACTTCCGGAAAAAAAGCTTCAGCTATTGAAATAGGAAATCTTTCTGGTGAAATAAAAACGCAGCATTTGAAGAACAGACATTTAAAAATGTCTGCTGTGAAATGATGACATTCACACATTTCATAACACTTATGATTGGAGATATGCTACCGAGTGATGATGAAGTTTGGTTATTTCTCCTAAACTTGATTGAAATGACAGATATTATCCTTTCCTTCGAGTTTACTGTGAATACTATAGAATTTTGAAAATCGAACAGCACAACAAAGATTATATTCGCTTATTTAGAGATACATTGAAGCCTAATTTCCATAATTTGACTCATTACCCTCGTATTATCTCCTCTTCAGGTCCAATTCGTGCAATGTGGAGCTTCAAGTTCGAAGCAAAACACAAGCAATTTAGAGTTTATTCACACGCTGTCACTTCCAGAAAAAAATATTTGCTTAATACTTGCAAAAAAATATCAATTCAAATTCGCGATGTATTTGTTCGATGATTCGATTACAGAAAATTTAATTACAGAAAGAAAAGACAAAATGGAAACAAATTTTATTGATTTCATCAGCCAAAGTGTTCGTACTAGTAAACATGATTTCAATGTTTTTTTCAAAAGGAATATATAACAATATAGAATTTAAACAAGATTAAACAAGATTAAACAAGATTACTATGTTGGGACTTTTAACAAAGATATAGAGCTTCATCATATCATTTGTGTAATCGCAGGGCCTCTCAATGAATTCTATTTATTTTGTCAAAAGCTTGAGGGAATCCAGTATAATCCCCATTATCTGGCGTTTTTAATCAACCCATCAAATTTATCTCAATTGAGAATCATCAAATTTGAACACCTTTTAGGACCAACTGTGAATGCCGTGAAGACTTCCAGTGGAAATATTATGTTGCGCTTGAAAGAATATTATTTTTCCTTATAAAGGACAACACTCATATTTTCTTACTGTCTTCTTCTTAATAAACTGTACAACTGTACTATTCACTATTCAAAACTATTCACCGCTCAATCAGTAAAAGGAACTAATATTAAAAAATATTAAAAAATAATCTTGCTGAAGATGTCACCAGTATTAATACCTTACCCGCATTCAAGACTTTCTACAATATGGATGAACGCTCGATTATGATAACGCACTCACCATCAACTCATCCTTTGGAGCCTGAACGCCATTATACAGAAGATCAAGAAATTCTGAAACTGTTACGCAGTTGGTCTCTGGAGAAATTATATGATCATTTTTTGATGAAGTAAATTCATTTGTTTTTAACGATATACGTAAGATTTTACTTCTATGATATGTTCATATTGCAGGTGAAGGAATTACAGCGCAAGTCCTAGAAATAATTAAAGTGCACCATATAAGGGACTTATTCCAAAAATGTGACTTAGGAACAAGAGTAATTTTCGAAAATTCTCTTGAAAAATGGAGAAACTCCATTGGAAAACCTTTGGTATACACCTGTTCATCTCTATTGGAATCGTCCGAAAATTGTACACCACACCCATTACCGTCAAGAATTTCATCTTTAACGCCAGATCGTTTTTCGCCAAGATCATCGCCTTATCCGAATAGTCCCACAACCAGTGATATTTCCAAATTGCCATCAGAGTCAGATATTCCAGTGGAAGCTATTTTGAAGGATACACAGAAAGGACTTTGTCTCAAAGAATATTACGAGCAGAAAAAAACGTTTCACGAGGATATCTATTTTGCTCAGTATTTTGATAACAATAATATACATATGACTTTAAAAAACAGCTATAAATTAGAAAACGATATTATTAAAACGTTATTTATTCCATCTTTCCTCAATTTGTTGGGAAAACCTCCTAATAGTTACTTTCAAATCACTTAAAATGCTGTCTGGCACTGCTGAAGTACCCATTGCTTCCAAAATATATGAATAGCATTCATTCTTCTATGTTTCGAATTTTCTATCCATATGTTAAAAATAGACCGTCGTGGAATTTGTATATTCTGAAATTGAGAAAAAAGTTATTGAAATCGCAAACTTTCGCAAAAAGTTTTTATAGTTTTTTTAGCCCATGAATCAAGCTTCGACAAATATGTAATAAGAACGTAGTATAATACAGTATAATGTATTGAAAACCATCTTATAAGTCGCGCATAGCAGTTTCATTATATGTAAGTCATCAATAAATTCAAAAAATATTTTTCGGTTTAATGAAATAATATTTCAAAAAGAAAAGATCACTTACCTTAATGAATGAAGGAGAAAAATAAGACCCAAACAGAATCACTAAAGAGCTCAGGAATAATTTACTTAACATTACATTTTACACCTGTGCAGGTAGCCAGAGTTTCGTTTCATTTTTGTAATTGTTCCGGTAATTTTCCAGGAAAAATGCACATACTTCAATAAAATATGGATATTCAGAATATAAAATTTACAATGTTTCTAAGAATTTGGGTCATTGAAAAATTCAATTAAAACCTGCTAGAGTGTGAAAATATCACACTGTGGCCAAGAAAACACTAATTAGAAGTAATGCCGTGTGATGATGAATATTTCGCAAGATGACTGCAGGATAACTTGCTATATGCGTCCGTCAAATATAAGTCAGAAAAATAAACAAATTTGCCTTGAATGCAAGCAAAATGTATGGAACGAAGCTTCACAACAGAAATTTGTATGGCGAAACTGAAATGCAAATGTCAGTGTGGCTTTGAATCTAATACACACATTCGTAGGATATTGTCAAAACACAAAAAAATGGACCACATATGAGTTAATGTGCTATCTTTTTTATTAATCCACACTTTTATCAATAAACAAATATGAATTTTTTGCTTATGTCATGTGTTTTTTATATGTGGCCTGCGGATACGTTTCAGAAGTATTTTATCTGTATGGGGTGGGTGTTGTGGCCTCTATAACCTCATGCACCTTGCCAATAAATAAAAAGAATGATCGCCTAAATTTGGAGTACTTAGAAACATTTATGGAATTGACATGTTCCTACAGTTCACGTGAATAAGCAAAACCACTTGCGTCATCTGTTCGGGACTATAACTATTTACTATCCGAGAGCCCGAATAAACTTTCAAAAAATTATTTACCTCTTTTTACTTACAGTCCAAAACACTTGACCTTACCGGTACTGGCATAGAAAATCAAGTGAAAGTTTCCTTTGATTGCTCTGCTTTATACAGTTGTTCAGCTGCCGCCATACTGCTTTTCGGAGTTCATCTAGCAACTTGACCAGCGATATTTACTGCAGTTTGATGATCAAGTGGCAATATCTGAACGCTTCCATATTTTTATCACAACATGATGCTTGAAACACAATTGGAGGTTTTTAGCCAGCTTTATCAACAGCTTTTTTCTAAGTCCGAATTGAAGATAACTGGCGCTTGTGACATTCGCAACTTAAACTTGTTTATGATGTGAATTTTTTTCTTGAGTGACATTAAGGAAAGACAAAATTGCGTTCGATTTTCACAAATTACGATAAATTCATGTTTTGTTTTGGATAGTTTTCAAGATGTGCCAATGATATGTAAAAATAGTATTCTTGGTAGCTGTTTACTCGCCACTGTCTCAAAAAAGCCGTTCACATCTAATAATTGATATTCATAGTCTCCCAAGTTGGCAGCCAATTGGATTTGAAATTTGCAATTTGATTAAATCTCAAGCTCTAATTGTTCTCTTCTACACTGATTTATGTATATTGTCAACAAATCTGAAAAGCTCCAGTTTTGTTTCAGGCCTGATAGTATACTACTAACAATTTTGTAATCTGTCATATTGTCTGTGCCGGGAATTTATTTATTTTGATTTGATTTCATACTATGATTTTATGTTTTTTTTTACATTTGGTGTTCATTGTGGATTACTGGTGCGAGTATGGTCGCACGAAGGCAATGGAGGGCATGGAAAGGCATGGAAAAGTTATTTATTGTATTTATTTTTAAGACAATTTTTCGTTTTTTGTACTTTAGGCCGATTTTTTACGTCAACTGCTCAGGATTTGTTGGTATATGTTGCAACACTGGCCTTATTTTTAAACTCCTTAAATGTGGAAATTTGATCATTTCTGCAGAAATAAGAATTTTTAAATAGTCTTTGGGATTTATTTGACGTCGCATTTATCGTTTTTAAGTCTGTAATGTGCAAAAAAGGGCACCAACACTTGCTGCACGAATATTGTTGCAATCACTGCGAATTATGCGGTGACAGATAATTTTGACATTTTAACTTGATAGCTTGCGTATTATACTAAAATAAGAAATAAATAATAATACAAAACATTAATAAAATCAAAAATCAAAGTATCTGTTTACATTGCGTGTTAATTATAGAAATATAATTGTTTATCATAGGCCTAGAAATACTAATCTGGGTGTTGTTGTATGAAGAATATCACTGTGCACAGAAATTCGTTCTTAACTGTCAATGCACAGATTCCGATTCCAATGTTTGTAAATTAATAATAATAGTATTAATACTAAATTACAGGTAAATCTCAGTAAATTGAAAGGCTATAGAAAAATTTTGTAACATCTTGTACAGGTAATAAATATAATTAAAAGTAAAAATAATGGTCACCTAACTGTTGATTCCTCTGATACGAATTCGATAAGCCACCTTACTTCCAACCTTTAGGTACCTGTATATACATACTTTCTTTTCTTTGTACAATCACTCTAAATAACACACCCTGTTGAAGCCAGTTTCAGCCATTAAAATCGTTTGTATATGTAGTATGTATCGAAGTTGTATTTTCATTTGAAGAGCTTTTCAACCCACTCAAAAAACAATTCAGACCAGTAAAATCTGAAAGTCTATTTGCACAATCCGGAGGGATTATGTAGATCTCCTTGAAGAAATAATAAAAATAAAATAAAAATCCAAAATAAATTCTTCTGCCATCGTATCAAATTGATCCCGTTCGTTTGCCATCAGAAGAGAGTGGACATCTGAATTCCACCAATCCCAATATTTAGACTAGACATATAGAACAACGTAAAATTAAATTCAGGAGATGAGATATACCTCTCTACTCGTACATTTGAAACGGATATGACTACTTTTCGTATGGCAGGATTATGATCAAGTAAAATGCTCTGCATGGAATTAGAATCGGAAATGTCCTGTGTTAGCATGAATAAGTGGCATCTTCCCTTCTTATTTGAAATGATTTACATACAAAATCAACTCGTATTTTCACTTCGGTGCACTTTTTTGTGCGGTCTCTTCAGAAAATTTAAATTTATCTGCCTGTTGTCCGGAGCGTATCAATATTGGGGTGGATGTAGATGGAGCTAGCCTAGTCTAGCAGAAGATGTATACTAGATGGGAATGGTGAAAGTATAATGACAGGGTTGCAATATCTCATAATGAAACACATAAAATGAAACGATGAAAGGCCATTCAACGACGATGGCATTAGAAAAAGGGGGTTGTACGTTACGGATCCAATTTTCGCTTCTTTTCTCTTCTTTTTTTTTAAAGATTTTATTATCTAGGGAATCGACATGGATGCCATAAAAAAACAAAATAAATAACAAACGTGTAAATTGCTTAGGTAGTTTTCGAAAGACTAAGTAGCTGTAGCGTATATAGTGCATATAGACGTGTATTCATGGTACTACCTTTCAAAATAATTCAAGCGAACTTAAGGAGATTGCAAAACTTTTATAAAATTATAAACGAAGAGAGAGAGGAAAGAAATGAATGCCACTGTAATGCCACTGACTCGAGTTTTCTTAAATGCTCTCAATGGGAGTCAAAAAGCATTGAAGTACACCCTTTCAGTTTTACTAAGGAATTAGTTAGGGGTTAGATGCTTGGTGGAAATATCTGCTCAAAGATACTTAATCCTTTTATATCTGTTCCATACACGTTTATCCAATTAGGACATGTTTCGTTTTGAAATTAGGTGTGAAAAAGCAAATTTTTTTCACACATACTTAAGAGCTCTTAAGTTCGATTCGGTTGGCATTACCAATTATTTTCGTCAGATAAGAACAGAAAAAACGGAAAGGATCTGCATTATTCCATTCAGTTTTTATTTATTATTATGTAAGGACGTACGCATTATAGGATTTCGGGTGGTTTAAAAAAATTCCGAGTGCCAATTAAAGAAATTTACATTGTATTTATCCAGTTAGACCTGAGAAACAAAACACCTCATTGAAATATTACAATTGAATTAAATAACCTGTGTAAAACTACTAATATAGGCTGATGTTATCTGGTTGAGTTTATACTCAACAAGCCACAAACCCACACCAAAAAAAGACAGAATTCAAAATAAAATAAGTAAAAAAGATGGAATTGGACTAAAAGACCAGTTCTAATGATACCCTAGACAAATGCCCCACATGTAATTTCGAATGGTCACCTATCTGTGCAAGTTTGATTTTTGAAGTGCTTTTTCGCATATATTTCTATAATGGTTCGTCGGACAGAAAAATAATTATATATAACCAATTATATAGGATTTCTTATTCTAAAGAACTTTTTGTACATGAAAACAGGATAGGACTGATCGTTTCACAGTATATGTAAAAATTCTAAATTTTTATATGGCAACACAAAGAAGGGGTTGCGCGTTTTAGTCCATTTATCATATTATATTTACTATTCACACGAAAACATTGCGTACAAACTACGAAACGCATTCTCAGGAGTGTGCAATTATATGAAAAAAAAATGAAATTAATATATGGCAATCCTACGAATCCTATTTTTCCCCATTTTATACCCTAGATGAAATCTAACTGGTATACTAAGTTTGTCATTCCGTTTGTAACAGATAGAAATAATAATCGTATGGTACAGCAAAATAGATTGGACAACCATGCATAAAATTAAAAGTTATTTTGATTTTTGCATGTCCGTCAGCCCGTCTATCCGTCCATCTGTCAGTCTGTCCACACGATAACTCGAGGACAACACGTTCACTTAGTGGGCTGAAATTTTGCGCTCAGTGTTTTAAAAAAAAAGTAATTTATGTTCGAAAAACGGCAAAATCGGGCAACTCCTTGGTAGTGTTCCCCATACAAAAATTTCTTTTTTACAATTTATTTAGGCACTGCGTCAGAACGCGTCGACGTAGAGAGTTGAAATTTTGTGCACAGTGTTTTCATAAAAATACTAAGTAAAGTCTCAAAATGGACTGAACCGGGTAACCCCTTCTCTGTGTTTCCATATAAAAATGTTGGTTTCTTACACATGCTGTGAAAACGATCTGTCCTAGACGTTTTTATTGTACTGAAAAGTCCTTCAGAATATGAAGTCCTATCAAATTTGATAATTTGATATAATAATTTTTACTTTCCGACGAGACGTTCCTGAAATTTCAAAAATCAAACTTATTTGGTACACTGACGGTTCTAAAACCGGTAAATGAGTAGGAGTAGGAATATATGGTGTAAAGCCAAGAGTTCATATTTATCAAAGCCTCGCAAAAGATGTATATGCCATCACTACATGTGAATACGAAAACCTAAGCCGAACCTATACTAATAAAAATATATATTTCTATAGAGATAGCCAACCGATATTGAAAGCCATCTAATCAACTGAGGTCAATAGGATATGCAAAACTGGATCCAGTACCAAATGGGCCACAGATGGACTTCTACGATAGGCTCCACCCAAACATAATTAAAACACCTTACCCAAAAAAGCACCTGGGTCTTTTACTGCAAATTATTACCCACTGATGTATATATGATATGTTTCGATGATAATGAAACATTGGTGCATATGTCTTAGCAGAATACGAGGCCATTGCACAATGTAGATTCCAGGCCTTTGGCTCATACTCCCTAAAGCCTGTCAACTTAATCCAAAAAATACTGCTCTTCCTAGAAAGAGTGGGATCGATAGATGTATAGAGAGTGTTGCACAATAAGCCAATGAATGGCTGCAGTGCAAAAGTCGCTCACCGCGCTTAATCCCAATCTATCTATCTATCTAGCATGCCCTATGATTTTTCTAGAGTAAGTCACTCCCGGGTGATTACGGAGGAGTATGCTCTAGTGGTACGTAACTTGTTTTGTTAATATAGCGCAAGACAAAAAAAACAAAAACCTTCGCCCTATCTCTTGAAATAATGCTCATGATTTCTTATTTCACAATATAATCGCCCTTCAGACTAGGTCTTAAAACCATTGTAGCACCCCTGAAATGTTATTCCAGTATAAGCCTTTAATGCTTAATAGCTCTCATTTTATTAAAATTTCCAAAAATTATTATTTACATTTCTCCTTTTACCTGTAGTTACATTTTTTCCATCACCATGTTTTACCATTTCCAATATAATCTAAGTATTAAGACAATCTGTTTAGCATTCTGGAAAACCAATGCCATGACCTTTCCGCCACATATTACCGCCATTTGATTTCACATCGCTCTGATACTAACTAAAATGAATGCTAATTCGTTAATGAACGCAGCGTCATTTATATGGCTAGCTTTTTCATACAAATTTTTTAATCACAAAATATGTAATGCCGTAATCCACGTGAGATGCTCACAGCCTTAGGAACGTACTCGTGCAATGTGGGGCACTTTTAATAGTCGATTTTGAAAAACTACCACATGGACTTTGTCAATTCAATCTCTAATATTGATGCAATTATTGGTCGTCCATAGTGATGATCACCTTCCAGACTCTCGCAACCATGCTTAAATTCTAAAGACTATTTGAAACTGCTGCAAATGAAGGTGCAGAGTTCCCGAAAATATTTCAGATATATGAATCTGCATTGACAATTGAATTTTTTGACAAATTTCTAATAAATGCTGCAAATTATTATTTTAATATTTTAAAAAAACATAAAAACTGAACAATTGATAAAATTACATGATTCGTTGTACTAAAATTATCAGTCCTACTATCGCCATCTTTACTTCATATTGCGAACCTCTTGAATCACAGTATTAAAAGTATTCTAATAAAATTGTTAGAGTTATTATATGAATTTTTATTGCTGCTGCCTAAATTCATAAGTTTTTTCTAACCATAACTCTATAATTCTGTGTTGGCCTAGGTTAGAAAGTGATTTGTTTTCTCAGACTAACTACATATCCAGGCTTTGAACTCGAGTCAGAATGCAGTTGCCTGATTATTGAATTACAATACAACTGCGCTTTATATAGCTGCGGATTTATATTAGTTGCTCCTACTCCAGCTTTTAGGTTAGATATACCCGATGTTCCGCAAGGATCTATTTTGGTACCTTTGTCATTCTCTGTTAAATAATTACTTATTGCATAGTAAGTTATCTCAATTCTGATCAATTTTTGTCAATTTATGTATGAAAACAAATGACAAATTATACTTCAATATTTAGTTTTAATATCAGCCTTAAATGCTGAAACAACATGGAAAATAGTTTTAGATTTAGATTTTTTTAGTTTTCTAATGGTTTAGTTGTTGGATTTTTCTTTGTCTTCTATTGTTTTTAATGAAGTTTAACCTACCCAAGCATGACAGTAAAGATTGAAAGGCATAATATCTTCACAACATCCATAGTCTGTATATGTAGTTTACCATAATCCACTATATATTTTACCCATCGGGCCTTTATTTGGTCAGGAAAGTTTAGCTTATTAAATTTCAATGATTGTTGGAATATTTTCACTAGATGGAATTTAACGCATCACCAATATTTTAATGGCAGTTGTTCGAATCCGTACATACGAATAGTAGTCGGACGTTTTAAGGATGAATGCACACGAAACTAAGCTCTAGATTCGTGTTCAAGACTGTGTGGGATAAGAGATTCACTTTTTTCGAGAAGGCAGTCTTTACAAATTTTACGAACTTCAATAAGGCCAGGAAAACCATTTAACAGGAAGACTAAAAAAGATATTACAGCTCATCAGCGTAGAGTTTATTAGGCCAATTGTACTCTGGATCGGCTAGATGTTAAGACTGAAGAATGCTTACCGTATCCACTCAATCAGACTGCTGCTGTAGAAGACAGTGTACAAGGTGGAATACATTTTCCGGAACCCTGACGCATGCTGTTTAGTTCCTTTATCATATGGATGAAAAACAACAGTTGACACCACTACTTATCACCAGATTCAGTATGACGACCGCTTGTTATTTACGTAATGTAGCCTTACTATTGTTAAGGGCTGCTTTGCTTTGCTTGAAATGACGGCGAATGCCACGAAGAAAAACTTAATTTCTTCACCTTAAGACTGAAGCTTGGCCCTTTTGTTCTTCCATTTTTTTGTAGATAAAGATATCGGAGTCTAGATAGACTAAAAACTAAAAATGACGGATGGATGAGGTGATAAATAAGTTTATCTACGCCTACAAAGGATTTCGTAGTGCTCCACTAGATTAAAACCAGTTTTGCTAGTACTTTTTGTATTTGGTAGCTGAGGTTGAATCTGCGGCTAAGTAGTTTTACCTTACGTAGATCTAGCCATTCAGGTCGATGCTATTTGAATAAATTCATTTTTGGACCATTGGAAAATGGCTGGAATAAATCTAAGAACAGCCCTTTAGCGTTTTTGTTGGATAAAGACAATCTTATGGATTTTTGCAGATGCTTCTATCAGAGACAAAGGGCTGATGTTTTCTTTCATGATATGCCAGAAGAATAACGTACTCGTTTGAAATGAATTTCAATCATTTCCCGGGTAAAGTTTTTAATATACTACCATTGCATTTTTTAATAGCATGGGACGAGAGATCTTAAGCAAACGACATCACCAAAGCCTTCCAGTCCTCTTAATGAAGCGCATCAAGTTTTGGTGAGGAATAATTTTCAGTTCATCTACAGATAGGAAGGCAAACCCTAGAGTATCCAGCCTGCTCCGGGCGAAAGCCGGAAGAGCACACAAAAACTGTTCGGTTATCTCAGGCTGTCTTTCCAGCTAGGCCAGACACTCAGGTTACCTTTTAGCGATTTTTGAGACAGCACTTGGTGGAATATGTTTCTATTAGGCATTTTTGTTTAAAAAAACAACAACAAAACACTTGCTCCGATTCAAGCCCTGATGATGTCCTAATAAGACGAAACGCGTAGGTTTTTACTCAATTTTTGTAAAAAATAAAAATGAATTATTGTGGAATCGGAGCAAGTGTTTTGTTGTTGTTTTTTTAAACAAAAATGCCTAACAGACACTCAGGGCTGTCAACAACTCCCATCCTTGATAGATGAGCGTGAAGCGAGCTGTGGCCGGTGAAGAAGCCAACCTCTGTTCTATATTGTTTGCTTTCGAGCCCCATGAGAAAATCAGAGATATTCCTATTGGGCTTGTCAAGAAACCGTTTTGTGCACCTGCAAATACACAGGCTCTCACATTTCTGCTGATGCTTCCTATGAACATCCGCTTTGATGAAAGACCCGATACTCGAGGTGCAGCCAGCCCCAGCTAAAAGGTCAGCCCTTTCATTCCCCATGAATTGGCACCTTATTGTGGATACACAACTTATCTACAGACGACCTGCAATCGCCCAGTAACTTACATGTTACCCGGGGGCCACTCAGAGCCATCAAGGCTGCCTGACTCTCCGAAATGACAGGAATGTATTTGTCTATGAATTGCTATAGCGAAGACTTCAGCCTGGAAGAGAGTGGTGTGTCTTCCAAGTGAGTATTCCATCCCAATATGGTTCAGTAAGGTAAACGCCCGCCGCTGATTCCCCACTAATGAGAGAGCCGTCGGGCGGTAATAATATCATCTTAATTGCCAGGGGAGTGTAATTAATTTACTTAATCTGCTTGGTGAGCTTTCATGAGTTTTACCATTCTTTTTAATTTGACTAGGGCCGAGCATGTTGCCTAAAAAAATATGTTCACAAAAACATCAACAGCATTGAGTATATCTATAGGTGCTTGCAGGTTGACAAAACGTTTCCTTGGCAGATCATAAAGAAAGTCTAAGCAATTTCTTTTGAAGCTGACGAGGGATAGCTGGGAGACAATACTGATTACGGTTGGTGTCATTACTGATACAGCGGCTTTACGGTTCTCTTCTTGAAATAGGTTTCTTTGATAATTCGGAATATTAACTCTGTCTACTCAGAGTGAACATTGCTTACGCGAACATCCATCTCTGACCAGGTGCAAGATAAACATTTTTTAATCTTTTTTCTTCTAGAAGACAGGAAAGGTATAGCGAGTTTCCGAACAAAGATACCACACTGGGCCGATTTGGCTACAGTGCTTAGGACATTTCTGCAATCGCAGGAATATGTAAATAGCACAAAATTAAATAATGTTATCATTATCATAATCTGAGCTATAAGAAATTCTATACGGGATTGCTACTACTAATACTAATAATAGGCCTTATATAGATTTGTATAAGACATAAGATTAACTCCATTAAAGCACCTGAAAGTTGATTCATAAAACTTAAACAAATTTTTTACACCCTTCATAGATATCGCGCCATCTATACCTCTTATTGAGGGAGTTATAACTTAATTATTGCGGCGCGCCATGCAGTTTTGAAATTCATGAGTAGATTAATTTTCAATGTGTTGGAAAGTGTTTATCTAAACTGTGGATATTTTAGAAGCCATTTTTATTATTTTGTACACCATTTCTCTGATCTTTTCATTGTTCAGTTCGTCTCAAATAAGATTCATTTTATTTATTTTTTCATGATAATCTATTTTCTTTAAAAATTAATGATATCATCCTAAAAGTTCTTACAATTTACTTTAAAGGCACTTAGCACTAGCAGGAAGCTAATCTTTTAATCTTTTGACTTTCTCTACAATTTCAGGACTTTTAAGTAAACAGCTGTAACATAATAGAGCTCCAACGTTTTCTTTGAAGCAAATACATATAGTCATTGAAGAAGGACTGTCGTTTCCTGACTTCAAACACACTATAAATGTATTCGAGAGGAATCAATAGGAACGTATAAAAAAGCAAGAATAATAACAACAACAATTGAAAACCTCATAGAACTATAGTAAAGTCGTCCTGCAAGAAATTAGCTATCCATACATATACCTAAGTTAGTATATATGCATGTACTAACTAAAACATATGCATATACATATATGTAGAGGTGTATCCAAGACGAAGAGAATATCGTGTGAATTTTTTTTAAAAGGATGTCATAAGTTGTATATCTCCGAGCGTAACGTGGCACATTAAGGATACAATAAAAAGCACACGAATCCAAAAACTTCTGGGATAAATGGAATTGTGTCTGACGCAAAAGCAGTCATTAAAGATAAGCACCAGTGTACTACCTGGGAATAGAAAATAAAGGATCCAACGTCAGCATCCAAGGGGTAAGGACAACTTGAAGCGGTGGGAAAAACAAATACCGGTAAGAAGTTTTAGTCAACACATCTTAGATTCTACCTTTTCATTTTCCCCTTTCCTCACACAAACCCTCCTCAATCTCTACCATCTAACCCCTCATCCCTAGCCTACTTATAAATAGAGTATAGTGAATGTTCCTTTGTTTGAGTTGCACTTTCTGGCCTCTCTTAGCTCCATGTGTTTTCCCATAATTTTGGGTCTCGTTAGCAAAACTCGCCACTTGTCATCGTCAGCTCCCCATCACTACACTATAGCCTCGGGTATGTGTGTAGAAAACTTAGATCTCCTCAGAAGAGCTTTACATCCTTGCATGAAAGGAAAGGACTTGTTTCCTTGTAACTTTATTTTGTCCTTTCTTCCAGGGATACAAGAAGACACAATGCAACAACATTTGCTCCACGAATTGCTCGCTTGCTTGTTATTGAAGGCATACACCGCAGTAAGTTTCCACTTTTTAGACAATCCACGACTCATAAATCAGTAGACATTTAAGAACGTCAGACATAAACGAACTTTCGTGTGCAATTAGAAATAAACACGTGGGCGGCAACATTTTCCGTACTATGATGCCAACATTACACGTCTCCATATATATAATATATATATATATTTAAGCTAAAGACCTACCTATGTACTAATCTAAAAGTGTTTACAAAGAAGAATAACATTTTCGTGATTTATTTGCACAGGAAAATGCATTTGCACCAACGATCCTGTACACAATTTACATTTTTCGTAGCAGCAGCATACCTGGACAAAGACCTCCTGCTGATGCCTGGTGAAGACTGGAAACGGAAAGTTGTAAACATTTCTCAGCAGATATATATAGAGTTCTCATTCAGGGGAACCTACCTCCCTAAAACGTCCACCTCACACTTATCTTGTGTGCTGGATTAAGTATATTGTGCATATAGAAATTGTGGTTGGCAAACTATTACAGGACCATGCTTGACAATCTTTTTTTGTGCCGGATGTTTCATATGAACATGCGTTTGACTTTGAATATAATTCCTATGGTTAGGATATCATTTTTTTTGTATTTAAAGGCGCATTTCTACAGTATAAACATTGCTAATAACATCCAGAAAAGTGTTTTTAATACACGTCAATTGTCTTAATTTTCTTTCTCGTATATATAAATCTTACTAGTACTTTTTGTCTAACTATATTTACCACGTTCGCTTCATTTAAATCTTCTGTGACATCTAGATGACGCTGTGATTATTATGTGTTAATTTTTTTCATCTCTTAATTTCAATTTTAAGTAAACTTTTTATGGTCGGTCAACAATAATATCAAAAGTATTAAGGAGAATTTGTTAAGAATTTTTCCACATATTTCCTAAAGAAAACTTAATATTAAGTCAAGAAATATTTGCCAATTTGGATTTGACAATTGTGTTATATCTCAGAAAATAAAGAAATAAAAAAGAAAATCAAAAATTAAAAATTCCCAATGAAAAACGAAGATACAAATAAAACATTTTTTACTCCTCCATTTGTCACTGTAAAATTGATTAACCTCTTGCAAAATTACCGTTCCCTGCTTAAATTTTTCAAATTATTCCACAAACGTCAAAACTCCTATCAGAAATAAGTGTATCTCAAAGAAATATTGACATAAATGAATTTTTCGGAAAAGAACGACATCTTTTTGTCAATCGAGAACTAGAGTTTTCCTGTTCGAATTTCTTTTCTCTAGTGTACTACTTGAAGATATCGGCACAGAGGAAAATTGCTTGAGGATTCCTTGAACTCTTTTTACATAGAACCTGTTTAAAACTTGTTGGTAGTGTGTTGGGTGGGGGGCAAGAATGAAGTGGAACTAAAAATTTCACAGGCAGCAAAAGCAGCTCATATTTTTATTGGCAAGTATGAAATCACATGGTCATTCCATTTTCAGGCATTGCAGTGTGTAGTTGTTTGTTATCTTACATAATTTGTCCACCGACCGAAAGGTCAGTCGATTGACTGATGTAATCATGAAGGGCATTTTGAGGTATCTCAAAGCACAGCAGATGTTGACCGGTCTAAACAGGGTCCTGCTTACTTCTTCGTATAGGAACAGGACTCCTTGACTCTTTACCAAATACTTGAAAAAAAAAAATTATGTTCTCTTAAAAAAAAAAAATTGTTCCACTCTATCTACAGGGCTGTTGATTTTCGAGGTTTCGAAGCTACCATGTGACCGTAATTCAAAATTTGTAATGCTAATTTGACCCACTTCCCATTACGCCATTTAGCTATAATTTGACAAATTATTGTTCTTGCATGATACTAAACTTTAACGAATTTATATAATATAAAATCAAGATAGAGTTGACGAAATGGCCGCCGAATTTTGTCATTATGGCCCGGTTCGACTTGGAATCAATATCATCAATATCTTAAAGCAGAAAGACATCCATGCTAGCCTCAGGCTTCCTCGCAGATTGCCTCAAAGCTTGCCTCAGAGAATTGAAAACAAAATGACACTACCGGGCTCGGTACTGTCATTTTAATTTTGATAGTATTTGCTAAAATTCCTTATGCAGAAAAAATTTATCGGTTTTCAAAAATGATGATTATAAATTTTAAGTGAAATCTGTTGACAGAAGCAGGCCTGAGAGAAAAGAATTTCCAACATTTAGCAAAACGCACCTTTCCGCTAGGCCTTGCGGCTAGCTGCTAGGCTTGGTTTTGTGTTGCCTCATTTAAAAACCAGTGTTGGAAATTTTGACAACGCCTCGACGAAGCCTCGAGGCCTGGATGTGTTTCTGCCGTTAGGACTATCGGGGATACTGATTACAAACATTTGCTCAAAATTTAGAATGTAAGGATGGTGACGCTAATATGTCTGAGCAATTTTGGAATTTATTGTTCGATTCGATTGATAATAATCGATATATGGGATTTATGTACTAAAGAAAAAAATAGTTTTGCTTAAGCATTCGACCTCAGAGAATATGGAATAGTCCGGGGCTTGGAGGTGGAACCCTTCGAATTGGAACATTCTACCACTGAAGTCCTGAAGTATGATAAGGAATTCGAGCGAATTCAAATGTAACAAGTTTGGCTCAATGTTGGATAGCGCAGTTATTTCTTCGGCGATATATCAACCTATAGAGCAATCCAGAGGCAGATTCAACAGAATTATTAAATATTAAAACAATCAAAATGTTGCCAAATTTACAATGGTTTAATGGATAAATTTATTTGAAAATCAATTTAAATGGACTTAAAAACTTAATAATGTGTATTTGAAATTTCGTACCTGAATTCAAAAGCTTCATTTACATTCTTATTATACCCTGCTGAAATCTGTTGGATATTATGTTTGATTCAAAATTTGTAGTCTGGATGTAGGGCTTCTTCCCCAGTTATCAATTTTTAGTTGAATCTGACTATAAGCGATAAAATGCGACTACCATTTAGGAGCTGCCGTATTGCTTTTATGTTATATAAAGTTCTAATAATGCATTTTTATCCAAGACGTGTAAGTCTGGCAAATTTTAGTTGAAATCAATACGGGTAGAGGTCAGAGAATATAGTCGCTTTTATATCTAAACGCAAGCTTTCAGATCAAAAGTTTGAATTCAGGCATACTTTACTTGTAAGACACTGGTCAAGGTTGTAGCCGACGATCGACGGGTATGTGATGAAGGTAAAAAGCTGATTCACTTACGTTCCATCTGTGACTACTGCGCTTAATGGATATGAATTCTATTGAATAATTTCTATGGGGTCATTTCAAGGAACTAGTCATTCATAATAATCTAGTCAATGTACAATAAGGCTCAAGAAATTTTATAAAGCGAAATTTGGCTTTGGAATTGGGAGTGTATGGAAGTAGTTGGAAAGGTCATGAGCTTTTACGTACGACGACTTAAAAGAAATCATGCACTATATACCTAATTTTCAAAATAGCACAGGGTATTTCATTAAAAAGAGTATAATTTACTAATCACCCTATAATTTTTCAATATCAACAATTGTACCTATAACCTTCATCTATGGTTATATTGTTTGATAATGATCTGATTTTTTTTCCTGCAGTTATTTTGGACCATTACTTTCTAACGCCCTGTATGCATGGATGACGCTCAGGTATCCTGTCATAATGCAATGGAGAATTTCATGCCGAAATTCAATTTGGATATGAAAAAAATTACAAAATGGTATATTGTCATCAATCTATAGTCCTGGACCATAAAACGTCCACATGTTTACTCATCTAAATGTTGAATCTGAATAACAAGGATCTTTCTTATGTTGTACTTACTGTTACCTTCTTGTTTTAAGTCACAGAGCTTAAAAGACTCAATATACTTTGCAACTTCTTTTCGAAATTTACAATTGCTGATTTTTCATGAAAATACACCGAACTTATTAATAGATTCTGTCATAACTATAATGTAAAAAAATAACTTCACAACTGTTATGCAAGTTCAAAAAGTCACATTTTTTTTGTTTTTTGTTTATGAATAATATCTACATAAAATAGCACAAAAAATTTAAATAATTTACTCATGCAATGCCAGATATTTTTGCTTGAGTTATGAAGCCTTTCTAAGAACTTTTAGATTACAGCTTTAATATAGCCCTTTTCTGTGGAATCCGTAATGCATTCCTATGCTAATGTAAGTGCAGCAAAAAAATTAGAACAACTACTTTCCATGCTTAACTTTAACTCTCAAACTCAAATCACTGCTACGAAAGAGTTAATCGTAGCTAACTTCTGTCACTATTTATAAAAACACAGGAACGTAAAGAAGGAATGCAGAGTAACAGAGGGCAGTTATTTCCGTCCGATATAAAAAATAAATGGATAAACAGTACAAAATTTAAAGCTAATTACTCACATTTAAGACACATAAATCTAGCAGCGAGAGAGAGCATATGTCACGCAACTAGCATAGGATTAGGCGTCCTCAGTGGTATGTCCTTAGACCTTTCTTAGATTTTTTTCACTTTTATCCAATATTGTGACCCAGACTTGAGTATTTTTTCTTGTATATAGTTTGCCGGTCTTCAAGCCGAGACGATATAGCGAGCAATTTAATGGATTATTTGCGTGACTATTTCTAATTAGTTGGTTTGTTAATCATTAGCTCGACGAGGACCATAATCGTGGCTAGAATATATTTTCATTGTGTTCGAGATGTCTAGAGACAAGAGACTCCGGACACTGGGTATAATGTAGAGAGAGTTTGGCAAGCAAATGAACAGGAGGATCACCAAGGGAAATCGGTGGTTTGCCTTTAGCAATGAATTCCAGGACCTATAAGTTGCTCCTAACCTCAATAGACTTGAACGGAGATGTGCGTTGGTAAACGTAAACGAGAATTTGCCACTATCTGAGCCTTGTAATATAGGAATGGATAGAGTTGATTCTAAATTTGAATTCCTTGCACCTATCTAAATATACATGCATACATATTCTTATATAGCTTAGAAATAATCAATCAAATCTAAAGACCGTTGCTTCAGGTTTTTCCCTAGCTTTCTCTTTAAATTACAAGCAGGTTATGCTAATTTATTATTTGGAGATCCTTCAAACAGGATTATTGACCTCTACTTGTTTTCCCAACTACCTCGTCCCATCATCCCTCGCAATTTATATATTAAATGTCGTTATAAAAGGGAAGAGCCGGCTTGCATTTCTTGGCGTTAATTACTTACTTTTCATTTTGGGCTCATTTGTACAATTAAATACCTACCTGTGACAGGGTTACCAACTTCACTGAGTTGAATTATTTTTACACCTTTCAGCAAAGATAAGGGTGCGCACACATCCATGATATTAAACAATTGGGGCATTAAGCGGCTCCAAATATTATACCTCCCAATCCATATATGGGAACGGGTATTTACCCAAAAGCTTTAGAACTTACGATATAGGTAGGTACTGACAAACCGCATAATGCAGGCTTAGGAACTGTATGGCTACCCCATTTCTTTGTTTTTTTTTTGTTTTTTGTTTTTTTTTCGTTTTGTTTTTTTATCTTATGGACTGGGCATAAGTAAACATTAGAATTTTATGCACGGAGTATAATGAAGGGACAAAAGCGGAGTGATAAATGATTTTACGTTAAGAAGAGAAGTGTATTTAGACGTTTCATTAATGAATGAGGCCCATTTCAAGATCATACATAAAACAAAACTCCTTGGTACATTTGTCGGGAATGTTCTGTCTTTATTATATACATACGTGTGTACACATATGCAAATCCATGGCAGCTCGTTTGATGAAATATCTAATAATTATGTAGGTTTTATTTATAGGTGGGTTATTTCTCGTCTACAGTAAACTGAAATTCATTGAAAATAATCCCGATGAATTTCTAAATCCATTGAGAATGCAGAAAAATCGAACATTTCGACCAAGCGATCAGAGAGGTCTCATCAGTATGGTTATCTCTGATCGCCTACCATAGAAGTTCGATGATAGGGTATATGATATATATGCGGTTTATTTATGAGAAAACCTTTACCTTCAAATTCAGTTTGTTTTTGTTTTTATTAAATTTATTGAAAATATTTAAGAGAAAAAAACAACTTATATAGATCTGAATTATACCAACATTGCATCATTTTATATCCCATTCAATTCTGTTTAATTGATCTCTAGGTATAAAGAACGGATAAGAATGGCAACATGTAAAAAAATTGAAATTGACAGAACTTTGCTTCCCTTAATTTTTGCATGTTTTCAAAATTCATTTCATCCCGTTCTTTGTCGTTTTCTAGGGGGACGACAGCTTTGGTTCTAGCAATTCTCGCTGATTCAAGCCAAGTTTTAGTCTCATAGTTCACACATAGACGTTGCCCTTCGTTGTTTTTATTTTTACCTGTTTAGATAAACTTAAGTGAGCTTTATTTGTTAGGCTCCCAACAAAATTGTTCCATTCCGATCCAGATGTTAAAGATAAAAATATACTTATTATTTAGCGGTTTCTAAGGTTTGTTACGAGCCAGGCGTCTATTATGGTACAAATTTGTTTGAGGCAGTTTCGTTTTCCTCAGCAGAGATACTTTTCATCGTCACTGAAATAAAATGCCTATTTGTTAGGCATAAAGATTATTAAAAAAATTGTATGATGTTTCAGGTAATGGTTATTATACATTGGTTTTCTTACTTTAATTTCGAGCGCTGACATTAGATTAGTTTCAATTTTTTTTTTTTCAAATTTTTTACAAAATTAAAGGCCATGCCTACCTAGCTAAAGCGAGAAACACAGTGTTAACTTTTTCAACTCCAACCTCAGTATAACTTGAAGAGCTCCAACCTGGTGAACTGCAACTCACAATACAAACTTTGCGAACTTTGAAAACTTCTCTCAACAAATTTCTCATACACTTTTCCCCGTAAACAATTCTGGCATCAAATTATAACAAAAACTAGCTGTCAAAGCTGACAAAGTTACAGCAGAGTAGAAAGTAGACCTACCCGCGTGCAATCTCAACCTGGCCGGACTCACCAAGGACACTCCAGGTGTTTCACGCTTTGGCCTTTCTGAGTTCAGGAAAGTATTATTATACGCGAATTTCGAAATTAATTTTGTTAGGTTTACAAAGTGGTTGGTCAAGAGTTCGGTAATGTGTGACCTGGCTGAGATGATCCACCGCAATTCATCATACTGGCATACTTTTTCCGGAAAACTATAGAAAATGTATTGTACTATATGAAAACATTAAAAGCAGCACCCTTTGCGAAAAGCCACTTCATAGTCATCAGTAAACTTACCAATCAGGAAAATGAACTACTTATTCCTTCCACAATCCTGTTAACGAGATCCGAAAGGCAATAGGCAGAGAGAAACAGTATTTTGTGGTTTCCTCGATATCGGAAGGTACCTTTCGACAATGCAATGTTTACTTAAATAGAGAGAATCTTTGAGGAAAGGCTAGAAATCATCGACAGTCACATGGATAAGTGCCATGCTTAAAAAGCGGACGATTACGACTTCCGTAGGGAGTGAAACTTTCACAAATAGTGCACAGAGAGGCTGCACACAGGGTGGAGCTCAGCTCTTTTTTGGACGATGGTGATAGCCGAGCTCTTAGGCAATCATCGGATGCGGGATCTGATGTATTAGGTTACGCTGACGACACAGTCATAACAATGAGATGTAATCTAGATGGTGCGATCTCGGACCTAATGCAAAGTGCCCTAAATATTGTTTCTGAATGATCAAAAAACGAAGGTCTTAGCACCGATCCTAGCTAAAATGATATCGTCCGTTTCACAAGGAGAAAGAAACTTATTCTAAAGGCACCCTCTTTACACGAAACAAGCATAAAACTCTCTCTGAAGCCGTAAAGCTTCGAGCTCTTTTCTAGGGTCAGAAACTTACACGGAATAAACGTTTATCGAAAATTATGCAGAAAGCCACAGCAGCTTTCTATATATGCCAAAGACAAGAAATGGGATTTGAATACAAAAATAACCTAGAAGCTGGAACCTGAAGGCTCTCTTTCCTGGTGGAAGGGACTAACACCATCTTTCCTGATAATCGTATATTCGGGCACCATGCACTTTAGAAAAACTCGGGTAAGGCTTATTCAAACTTCCCTTTAACAGAAATGACAATGCCATCAGTGTATCCCAGGACCTTAAACCCAGCCTACTGAAGTAGGTTTTATACACAACAGTACTGGTGATAAATATCTACCTTATGGGCAGCCTCTACTGCTTCTGATTCTTTATTTAAGGGTAAATGGAAATAATTTAATATTGACGTCTCAAGTCTTCTCACATTAAAACAATATGAAAATGAAATTGTTCTCAAACATTTACCTTCTCAACATCGAATGTCACGTCATATTTTTTGTTGTTTTGAAAAAAAAGTGAATGGCCTTGTTTATGCAATATCCAGTAACGTAGCTAAGGCAGGAACGAAAGGTGAGTATTATACAACAACCCAGAAAAAAAATTGTTACGCGCCACAAAGTGATACAAGCGACATCTCCTTCGTGGGGTTGCCGTACAAAAATTTCGTTATGCATTATATATCTTGACACTACCTGAGAACGCGTCAATGTAGAAGCTGAAATTTTTTATACGGCGCTTTCATAAAAATAGTGAATACAATGGGCTAAACCGGAAAACCCCTTCTTGGTGTTGACATATAAAAATTTAGTATTTTTACGAATACTGTGAAGGCGATCAGTCGTAGGCGTTTCTATTGTACTGAAAAGTTTTTCAGAATATGAAATTCTATGCAATTGGCCATAATCACTTTTACTGTTTGACGAACCGTCCTAAAAATATATGCGAAAAGCGACTTCCAAAATCAGGTCTTCACCAATTCTAGTTTTTTTCCTTATTCTTTTTAGTTTTTTTTTTTTTTTTTTTTAATTCATCAGTTTCCTTTTTAACTTGCTGTCGTGAGGCGCTGCCAGTTATCTTTTAGCATGCTTCATTCAAAATTTAGAGAAAAAACTTGGCAACAATAAGAACTGGATAATATAAATGAAATATAAATAAATAAATAATAAATAATAAATAAGCTGTTCAGGCCACAACAATATCCCACGATGATTCCCTGATTCCTCCCCAGATAGTTTTCCTAAAAAATAAACCAAGAAAACACAAAGTATCTATTCAAAAGTTTATTACAAAAAAAAATACTCATCAAAGTGATAAAAAATTCCTATATTCAGACCAGTTCACCCCTTACAAAACCTGAAGACTGCAATCCGAGTTGTTCGACATCACACTTAGTCCAAAAAACAATTAAAAACTCATTATTAATAAACAGATGAAGTATAATTAACAAAAACTTACTATTTCTCGAACAAATCCTACTTCCCTCCGATTATTTACATTGACATGTCAAAATGTCAACACATCACATCAGATGTTCTCGCCTTCGCCGCAGTCAGAGTTCAGTGCAACTTTAATGGTCCATTATGACGTGACGTGGGACGCCGCCGTCAAAGTTTAACAAATATTGAGAACGAGCGTTGCCAAGGAAACCCGTCATGAAGCCGAAACGTAGCGGTTCGCGGCGGCTACAAAAAGGCCACGAGCTGCAGCAGAATCACCCATTCCTAATTCAGAAATTGATCTGAACTAATCAGAATTTATACTGATTTTCCTAATTATCCAAACCAAATTTTGCTTCCATCCAAGTAGGTTTTTACTCCTACTGCAGAAATTTACTTCTGCATTAATTCCATCCAATTAGGAATTTACTCCTACTGCAGAAATTTACTTCTGCATTATTTCCATCCCACACCTAAGTAGGAATTTACTCCTACTGCAGAAATTTACTTCTGCTAATTCCATCCCACACGTAAGTAGGAATTTACTCCTACTGCAGAAATTTAATTCTGCTAATTCCATCCCACACCTAATTAGGAATTTACTCCTACTGCAGAAATTTAATTCTGCTTATTTTTCATCTCCCACCTGTGTAGGAATTTACTCCTACTGCAGAAATCTAATTCTGCTTATTTTATCTCCCACCTGAGTAGGAATTTACTCCTACTGCAGAAATCTAATTCCGCTTATTTTCATCTATCACCTAAGTAGGAATCTACTCTTGCTGCAGAAATTTACTTCTGCTTTATTCAGTCATTTATTTAGGCAGGAATTTGGTCCTGCTGCAGAAACATACTTCTGCCAATTTAGCTTTTTCTATTATTGCTACCGTGCAGCAAAAAAAACTTCCCTTTTTATTTTTGAATTACATCATTAAATTAACTGTGGATTTTCTTCTCTATCTTTCAGAAATAAAAGGAGAGCAAATCTCTGTGGCAGTATTTTTTTGAATTATTGGATTTATGTTGAATTGTTAGCTTAAGATAGTATAAGTTTTGAATTCTTAGAGGTATAGTAGTAAGTTAGGTTAGTTATAAGAACATTGAATTTGTGATAGTAGCAATATATTGAAAATAAAGAATTTCATATTTGAATTGAAAAAAGTTGAGTTATCCTTTCACAACCGGCACTCCGCTTTAGCTTGAGCACAGATCTCGCATAAGCGCAATGCATTTTGCATAATTTTTGGGCATGGGCACATTTATGGCTGTTTGTTTTCCTGGGGTTTTGAATTTAATTCATAATTTTCCACAGTGAAAAAGGCAATTCGTATCAAATCAACTTAATTTCAATCTCTGCAAGTTGTCAGATATAATACTATTCATAAAATACTTTTCAGTTAAATATTAGTATATGGCAGAAGGTCATTGTGCACACATATTAAAACTGAACCTACTTAATTGACTCACAGCTATGAGTTTTTCCATTTATCTACCGTCAACGTGAGAAGTATCGTCTAATTTTACAATAATGGCTGCCCGTCGTCATCCACAGACGCCGCCGCGGCCCCTTCCTTTATTTGCGAGTAATCATAATAAATTGAAATTGCTTTCCTGGCAGACCCGCGGCAGCTTATACCGATAACACAGACAGGATCACAGATAAGAACACTAAATCATAGCAGGATTGTCAGTTGTGAGTGCTTTGAATATTCATGAATTCAGGCTACAGTTCACCGAAATACTTTCGTAAGTAAGTAGGTAGCTCTTCCTACCAGAATTTCTGCAAATGAAAAATTTAGTTTGCTCCTGCCGTGAGATAAAAACACTTAGTCATGTTTTCATGGGAAGGACAAAAAAAACCAATTATTTTTATATATTTCGTTAATAAAAACACCGGTACATTTTAAATTGACTGTAATTATAATTTATTTAAACGTATGTACTCTATATAAGTTTAATTGGTAGCAACCGTACACTAGAAATTCTAGATTGAGACTAAGACTTACTCTGCTCTATAAAAATACATTTCAATACATCAAAGTAGGCAACTCTAGACAAATACATATTCAACTACACACATGTTTAAACTAAATTCCAATTGACTGAGTTGCCAGTGTAGTTTTCCAGTAATCTTTTAACACTCTCCGGGCACCGAAATTCATTTCAATAGGATAAAGTCGTTGGACGGGCCGCTTTAATTTTGTTCCATTGGAGAGACGAATTAGACAGGAGCGAATTTTTCCATCACGATCCGGATATACCTCTTCGATTATAGCCATTTTCCGAAAAAAATTCGGCAATGCGGGATCATGCATTAATACCAGATGACCTGATTTCGCAACGGTTGAGAAGTTTCCCTTGATGACATGATGAGCAGAACGGAGTTGCTGTAAATACTCATTGTGCCAACGTTTTCGAAATTGGTTAAGTTGCTTGGTCGTTGCTTCCACTGAAAGCGTAATTCTTGGCCGGAAAAATCCCTTTCTTCTTTATTGTCATAAGGAAAGGGTAACGAGGTTGGTGTGGCAGATTGCAAAAAGTGAGCCGGAGTAAGCGGTGACAGTTCATGAGGTTCTTCGCCCAAAAAGGTTAGTGGTCTTTCGTTGACGACGCTTTCCACTTCAACAAGTAATGTCCGCAATTGATCGTCATTAAGTGAAGATCTTCGAATAACAGCCTTCAAAGCTGACTTTACGACACCTACGAGTCTCTCCCAAAATCCTCCCCACCAAGGGTCTCGTTCCACAATAAACTTCCAATTAATGCCGAGATCGCTTACAATACCATGGAGCCTATCATTATCAATGAATTTGTCAAGTTTGCGTAATTCCAAGGATGTCTTTTTGAACGTTTTTGTGTTGTCAGAGTATACCACTCGACGAATTCCTCGGCGCGCCATGAATCTTCGGAACCCTAATAAGCAGCTTTCAGTTGTTAAACCAGGTGTCAGCTCAAGGTGTACGGCTCTAATAGAGGCGCAAGTAAATAACATGATGTATACCTTCCGTCGCACATCATCAGAATTCGTCGTATATAACGGTCCAGCAAAATCTAAGCCAGTTACTTCAAATGGTCGTGATTGCAAGAATCTATCGCGTGGAAGAGGAGCAAAAGGCTGTTGCATAGGTTTGCCCTTCAGAATTCTGCATACTGTACACTTTTGCATGATTGTTTTAATCAGCTGTCATCCTTGTGGGATCCAGAATTTCTGTCGAATACTGGAAAGGACCAGTGAGCTTCCCCGTGAAACACTTTTTCGTGTACGTTCATTACTAGTAATGAAGTAAGATGAGACGATTTCGGCAAGATAATCGGGTGAGCCCTTTCGACATTATTTAGTAATTGCAACCCTCCAACTCGTAAAAGGCCAGCCTCGTCTAGAAAGGGATTCAAAGTTATTAATTTCGAATTAGAAGGAATACCCTTTCCATTTCGAAGCGATGAAATTTCGTTTTTAAAGTGATCTATTTGAACAATCTCGATCCAATATTTTTCTGCTCGATAAATTTCGGCTGAACTAAGATACGTAGATGGTTTAGGATTGCCCCGAAGTAAGGAGATATAGCGGAAGACATATGCTGTTGTTCGCAAAAGCTTAGTCCAAGAGCTGAAGTCCTTGACTGATACTATAGGCTTTAAATCAGTTTCGATGGATTGCATTTCTACATCAGTATCGTTCGCAGTTAGAAGACAAGCGCTATATGGATATGATTCCATCGCGTCGATATTTAAATGCTTATCAGGCCAGTTCTCTTCAACTTCTGAGAGCCAATCTGGTCCATGCAGCCATAAAGAAGAATTGAGCAGTGTTTTCGCATTGATACCCTTTGTAATCATATCGGCAGGATTTTCAGTACCAGGGCAATATCTCCAATAGGCAGCGGATGTCAAACTTCGAATTTCTCTAACTCTATTCTGAACATATGGCTTCCATTTATTTTTGTTACCCATAATCCAATAAAGGGTTATCTTAGAATCGCTCCAGAGCCAAACTTCAGGAATACGTAATTTAAAGTTCTGGCGCAGATAGTCCGCTAAACGGGAAGCAATGAGGGCTGCAGTTGGTTCCAACTTCAGAAGAGAGCTCCTTGCTTCCCTTTTCCTTTATGGGCGCGATTCTGTTTTTTAGCAAAGATATTGTGTCCATATTCGTTTAATTTAAAAAGATCTTCACAACATGAGCTCCAAAGCTTCATTATTGCGATTGGTCAACGCTCATCCCAATCCACTTTCATACGCCAAATATTTTGAAAAAATTATTTTTAACCGTACGGTAAATGGACCCAACACACCTAAAGGATCATATATTTTGCCAATTACCTTCAGTAAGTTTCGTTTGGTGCCTTCTAAATATCCCTCTAAAAGCGTCTTCGCTGGTTCCAAATTAACTGCAAGCTCATCAGTGAGAGTAAACCATTTAATTCCCAGGACATTTTGAATGTCTGTCATCATCTCTTTTCCAGAAAACTGATTTCGAAGTTTTTGCGTTATTGGTATTCCACTTTCGAAGTACCATAGATATTTCCTTCATGATCAAACTCGCATTGCGATATATTTCCTGTTCTATTTCGTCACTATCTAAAGTTGTCCATGTAAAAGCATTCTTGAAGTAGGGTACACACTTCGGGGAAACGGTTCTTTTCATTTTTCAGATGTTCGTTAATAGCACCTCCCAGCAAAAATGGGCTTGACTTGACACAAAAGGTAACACGTGTCATCCCGTAGGTTTGAATTGGCGGAAGCGGAGAATCAGAGTTCAGTTTCTTGGAAAAGAATCGATGGCCGTCATGATCAGCTTCATCCAAAATAACCTGGAGGAAGGCCTTCTCAATATCGGCAACTAATGCTATTTTTCCACAGCGAAAGTTTAACATTAATTTTAAAATGTCCAGTAATAAATTATCACCAACCTCGAGATGTTCATGTAAGGACAATTTATTGCAAGCGTGGGCAGATGCATCAAAAACTATGCGCATTCGTGACGTAGCCTTATCCAAACGATACACGGGACGATTTGGCATGTAGTAAATACGATCTACTGTGTCATCGTTTGATACCCTTTCTGCTAGGCCGTTGGTTATCATCTCCTGCATCGCAACATCATACTCCGTCAAATTTTCTGCCTGTCGCGACAACTTTCGTACCAGCATATTCAATCTCACACATGCACCGTCTCGATTGTTATCTAACTCGCATTCCATGTTTTTCCAGGGAAGTCTAGCTATAAATCTATTTTCCACTCTTTTTACGAAATCACAAAATTGAAAAATATTCTCACCTTCAGGCTTATTGCTGGTCTTTATTCCCAAAATCTCCAATTCCCAGATTTTTTTAGCCTCGTCACACGCACAAGTGCTAATTAACGATGTATGACAAGGCGACACAGCTGATTGAAAAACAGTAGAATTTGCCGGCCCTTGCAGAGTCCAGTTGAAAATAGTATTAATGGCAACCAGTTTATCTGTAATTCTCTCGTGCTCTCCAGTAGCGAAGTTCCAGTACATGTCCGCACCAACTAAGAGACTGATTCCCTCTTCAAGTTGAACACCAGCCGGTTAGCAGGCGACATCCACAGTCTTCTTGCCTTGTCTAACTGAAGGAGTTTTTCATATAAAAGCTGCTTGTAATTTGTTCAAACGCTATAATTTCCATAAATTTGTTCTACATGCTATTTTTTTTTTAAAACTGTCAGAAAGAAAACATATTTGGCTGCAATTTGCTTTAACTTCATTTTAATGTGGGAGCGACAGTTTTGGGCTTTAGGACCTGTTTAAGATGAAATTTTAGTTTAGAGTATATGTATACAAAAAGTAGTGAGAATGAGCTCTTACTGCATGCTGTACCCGGCACGTTAAGGCCTTTTAATGTGTCGGTGCCTTCGGCGACTTCATGGCTTGTATTTATTCCGGGGGTTACGGTGTGTCCGATACATTAGGAGCTGGTAATACGTCTACACATATTTCGGAAATCTCAATTGCCTCCAATACAGTTGAATTATTATCGCTGTCGTGCTGAGTCTGCAGTTTCGCCAACATAACATTGAAAATCTTGTTGGGCATTCTTTTTTCACTTCCAAACGGGAAAACACATAAATTGTAAGAACCTACCACTGGCAATTTTAACTTTCGTGCTACGCTGGATTTAACGTACGTCAACTGACTACCGCCATCCATAATGATACGTATGTATGAATTGCTGCTAAAGTTATACTTTGGGTTAGAGGCAAAGACACAAGCAGTCTGCAAAAACACATTTTTAATCCGATTTGACGAGTTTGTTGTGTACAAATTCGCAGTTTTTTGTAATAGCTGTATGTTTGTGGTGGAGTTGCTACCGTTTTCCCCCGACGATTTCTGCACCGCCTTTAGCTTACAAAATTCAGGGTCACAAATACTTGCGGCGTGTCTGCTATTACATTTTTTACATGCGATATAGTGATTTTTACACGTTCTCGCGTTATGTCCCCGCCGGCAGCACCTAAAACACTTTCCATCATTTTCAATATTTGTTTTCGTTCTGTAAGATTTTGTTTACTGTAACACTCCTTCGAGCCGTGTGCCGATGTTTTACAAAACAAGCAAATATTATCCGATATGTTTGTGGTAAATAATCCGACAGCAGTTTGTGTTTTCAACGATTTAGCAGCGTGTGTGTGAGATTGAATACGATGAGAATTGGGTTTAGCTTTATGTGCCTTTTCTAAAGATTCCACTTCTCCCTTACGTTTTTATCTCCAAGAGCAGAAGAGATGGTTGCAGTGGCAACAGATGAAGTACTTGCAGCGTCATCTTCATTTTTTGCCACGAGCGATGCATCTTTATCGACCTTTTCATTAGAATTATCGCCAAGGTCAATACAATGACGATGAAAATCGACTCGTAATTCATACGGCAAGCAACGCAGGAGTACGACTTTTAACATTATGAAATAATTATCAGCTGAAATTCCCAACGCCATCAGAGATCGTGTACATGAGGTGATATGGTTGTACCATTGTGTTTAGAGTATATAGTGAACGCAGAGGCAATGAGTTCACAACTCAATAGATTCAATTTCAATTTATTAATCTTAGGCCGTAGTACAATAAGATATAATAATCATTTGCCTGTACCGAACAACATTGCGGAGAGAGACCAACCAATACTAATACTAATACTCTGATACTAATACTAATACTAATACTAATACTAATATATAGTTATAATAGAGAAATAGAACAAAAAAAGAAACATTGTTAGCTAATTCAAAATTAAAGGTTAATGATAAAAGAAAGAGTACAGAAAGAAGAGAAAAAAAGAAAAAAGAAGAAAATACATTATAAATTGGTAGAAAGTTGTTAAAAGAGAATTGTTGTAGAGTCGAGATCGGCGATTTATGAAGATAGATTGTCGAGAGGGATATATTGGGTAATAAGCCTCCGAAAGACACCCATCGAGCGCGTTCCCTGCAAATCACCAGGAAGTGAGTTCCACACACGAACTGTTCGAACGAAGAAGGAGCTCTCCAGAATGGAGTGTCTGTGTCGAGGTATCAAAATATTCATTTTCTAGAAGATTGCATGAATACAAGCTCACTATACAAGTAGGTGGGATTTTTTGAGTAAAGAAGTTTATGGAGGAATATTAAAGCCTTGCGAACCAAGTGAACATTTAAAGAGCAGCCCGAAAACAAATCGCGTACAGTCGTTGAAAGCAATATTCAACTTTCTTCGACAGACTGCGTCTAAATGAGGAAAAATTACGCTGCCACTGGTAAAATAAGGCATGAGTAGTGTTTTGACGAGCTTCAAGCGTAACGGCCTTGAGAGAATACTAGCCGATAGCCATAGTCTGCAGAGACCAGCATAAATACGACGAAAGACATTATTGATATGGCTACAGCACGTCATCGAGGCATTGAAATGAACTCCCAGGTTCCTCACAGAATCAGTATATCGCAAAATCTTCGAATCTAAAAAGACTGGAGGAAGGTCATTAGCATCCACAGTCCCTTTAAATATCGCGATCGATTGGGATTTATCAGGATTAAGTACCAAATGATTCTCCACGGCCCAATTCGAAACCCTAACTAAATCTGAATTGACGCGGTCTGCACAATCGTCCATGAGGCCTATTGGGCGTGCCAAATATAGCTGAACATCATCCGCATACAAGTGAATACTGCAATCCTCAATAACATCAGGGAGGTCATTAATGTAAGTAGAGAACAATACTGGACCAAGTATGGATCCCTGGGGACGCCACATGTTAACGACAGCGCATTAGATATAGAGCCGCCGAATTTGACATGTTGGGATCTATCAGACAGGAAGGAATAAATTAAGCCAAGGGCAGACGAAGAAAAACTAAACTTATCTGACAACTTAGACAGCAAATTAGCATGGCTAACACTATCAAAAGCCTTGGAGAAGTCCAGCAAGGCCAACAGGCACAATTTATTATCGTCCAAAGCCCTGCGAATATTAGTCGATACTTTTAGGATAGCAGTTTCACAACTATGAGCGGCGCGAAAACCTGATTGACAGCTGGTTAAGTAATTATTACTCTGAAGATATTCGATTATCTGATGGGACATGATTTTTTCAAAAACCTTAGAATGGAAGCATAACAGACTAACCGGCCTGAAGTCATTTAAATTGGCGGGGGAACTTTTCTTAGCTATCGGAACCACAGTAGCGATTTTCCAGAGAGAGGGAAACTCAGAGGTGGTAAGACAAGTGTTAAATAGATGTAAGAGCGGAGTGAGAATCCAGGGCAGAATATATTTTGTGAATTTGGGGGATTTCATCTGGTCCGATAGCATGCGATGGCTCTAGATGTACCGAATCGAAGAAATTCTCTGTTCACATTAAATGTGAGGATATAAATTTACTCTTTGGTTCTTGTTCGTGCTGCAGTCCAGCTAGATTTGCGCATCGCGTCACTGTTTATTGGATATTCTTCTCGTTCGTTGTCGCCTTCCCGTACCATAGGCGCTGTTTCGTGTTTGTGTGGCGGCTTCACCAATCACTACTTTGCATAGAATAATATTGGTGGGCGAAACGGGCAGGCTGCAATGATTAATTTAGCTATGCATTGATGTGGCGGATTTTCGGGATCACAGACTTTTTCATAATTATGTACTAAGAAAAACAGAGGAGTAAATGTATGTTTTCTTAGATATCATTTTGCATGACGTTTGTTTTTGTGGATTTTAATTTATAAGTGTTATTTGAGACCAGATGAAATTTTTGAGGCTGCATATGAATGAAGAACATATTAAGGGTTTCTTTTCTATTGAAGGAAGCATGGTAAGAAAATATACACTTACGTAGATGGACCTGGGGATTACACAAGGAAGTACAGCTTGTATGCAAGCCTCCCTTCCATCGCGTTTTTAAATTGACAGAAGGAGGCAGTTCGATTGATATTTTATCAGCTTGTATGGATAATCATTTAGAAAAATGGCATTGAGACAAAGTTTTGTGTATGTCGGCGGAAGTCGCTTTGCAAACTTTTATATAAGCAAATTTTCTGGAATTTAAGAAAATAATTTTTGTGTATAAAATTTTCATGAGTTACTTGAATTTCCTGTGTCAGAACATTGTTGAATAAATTATCTATATCTATGATGCAACTACTTATACTATCCCCCATAACAAAAAACAATAAAAATGGGAAAGCAGAATGTCAGTACGAGCAAGAACAGAAGAAAAAATTGGTATATTCATACATATTGTTACGAAATACGGTATTGGAGCTCCTATCTAATCTAGATAGATGCTAGATATTGTGAGTGCATTGAGCTTGAGACCGCTCTATGGGCTCAAGGCTCAGTGGATAATCAGATAAGGCTGAATTGTACTGTTACAGCACTATATAAAAGTCCACACTGCGCTATTTGGTTCTCTACATCGATTAATAAACCAAAGCACGCTCTGCCCTCTACGTGAACCATACGGATTCACTTCATATATCTATTGTTATCAAAGTTCAAAGAAGGTATATATGAGTTGATCATTTTCAATTTAGACATGCAAAAGAGAAGAATGCAAATCAGCTTTAACAAGCTGGATTCTGTAATATTACTGTTTTGGAACAGAGAACTTTTATTAAATCTACAAGAACACCACGGGCAAGACTATTGAAATCTAGAACATCTTTGTCGAAGAAAAATATGTCAACGATCAAGAAGAATTGAGCGTAAAAATCGCGTAAACTGAATTCAACCTTATTGGGATCTAATTGTTCAAGGTATTCTGCATGTGCAAGAAGTAGTTTGCAAGCGTTATTTTCACTTAAGTAAAAGGGAACAGTGCATATCAAAAAGTAAAGATAATGATGGATCGAGTCTAAATCGAATTGTGCCCGTAAAACAGGGTACCGAGTTGATTTTGAGCATTCCAATTGTTGGATTCAATTTATATGCTTCATAGTAAAATCGCGTAGTAGACTCTCTCGTCAATTTCGGGTTCTGATCAAATTTAAAATCTAGGAAATACCTATGTAAGTCACCCAGCGATAAAAATGACGAATGTATTGTCTCAAGAGCATAGCTTGCAGCTTCCAAGGACTTATCGAAACAACAATCATTGATCATCGTCAGCAAAAGATCATGATTTTGTTCGTTAATAATTGAAAAATCAATAAGCAGTTTCAAATCTAAATCGTATACCTTTTCCATTTCAGCAGTTATGCGTTTGTAATTTGCATTACCTTCCAGCAATAGATCTCGTAGCTTAGCCAGGTATTTAGGTTTGGTTTCATGTTCTTCTTTATGCTAGTTTTTCTTACCAAAAGCAATAAATTCATAGTATCCCTTTCGCCATAAAATTTTGAAGTCCCGTCAAGATACAAGTCCTTCGACATTTTCAAGTCTCTCCAAACTAACTCCTCTCATTTGTAAATAATAATTGTTCTTTTCAACAGTTTCACGAGACCACTGCATTACAAATTTCAGAAACACTTGTGAAGAATTGCAATTGGATGCAAGTGTCAATTGATTTAAAAAAGAAAAAAAAAGAAAACAAAACCAATATGTCATAAAATTAAATGGAAAAAAGTAATAAACTAGAAGTATAAAAGGAAAAAAACGTACAGCCCTAACGAAACTAAAGGTTGCTTTGCTCAGGGGAGAATGAATTGCTAATCGAGCAAGATTTACTAGTAGCATCTATCATAAATATTAAGATACTAGTGGATTTTCAATTAGGCTTTCCCCATGAAACATGAAATCGTTAATCAACACTATACTGTTCCCATTTTAAACTGTAATTGGACGAGTAAATAAGTAAAATATTGCTAATTTGTAAGTAAATAACGAAAATATTGCTAACTTGTAATTAAATAAGTAAAGTACTGCTAACGTATAAATATTGCCAACTTGAAATTAAATAAGTAAAATATTGCTAACTTGAAATTAAATAAGTGAAGTATTGCTAACGTGTAAATAGTGCCAACTTGTAATTAAATAAGTAAAGTATTGCTAACGTATAAATATTGCCAACTTGTAATTAAATAAGTAAAGTATTGCTAACGTGTAAATATTGCCAACTTGAAATTAAATAAGTAAAATACTGCTAGCGTGTAATTAAATAAGTAAAATATGTCTAACTTGTATTCTAATAAGAAACTGAAGTAGGTTTGCGACAAATTTAAGTAAAATATTGTAATTCATTAGGCCAAGTGTGGCATTACTTTGAGTAGCTAGCTGGCAATAGAGGTCACTTGGTTAAGCTAGGTAGGAAAGTCTTTGGTACAAAATGTATTTTTAAAAAGAGAAAGAAAGAAGAAAGAAAAAGGCGCGAATTAATTCATTGTAAGTTCTGAGTTCTGACTAGCGAGATAGAGGTAAAAACGTAAAATTTTTTTGTATTTAACTAAAACGAAAATAAAAAGAGACAAATAAGTTGTAAGTAACTCAAAATATTAAACTGAACCTGAAAATTAAAGGGGAAATTAATAAAATCAAACATAATTCACAAAATAAAAGCTTTGGCTTATTTGATATTTCCCCAACACAAGGAGGTTGCTATCAGACTTCCCAAGTAAGGCTTCCAAGCGGAATCTGAGCTTTGCTCCACCGGGCCCCACCTCAGAAGCCCCAGTTGGCGAAGACAAAAGGAGATCCCAGGTATCAATCCAAATTTTTTTACTCTGAAGTGCGGGTGGCGCACCTACAAGAACTCTGGCATTAGATCCATATCGTCCTGGTACTCGATCGGCCAAGTGGACGAAATTCAGCCAGCAGTGTAGCCTGCGAAACAAACAAAATAAAACGGGTGCTCCCCGAGTTCCACAGCAACGAAAGCGGATCCTGTAACAAAACGAAAGCGGATCCTTTAACAATTGGTGTCAAGTGTGGGGTCATAGATTGCGTAATTGTGATCACCCCATCGCGTTCTATTTTGGCACAAGGACATCTTGGTTTACACCAACGTTGCGACCTGGAGAGAAAGTTAACCCCAGAAGAAAAATTGAAATTAAAAGCAACGTGGGTAAGTTGTACCTAACCTCAAATCAGGAGTGTCCCAGTGGAGGAAGATACCCAGTGTGGGTTATGCAAGTACATTACATATATTTTATTATATTGTTTTATATAGTTCTAGATTTTATGTAAAATTTGAGATAAAATTTAGTAGCTTGGTATTTAAAAATTTAACAGGTTATATTGAATTTATATTATAGTTATATTATAACAGATTATATTGAATTGATAATCTTACAAATTTCGACAGAATCTAATGAACTGTCGTTCTTTCCTTCTTGTGTAATTTTGTGCTTGCAAAGTAATTCTCGTTCGATCGGTCTAGTCTCAAATATAATATAAACTGTATATACGTTTTAGTCTCATACAATCGAATTGTTATAACTAACAGTGTAATTACTAGTGCAATACAGGTTAAAAGGGAACTAGCGTGTTAACTTCGAAAGCTCATTATTCTATAAAGAACTGCTTCCCACAGAAGTAAATGTGTCCTCACTTGGACATTATACTTAATTACTCGGTTAAACAATTACACCACGAATGTCTTTCTGGTACCTATCCACGGCATACAGTATACTAGCATAATCTGGGGGACGACTAAGGTGCGTAAAACGCTACCGTAAAACTGCATTCTGTAGCTTCAGTAGCAATTCATTCTCTCCCATTAGATGATTGAAATTTTAGATAAAGGAAACTCTTCAACTTTGTAATTACTCAAATATCAAACAAAGTCCTGGGGCAAGATTTATCGTGTTTATTTAGTATTATCACAGTTTTGAATTGCTTCTCAGATGTGCACGCAATTGTATTATGATGAGATATATTTCACTGATAAAAGAAGTATTCACGAAAGGGCAATAATATTGCACAAATTCTAGCAATGATATAACTATTTTGATTGAAGTCAAATTGTTACTTAACAAACAACACTGGCCAGATGTAGATAAATGTTGTGTGAAAAACTCTTCAATCAGATCAATTTATTTGCAAGCTGTTTCTTGTGTCAGCCAATTCTTTCGTTCAGCAAATCAACACAATTAATTATCTGCCTTCTAATGTTAGTGTTCAATTGTAATAACAGTCGTGAATTGGACCTGAAATTTAAATCTTGTGAGAAAAACTAGAATTTTTTTTATATTTATTTTTTTTTTAAGCAAAGCGTTCGACAAGGACAAGTAATTCCCAGACTCTCTTGTTGTTATGGTTAATTTCGAATGATGAATGAATAGAATGAAGAATTTCTAAGGAAGACTTATAAAGGAGGAAGATTTTTTTTTCGTTGAGCTTGTCATCCTGGGTCTTACATGTTTCTTTTACCTACACCTACAGATACAGATTTAAATACTTAAGATTTTAAAAGCAACGCACACATTCTGATCAAAAGTGAGACATTATAGTTCTTATATGGAACGCATTGGTTTATGAAGTCAGACCACCACGAATATCGTAGGTATTGAGAAATAATCGAAAGAAAGTCTGGGGATACTGTTTTACATATACGTTAAGGACTATCGCTTCCTCAGAGCAATTCTGGTTTTGGTTTATTTACTCGTTTTCCAATTTTGTTTTAGATAGATATTACCTCTGAAAGCCACGATATGTATGATACGACCGAAAAAATAAATAACATTTTGTTAAAACATTTCTTCTTGTAAACAGGAATTCTCCCTCCACGGTATTCTCAGTGCCCTAGCTCTCGTCAACTCAGTATTAATTAACCCTTAGCTGGGGACTGCGGAGAATAACATTGTACACATTTATATTGTGAATTAAGACATACATACTTCAGAGATTGATGTGACTTTACAGAATATATAATTATTGTACCATATGGGTGAAAATTGATCAACTGAGTTGGCAGAAACTATAGTATATGAGTTAGTCCACTAAGTTAATTGAGATTCTCTGCACAGTAATATTTAGTAACATCTTCTTGAGACACGGACGTTATTCCTGATTTTACGAGCTTGTATAGACGGAAGTTTATACGTGGTGTTGAGAAGTTTTCAGATCCGAATTGTATAGTCGTATGCATTCCTGAAAAAAAACTATCCAATTTCCAAACAGTGCTTTCGAAATCATTAGCCGGATTTTATAACACTAGGGTACAGTTAAAATAATCGAACGCCTAGTACTTCGTAAAAATCGGCTTTAAGGTTAAGAATCCTCGATAGGAAATTAAACTGTTTGGGTCAAGAGTATTCTCGTTTTGTTAATATCATATTCGAAAAGTTTATTTTTGTTTTTGTTTGGCTATCAGTGCAGTCGACGTCTGAAAAGAGGCATAATCAGTTCGGACTCCGAGGAGTACTTATCTCGGATAACAAATATTATCTACCCTCGCTCGGGCTGGGTTGGGTTAAAAGCTTGTGGTGTGAATTATAAACATAGGACACAATTACACAAGTAGCTCTATTAGTACTGGTCTACTACATGTTCGTCCCTTTTTGGGGAGTAATGCGAATAACATTTTGGTGATAGCGTATGACTGAAACTGTTTAAATTTCCGCACAAGTTTGAATTTCATTCGAAATAGCCTATTTACAACTGTGTCGATATTTCTTCCGGTAATACGCAAAGTATCTTTAAGCAAGGGGAACAATCTAATTCTAACCAAAACGAAACCATAGTACTGTCAGTGATATTAAAACACTAAAAATGGACGGCGATAAATTAGAAAAACTCTTAGAAAACATAGAAACCCAAACAGTTGCCTCGACGGATCTGGCCCTCTCTATCCTTCAACAGGCTCAGGATATAGGGGAATTGAAAAATGGCCTGAAAGAGGTCCGCGATGAAAACAATAGTCTCCGTGACGAACTGAAGTCCATTCAGAGGAGAATAGACGACTCTACAGTGTTAAGCGCTACCGCGTTTGCAAATAAGGTTTTCGACGAAACGTCCCAAAATCTGCAAAGTGCGACTAAGTCAAAGCAACCCAGTGCTCAATCTACGCCACCGATTCCCGCAGGAGAGCTTAAACCAGCAGATGGTAATGACCAGACTCCGCGAAGCTCTAAGTCTGCTACAGTAGTAGAGTTGGACCATAGTTGGTCAAACGGTGAGCATTTAGTCTCAGGGGTGCCTTTGCCAAGTCCTCTACCTATCCAAACAAAAGAGATAGTACCACTAGCGGAATATGACGGTAAAATGCCGTGGAGCCGCTACGAAATTCATTTTGACGCCATTGCGCGGACAAATGAATGGACCCCAGAGGCTAGAGCGCTTTATGTGGCAGCAATTTAAAGAGGCCCTGCCCTGGCCTACTATGAAACTATAGCGCGGACTGAGAGGGGTAATTATGATAAAGTAAGTGAAGCAATGCGAGCTAAATTTGGTGCAGATTTTCATCAGCCTGTGACTTACCGGCAGCTGTGTTCAAGAGTACAGAGGAACGGCGAAAGTGTTTGTGAATTTGTTAACGATTTGCAGAGACTGACTTCTCTCGCTTTGTCAGATTGTACAGAGAGCGCGAAAGATCGCCTCGCTCTGGACCAGTTCTTAGATGTCATTCTAGACTTGGAAGTGCAAGGAAAAGTCCGCGATACGGAGCCGTTGACGCTTAACGAAGCAGTACAAAAGGCTACCAAGCTCGAAGCGAACCAGAAAGCTACGAGAACATCGAGAAGAAATATTCGGGCGGCAGTGACCTTAGTAGAAAACAACTACCGCAACTCCGGTAGACAGAATAATCGGTCAGAGAGAATGGGAAATCGTACACCAGTACATGTGAGCCGACCGTCGGGAAACGAGATCGAGCTGGCTAAACGGGGTCTGAGCTAGCTCCAGTTAACAAAAGAACCCCAACAAAGGCAACAAATCTTTCAACGCAAACTTACATTGCGCAGAGCTTGCGAGGAACAATCAGATGGTTCAATGTTCTTCGAAAATTCGGGTTTATTATCCGAGACGATAACCTGGAGGAAGCGTTTTTTCACTTAGCTCACCTTAAGACTCCAAGACCGGAATCTGTGACTAATTTACTTACAGGGGCCAAAGTCAAATTTGATCTAGTGGAGGGAAGCCCTACGAATAAAGCAGTCAATGTTTCCACCATTTCGATTCCCAGGCGCAACGATGAGACAACCTCTGTGGGTGAACCGAAGGAATATCAAAATACTCCACCACAACCAGCCGTAAATAAAAACACTACGATGAACCAATCTCCACCCAGCGATACATTAAGTATAAAATCTAAACTACCACAAGAGTTAAACACCGATGCGCTGATCCTCGGGAGCAGGGACCAGTGTGGACGGTAGATGCTCCACATCGAACGAAAGCACCCGCCCAGAACCAACAGGCTGTTAACAATTCTTTTCCAAATTTGGATCCAAGTAATAGTGATCTAAAGACTTCAGTCGATTCAAATATAATGAGCTCATTATTTGTTAACTCTGCAAATACAAGCTCAAGTAGTATAGTCTCACCGTTACTGAGGAATCATAAAAACGTGAATACATCAAATCAGGCTGGAGGTATGAAACAGTCTTTTACACAAAACTGAATCCCCAATAATATGTCACCTTTAACTCCAATGTTAAGCTTACCATTCAATAACTCCCCGAATCGTGTACGGAGTCGCTCATCAAATTCATTAGCTTCAGGAAGTCGTCCCATTACACAAGACATAAAACGTAATTCAAAAGCAGCAGCATCAATTAACTCAGCTACCATGCCAATAGTATCTAAATCCGCGGAGACTCCATCTTCAAAGCGAAGTATATCAAAATTGATTCCAAATACTACCGTCTCACCTAGCGTGACGTGTCCCCCAAATTCAGGCTTATACAACCTAACCATAGATCAAGTCCCCATAACGAACACCATATTAAACGATAATAATGATTTGATTTCACAATCCACGCGAGATAGCATTCTTAACAATCTGAACCCCAAACCCTCCTAACTAGCTCTGCCATACCAGAGACAGGTCATACACCTACCTCCAACTTCCCCTCACACGCTAACACCACCATATTAACTACCACCCAACCACTAACAATCAACCAACTACCCAGTGTCCCCCAAACAGCTTCATCGGCATCTCACAAGAAGTCAATCATTCGTACGCAAGCCATCATACACACCAAGCCGAGTGGCGAACCTACAGCAGCTTCCACATCTTCGCCACCCACGATTACCCAATCTCAATCAGAAAGCTTAACCTTGCCAATTCCATCCTTAATTACGTTAAGCGAAGGTACGATGACTGACACCATCAAATTAACGGGACGAATAGGAGGGATTACATGTAGTATGATAATCGATACAGGAGCGACACATTCGATCTTACACGTACGAGTCTTTAGACGCATAAATGTACCAATCACAACTTCAGCCATGCTTAACGTCTCTAAGAAATATAAGTGGCGAAACCAGTGAAGTGGAAGGAAGAGTACTCTTGCCAGTACTCATCAAGCGGTACACAACAACTCACACGTTTTATATAGCGCAAATCTTCGACAACTGCATCCTGGGAATGGATTTTTGAGCAAGTCATAAATGCAGGATCGATCTAGAAAATCTCACTCTGTTAGTAGGTACTGAGAGCATTCCACTCCGAGGTGACCAAGGCAACCTGGTCATGCGAACTATTTGCGACTGTGTTATCCCGGCGAGATCTGCCTTACATCCACAGTCCGATGGATTAGTTGAACGGTTTAATAGGACGATACTGGACTACCTGGCCAAATTTGTGGATAAACACCAACGAAACTGGGATGACTATACACCTCTGTTGCTTCTTTCGTACAGAGCAAGTATACAGGATAGCACCAAGCAGACTCGCGCTAGGTTACTCTTTGGGAGAGAGCTGCGCCTGCCACTTGAAATGATTATGGGACAAGCTTATGGTAAATAATGAAACATCTAAACAAGCCGTGGAATGAGATTATGGCCGTCCCATGATAAAATATGACAGAGATGATGGTAATTCAGAGGAATTAACAACAATTACTCCTGTAAATGCATCAATTGAACTGAATTATCCAAATGATACTTGGGATAAAATAACTAAATCAGCAGGACTCTGTAAATCTTTAGATATAGACGTTAAAAAAATATAATAATGATGATTCGGAGCATGACTCAAGTAAGGGAGGTTGGTTTCTTCACCCACAAACAAATAATGATGGAAGTGGAAACGAAACATTTAATGTTGAAGACGAGGCTAAACTAGAATTAACAGTTGAGGCACTAAGAAAGCCGTTAGCTGAAGTTTACCCCAACCACAAAGTATTGGAGGACCTCCCTCTTAATGCGTCGATGATGATTCTTATTGCATAGCTTTACTCCTGCATGACTGGGAATATTGTTCAGCATCCTCACATCAAAAATTCAATTATCATTTAGATCATCATATAAAGTACGTTGTTGCGTGTTCGCAGTACGATTTGTTACAATAATCCTAACACACTTTCAGAGTGCCCTGTTTCTGATATATGTAGATAACCTCAACTTAATTTTTATCTTCAACTTAATCCGTACTTAGTTTAGTGTGTCAGTTAAATTTTCATAACGTTTGGGTTATCTTAAAAACTCATCATTCAAAAAAGCACCGAATATTTTTTTCTTTCATTTGGAGCAAAAATAAGTAATTGATTTTCCAAAGATATCCCTGATTTCCCGCGATTTTAAAGTCGCACTTTGTGGTCTTGATTATCAGAAACATTTTCTCATCACAGTAAATTTACGAACGTAATTAGTAGTACAGAACTTATTCCCTGTAGAGCCTAAGCTTCTATAGAACAGAAAAAGAGAGCTTGGACGGAGCTACAAGCTTTAACAGAGGGGAGCAGTGTTACGAAATACGGTATTGGAGCTCCTACCTAATCTAGATAGATGCTAGATATTGTGAGTGCATTGAGCTTGAGACCTCTCTGTGGGCTCAAGGCTCAGTGGATAATCAGATAAGGCTGAATTGTACTGTTACAGCACTATATAAAAGACCACACTGCGCTATTTGGTTCTCTACATCGATTAAAAAAGCACGCTCTGCCTTCTACGTGAACCATGCGGATTCACTTCATATATCTATTGTTATCAAAGTTCAAAGAAGGTATATGTGAGTTGATCATTTTCAATTTAGACATGCCAAAGAGAAGAATGCAAATCAGCTTTAACAAGCTGGATTCTGTAATATTACTGTTTTGGAACAGAGAACTTTTATTAAATCCACAAGAACACCACGGCCAAGACTATTGAAATCTAGAACATCTTTGTCGAAGAAAAATATGTCAACGATCAAGAAGAATTGAGCGTAAAAATCGCGTAAACTGAATTCAACCTTATTGGGATCTAATTGTTCAAGGTATTCTGCATGTGCAAGAAGTAGTTTGCAAGCATTATTTTCACTTAAGTAAAAGGGAACAGTGCATATCAAAAAGTAAAGATAATGATGGATAGAGTCTAAATCGAATTGTGCCCGTAAAACAAGGTACCGAGTTGATTTTGAGCATTCCAATTGTTGGATTCAATTTGAATGCTTCATAGTAAAATCGCGTAGTAGACTCTCTCGTCAATTTCGGGTTCTGATCAAATTTAAAATCTAGGAAATACCTATGTAAGTCACCCAGCGATAAAAATGACGAATGTATTGTCTCAAAAGCATAGCTTGCAGCTTCCAAGGACTTATCGAAACAACAATCATTGATCATCGTCAGCAAAGATCATGATTTTGATCGTTAATAATTGAAAAATCAATAAGCAGTTTCAAATCTAAATCATATACCTTTTCCATTTCAGCAGTTATGCGTTTGTAATTTGCATTACCTTCCAACAATAAATCTCGTAGCTTAGCCAGGTATTTAGGTTTGGTTTCATGTTCTTCTTTATGCTAGTTTTTCTTACCAAAAGCAATAAATTCATAGTATCCCTTTCGCCATAAAATTTTGAAGTCCCGTCAAGATACAAGTCCTTCGAAATTTCAAGTCTCTCCAAACTTACTCCTCTCATTTGCAAATAATAATTGTTCTTTTCAACAGTTTCACGAGACCACTCCATTACAAATTTCAGAAACACTTGTGAAGAATTGCAATTGGATGCAAGTGTAAATTGATTTAAAAAAGAAAAAAAAAGAAAACAAAACCAATATGTCATAAAATTAAATGGAAAAAAGTAATAAACTAGAAGTATAAAAGGAAAAAAACGTACAGCCCTAACGAAACTAAAGGTTGCTTTGCTCAGGGGAGAATGAATTGCTAATCGAGCAAGTTTTACTAGTATCATCTTTCATAAATATTAAGATACTAGTGGATTTTCAATTAGGCTTTCCCCATGAAACATGAAATCGTTAATCAACACTATACTGTTCCCATTTTAACCTGTAATTGGACAAGTAAACAAGTAAAATATTGCTAACTTGTAAATAAATAAGTAAAGTATTGCTAACGTATAAATATTGCCAACTTGAAATTAAATAAGTAAAATATTGCTAACTTGAAATTAAATAAGTGAAGTATTGCTAACGTGTAAATAGTGCCAACTTGAAATTAAATAAGTGAAGTATTGCTAACGTATAAATATTGCCAACTTGTAATTAATTAAGTAAAGTATTGCTAACGTGTAAATATTGCCAACTTGAAATTAAATAAGTAAAATACTGCTAGCGTGTAATTAAATAAGTAAAATATTTCTAACTTGAATTCTAATAAGAAACTGAAGTAGGTTTGCGACAAATTTAAGTAAAATATTGTAATTCATTCAGCCATGTGTGGCATTACTTTGAGTAGCTAGCTGGCAATAGAGGTCACTAGGTTAAGCTAGGTAGGTAATTCTTTGGTACAAAATGTATTTTTAAAAAGAGAGAGCAAGAAGAAAGAAAAAGGCGCGAATTAATTCATTGTAAGTTCTGAGTTCTGACTAGCGAGATAGAAGTAAAACGTAAAAAAATTTTGTATTTAACTAAAACGAAAATAAAAAGAGACAAATAAGTTGTAAGTAACTCAAAATAACAAACTGAACCTGAAAATTAAAGGGGAAATTAATAAAATCAAACATAATTCACAAAATAAAAGTTTTGGCTTATTTGATATTTCCCCAACACAAGGAGGTTGCTATCAGACTTCCCAAGTAAGGCTTCCAACCGGAATCTGAGCTTTGCTCCACCGGGTCCCACCTCAGAAGCCCCAGTTGGCGAAGACAAAAGGAGATCCCAGGTATCAATCCAATTTTTTTTACTCTGAAGTGCGGGTGGCGCACCTACAAGAACTCTGGCATTTGATCCATATCGTCCTGGTACTCGCTCGGCCAAGTGAACGCAATTCAGCCAGCAGTGTAGCCTGCGAAACAAACAAAATAAAACGGGCGCTCCCCGAGTTCCACAGCAACGAAAGTGGATCCTGTAACAAAACGAAAGCGGATCCTGTAACAATATATATATAAATTATTTCAGGAAGGAAGTCATGGATTCGCTTCTAACGAATCAGCGTTGCAAACAAAATTAGAGCAATTCAACGGCCAACAAAATTCATCACATCATCTGACATCATTATTGTTTGCCCGTCTCCTCACTATTCCATGCAAAGTAGAAAAGGAAGCCACGCAAACACCGCTGACAAACGACGGTAAGAGAACGCCACGAAATATGTGCCGAAGTGTGAGCGGAGCATGCCAGCCAGCGCGCTGGCGGACACTACAGTGAATAGGCTTGAGCCTCGTATAGTTCAGTGACGTGGCGCGAGCAGTGTACCCAACAGCCGATTTCCATTCTTGCGTTCACTATATACTCTAAACACAATGGTTGTACATACGTCGCAGTCCCATTACGTCTGTTCTTGAACAGACTTGCTGTACAGACAGCATACGCTGCATCATCACATCGACAATTTTATCTGTATTGCCGTATTCCTCATTAAGTAATGATATAGCGCTCTCATACCGGGCTTTGGTTGGAGTTAAGCCTGCAATAGTTTCACCCGCTCGTCCACCTACTGCTGACTGAAGATAATTAAATTTATCCACCGCGGTTAGCGATTGGTTTTCGTGAACTACACTTTTGTAGTGTTCCCAAAACGGAATCCAGTCATGAAGATCGCCAGAAAATTTCCTAGGCTGCAATTTGGGTAATTTGACTGCTCCCATTTTGGAATCTGATGATTTTGTACAGTTATTGGTTGGGTTGGTGTTGGGGCATGATGGTAGATTTTGAAGCTGGTGCACCTTCGTTAATCTTTGATTGAGCCGAGAAATAATGGTTAAAGTCTTATCGTCATACTCAGCAATTGTTTCAGCTTCCCTTTCGAAATCCTCGGGCTTTAATGAAGCACGTACGTCACTATTTGCCTTTTTCAAATTGTCACTAGCTGCCTTAAGTCGAGATAGGAACACATTCAGTTCTTCCTGCATTACATCCAATTTTTCCTCGTCATCGAGTATTTGAGCAGCAGGCGATTCTAGATACTCCATAGCGATTTTAGCAAGTTAAGTAATTTGCCCTCTGCACGTAGCGCGTGAGGCAATATCCATTTTCGACCATAACCTTTTTACAATCGCGATCCCGTTAAGTTGCTACCAATTCGTTTCAAATATTTCGATTTAAAGTCCAATTCGATACATCCCGGTTTTCGGCACCAATTTTATATATTACGTTAATAAAAACACCGGTTCATTTTAAATTGACTTTAATTATAAATTATTCAAACGTATGTACTGTATATAATTTTAATTGGTAGCAACCGTACACTAGAAATTCTAGATTGAGACTGTTCGAGTTTGCAAGAAATAATTCTCATAAAAATTAAATAAATGCAGACACCCACGAATTCTGCTGGTAAAAATTGAAACATGATATGCAGCTTGTGCATGGAATGTACATGCTATGCAGCTTGTGCAAAGAATTTGCCTGATAAGCAGCGTGTGCATTGTACATAGAATTGTCGCAGTAAAAGTCGAAGGTACAGAGTAAGTAATTGCTGTACATAATAAGCTTCTGCATGGTAAAGCTTATCAATATGAAATTTTCTCGGTACTGTGAAAGACAGCAGAATTCGTGGGTGTGAGTAAAAGAGTAGGTACGGAAAATAGAATTGCAATGTACAAAATATTATTTAAGTCAGCAATTTTTATATATAAATTTAATTCGAATAAGAAATAAAGCGTAGTTGATAGAGAGATTTGGTTTTAATTGTACATCGACATCCAAGCTACCACGAAGCTCTGAATTGCCCCCTACCCAAGGTAAGGCAATCAGAACAAGCTCCAATATTTTTAATCACTGAAGAGTCTTGGTACAAGCACCAACGACTCTCGCATCCAAGTCACGGTCCAAGTACCATTGACTCAACCAACGAATAACAATTGCATCGATAAAGGCAAAAGAGCCTTTAAACATTTTTGGTGACCCCGACGTGATCAAGTGCATTACTTGATAACGATTTCCTACCACAAGGAACCGCAACAATTATGGAAGATTTGACGCAGCTCCAAAAGAAGAATGGAACTGCCATTCAAAAATTAGTAAAAGACCTCAAGGAGGAATCACCAGACCAGATGACGCTTTCCGATTTGCAGGAAAAACAACACCAACTGGATGATCTATGGCGGCAGTTTTCATCCACAGATGCCCTTATTAAGACCAGACACGCTGACCAGACAGCTCACCGCTACTTCACCCAATTGTATTTTGCTGGGATCAAGGCAGTTTACCACATAGGCCGAGATCAGATATTAGGATTAATCAAATCCATCCCTCCAGAATCAGCACCACTAACAGGAGAATCAAGTACCCGAGCGCAACAACAAGATAAACCTAGTGCCAATTCTACAGAACAAGAATTCGTAATTGGCTCAGTAAAAACAAATAGAAAAGACCAGATGTCTACCACTATGAGCGATTCAGCCAATAACGAAGACATGTTAACCAGATATATACGAAAACAGAAGGCTGGTATCCAATCATTACGACACCTTCTGCTAGGAATAGAGTCAGGCGATCAACAGCTCCAAACCAGGCAGTATTATCAATGTAAAATCAATAGCATTGAACGATACTGGTCTCAGGTAGAGAGTTCTAACATGGAAATATGGTAGATGGCAGATGACCCGTCAGAAGTTGGCTACAACGCTGAGGAATATTTCCAACTCGAAGACAGAATACAATCTACCATCATCCGGCTCTCTGAGAAATTGGCCCAGAGTACCACAACAAGAAGCAATGAGGCGTCAAGTAGTGGTGTGGCGTTGAAGCTACCAAAGCTTATAATTCCCACATTCGACGGCGACTACTTGAAATGGAGCCAATTTTACGATTTATTTACACATATGATACATAATCAGCACATGAGCAAGTGCCAGAAAATGTGGTACTTAAAGACCAACTTGAAGGGAGAAGCCGAGAAGCTCATTCGACACTTTACATTATCAGATGATAATTATACGTCTGCCTGGAATACATTGAAGTCTCGTTATGATAATAAAAGATTGTTGGTGACAGCGCTCATCGATAAACTGCTATCGCAGCCCAAACTTACCTCAGAAGGTGCGTCAACTATTAAAGCATTGCACGACTCAACGAGGGAATCCATTATGGGCCTAGAAAATCTGGGTGTTCCCACAGTTAATTGGGACCCATTATTATTGCACATTTTAGTGAGAAAATTAGATAAAGCCACACATAATCTATATGAACAGTCGCTGGAACAACCTCGAGCCTTGCAATCAGTAGAGAAATTCCTCAATTTTCTGGAAACTCGCTTTCAGTCCCTGGAAGCTCTGGGGCAGAAGGACAAGCCAACGGATGACTCACGGCGAAAACTAAACCAAGTTCCCAGTAGGGTCAATTCATGTGTATCCACCAACTCACCTCAACCGACATGCATAGTTTGCATGGAGAACCATCAGCTTTTTAGCTGTCGTAAATTCCTGCAGTATACACCTGTTGAACGCTTAAGATTACTACGGAAGAACAACTTGTGTATTAACTGCCTGAGGTCCGGACATTATGCAACCAACTGCACATTAAGGGGATGTACTCATTGCTCCAAAAGGCATAATACATTAGTGCATCTACAAGGCACACCACAAGAAAAATCGAGTTCATCACAAGTAATGACATCTCAACCTCAGCAACCCAAATTAGCTGAATCTACAAGCCAATCCATGACACTAGCAACGCAAAAGGTTAACCACCAGGAAGGCTACGTATTGCTCAGCACAGTTGCAATAAATCTTACTACACATGATGGAAAGGGTATAATGTGTAGGGCGATTCTCGATTCCGGATCCCAGGTGAATCTCATAAGTGAAGAATCATCAAGAAACTAGGTTTAAAGGGAACTCCAGCCCTAATGCATGTGCAAGGCATCGGTCAATCGAAGCAACAAGCAAATAAACGAGTAAGCGTGTTAATCCAATCACGCACAAGTGGGTTTTCTGCCAGACTAGAAGAATTCATCCTCAAGCAAATCTTAGCACCACAGCCGAACCGAGAAATTGATATTTCAAAGTCGAAAATTCCATCCAATATCAAGCTGGCCGATCCTAATTTCAATACGCCAGACTACGTAGACTTATTGATCGGAGCGGAATTCTACTACCAGCTTTTATCGGTTGGGCAGATGAGATTAGGAGAAGGACTGCCAACATTACAGAACACTGTGCTCGGCTGGGTGTTGGCTGGTAAAATAGACCAGATGCCACAAAATCAAAGCCTCTGTTGTGTATTTAACAGAGACCAAGAAATGGACCAACAACTAGAAAAGTTTTGGACCTTGGAGGAAGCTTCTGATGAAAGGAAAACATTCACACCGTCAGAAAAGCGATGTGAAGAGCATTTTAACCAAAGTGTCAAAAGAAGTGATACAGGTCGTTTTATTGTCAAATTACCATTCACGGAAAATCCACAACAACTAGGTGAGTCTAGAGACATCGCATTGCGGAGGTTCTTGGCAATAGAGCGAAAACTTATGAAGAATAGTGAGCTCCGCTCCGAATATGTTGGGTTTATGAATGAATATCAAAACCTAGGCCACATGCAAGAGGTCGATGTTGAATCAATTACAAAACCACATTATTTCATTCCACACCATTGTGTGCTCAAGCCAGAGAGCACGAAAACCAAATTGAGAGTTGTGTTCGATGCCTCTTGCAAAACATCCTCAAATGTCGCATTGAATGACACACTTGCGGCAGGACCAACAATACAAGACGAACTATTCTCAATATTGCTCCGATTTTGAATACCACGCTTCGTCTTCACGGCCGACATTGAGAAGATGTATCGGCAAATAATGGTCAATGACGACGACCGAAAATTCCAACTAATTTTTTGGAGAATCAGCCCAAATCATCCTCTAAAATGCTTTCAACTGAATACGGTTACGTACGGAACTACCTCCGCTCCGTATTTGGCGACAAAATGTCTGCAAAGATTATCTCAAGAACATGCCGCTTCATATCCACTGGGAGCAGAGGTACTGGCTAGAGATTTCTACGTGGATGATGTGATCACAGGATCAGATATTCTGTCTACTGCTTGTGAAATGCAAACACAACTGATAGCGTCACTGGCTAAGGCAGGATTCACGCTCCGAAAGTGGTGTGCAAACCACCCACGACTACTGAAAAGTATTCAACCAAAGGATATAGAACCACAGCTCACATTTGGCAGTGAAACTGAGGAGCAAATAAAAATTTTGGGTCTGACTTGGTTACCAAACTCAGACTCATTTTGTGTCAAGACCACCAAGGTTGAAAGGAACGCAATCACAAAACGAACAGCATGTTCAGATATAGCACGGCTATTTGACCCACTTGGAATCATGTCTCCAGTAGTGGTTACTGCCAAGATATTCCTGCAACGACTATGGGCGTTAAAATTAGATTGGGACGCATCTATACCAATGGAGATGCATACACAATGGGTCAAGTTTCGTAATGACCTACAATCATTAAACGACATTAAATTTCCAAGACATGTACTGCCTGAAGAACTATCAAAATCCACGCAGATACACACGTTTGCTGATGCCTCCCAGAAGGCCTACGGAGCTGCAGTGTACGTCAGATCTCTAACCAAAAATAATCAGATCGTAGTACGACTGCTTTGTGCCAAGTCGAAGGTGGCACCAATTAAGCAAGTTACTTTACCTCGACTTGAACTATGTGCAGCTAAACTAGCAGCTGAGCTCACCACTCGTGTCAAAAGAGATTTACATCTAAAAAACGAGCCGATTTATTACTGGACGGACTCGGAAATTGTCTTGGCATGGTTGAATTCATCATCTTCATCATTCCATACATTTGTGGCCAATCGAGTGGCGAGTATTCAGGAACTATCCAATCCTGAACAGGAGGAGGATTAAACCCTGACAAGCTGAAATCTTGTAACTTGTGGTTTTATGGCCCTCTATTTTTACACGGCAGTGAATCATCATGGCCGCAACCATATTCAAAGAATATTGAGTGTGATTTAGAAAAGAAACAAACTGCACTGCCCATAACCACACAGCAGGATTCCACACACTTCAATTCACAAGATAAATCACCATAATTCGTTCAAAAAACTAACCCGCATCACAGCATATGTAATACGTTTCATAAGCCGATTGAAACAGAGAAGCAAAAAGATAAGCACAACTAACACACAATCACTCATGGCCGAAGAACTCAATGAAGCCCTTATAGTGATTGTTAAGGTAATGCAGGCAGAGTGTTTTGACAGGGAGATTAATCAACTAAGGCGATTTAAACATCTAGACAAAAGCAGCTCATTGATTAGTATGGCACCTTTCTTAGATGAAAGAGACATCATACGCGTTGGAGGACGACTACAAGCTGCCGACGTATCCTATGAGGCGAAGCACCCAATACTACTGCCGTATTCACATCAGTTCACTAAGCTTTTGATGACCAAAATTCACGTTGAAGATCTTCACGTTGGTCCACAGACTCTCCTGGCAATGACAACAGTTTTGGCCAGTAAAGGGCAAAACGATTGCAAGATCCATCGTTCAAAATTGTGTGCGCTGTGCAAGAGCGAAACCAACAATGATGTCACAGGTAATGGGCAATTTGCCTCCTCACCGGGTTCAACCTGCACGGCCATTTACAAATGCTGGTGTGGACTTTTGGGGGCCAGTGTGGACACAATATAAGGTTAGAGGAAAACGCCCACAAAAAACCTACATTGCAGTGTTCTGTTGCTTTGCCACCAAGGCAGTTCACCTGGAAGTGGTGAGTGATTTGACCACACAAGCATTTCTCGGAGCTCTTAAACGATTCGTGGCAAGGAGAGGCCACTGTCGAAACATTTATTGCGACAACGCAACGAATTTCATTGGCGCCAAAAATGAACTAGAAGAGCTGAAGGAAACCATATATTCTGACAAGGCGAAGACAAAAATTGCTGCAGTATGTGAACCCAAGGGCACCGACTTTCATTTCATTCCTCCACGTGCCCCTCATTTTGGGGGGTCTCTGGGAGGCTGCCGTTAAATCGGCTAAGCATCTACTTAAAAGGACAGTTGGAAATGCATCCTTGACTTACGAGGAGTTAGAAACCGTTGTTGTCGAAATAGAGGCAATTTTGAGCTCGAGGCCAATAACGCCTCTCTCATCAGATCCCAATGATCTATCAGCACTAACTCCTGGACACTTCTTAATAGGGGAACCGCTTACCAGCACAATTGATCCAAAATCAGAACTAGTAAAAGCCAATTTTCCTATTAGATGGAAATTGGTCGCCCACCTGAAAAATGAATTTTGGAAGCGGTGGTCCAGAGAGTACCTGAATGAATTACAACAACGCACTAAATGGAAGACGTCAAGCCAAAATATCGAAACAGGAACGTTGGTCGTCATTAAGGAGGACAACCTGCCTCCACTTAAATGGCCACTAGGAAGAATAATTAGCGTCATCAAAGGTGACGACGGCTTCGCTCGGGTGGTTGATGTCCGAGTAGCAAACAATGTCCTGCGTCGACCTATACATAGGTTGGCACCGCTTCCCATATTAAATGAGGAAACACCTTTGGTGGATGAATTAATACTAAGGGAAACTAGTACCAGTACTAAAATAGACTCAACCATTTCAAACTCGGCATCAACACGGCAAGACCGGTCTAGTTTAACGGCGGCAAATAAAATTCCAAGAAAGAAGGCACGATTCTCAGCAGGGTCCGCAATCAGCATGCTACTAGTGGTTTGTTTGTGCCTACCATTAAGTATAGGATCACCTGTTCAAATAACGCCATTCAAGTCTCAGCCAGGGCTCCACTTTGAAAACCTTGGCATCGCGAGCGTGATTTCTAATGAATGGAACCTCATTGTCTATTATAATATGACACCCTATTGGAGAGAGTTCGAAGGTCTGCAGAATGGAAGTCGTGTGTTACATGACCTCTGCAATTCAATTACTAGAGAGAAATCATGTAGAACTATAGTGACACAACTGGAGCATCTAAAGGCAGAGCTGTCCAGCAATAACGAACTATTAAGGCCACAAGTGGATGTCGAAACATCGCCAACGCATTGTTTGGAGTATTAGATGCTGATTACGCTGAGAAGATGTCTCAGACGATTGAGGATGTGAAGTCAAATGAAAACCACCTCCTTAATCTGATCAAAAACCAAACAAAAATTATTGATTCGACTGTGAACATCATTAGGAAAAATCACGAACAGTATACCAGCCAGTATAAAGAAATAGAATCAGAGTTGGCCCAACTTGCCAACTTCAGTCAATTTACTGCAGAGGAACTTCAGCAAGAAAGACTAACCCTCCTGTTTACATCGCTGTCCATACAGACAATTCTAGTAGCGTCAAATATACAGAGAGTTCAGTTCGCTATCATAGATACGCTTACTGACACTCATAACGGACGAGTTAGTCCCCAATTGATCTCACCCAAACAACTAACACAAGAATTGTTCACCATCAGAAACCACTTATCACCGTCATTAAGACTCCCAGTGAGACCAAATGATGTTCGCAGATTTTACAACTTACTGAAGGCAGCAGCACGAGTCACAGCAAGACACATTATCTTTAAGCTCAGTCTGCCATTGCTTTCACCTGAGGATTTTGAACTGTTTCGGATAATACCGATACCAGTACTCATCAATGGTACATCAGAATTACTCCATCATCTAAGTTTTTGATCATCAACCTACATCGGGATCAATACTTCCCTCTCACTGAACCAGAAGTACAATCGTGCATCTCCATCAATGAAGGTCATCATTTATGTAAACAAACTCATCCAATTTACAATCGAGGGTCAAGTCAAAGCTCCTGTGAGGTAAATTTGATAAATGGATTATCACCAGCGTCATCATGCCGTATCGTTGACATCGGAGATGAGCCCCAGTGGATCCAACTAAACAATCCAAACCAATGGATATTTGCGATCAAGGAAAGGGCATTGGTGAAGGTCGTTTGTGGCACCAACGTCACGACAACAACAATGGAAGGATCGGGTATTATGAAGCTACAAGAGCATTGCATGATAAAACAGAACGAAGTTACGGTTCAGGGTCACAATATCTACCCAACTGTCAATAGGATGTCCTACACTCCAATAAGTAATATCACAGACATCGTGAAACCAGAGGAGTTGGAGGCTGTAATACACAAGGCATCACCATACAAGGCTCAGTTTCGAGAACTGGAGGAAGTCAAACAACGCCTCGATCAACAAATCACCAACAGCGAGCTACCCAATAGACTCCAGGCACATGATGTTCATCAATATGCCGTAGGATATATAGCGATGTTGCTAGCAGGCACTATCGCTGTATGTCTGACATGGAAGTGTAAAGCTAATAGCTGGAATTGGTACCGAAACCCGGATGAATCTAAGGCGAAGTTCGGCCGGGGATTTTGAAATAACCATCGAGAACCAGCCATAGTTGGACTACCGTCCAACGCGGGGGAGGATGTTCGAGTTTGCAAGAAATAATTCTCATAAAAATTAAATAAATGCAGACACCCACGAATTCTGCTGGTAAAAATTGAAACATGATATGCAGCTTGTGCATGGAATGTACATGCTATGCAGCTTGTGCAAAGAATTTGCCTGATAAGCAGCGTGTGCATTGTACATAGAATTGTCGCAGTAAAAGTCGAAGGTACAGAGTAAGTAATTGCTGTACATAATAAGCTTCTGCATGGTAAAGCTTATCAATATGAAATTTTCTCGGTACTGTGAAAGACAGCAGAATTCGTGGGTGTGAGTAAAAGAGTAGGTACGTAGAATAGAATTGCAATGTACAAAATATTATTTAAGTCAGCAATTTTTATATATAAATTTAATTCGAATAAGAAATAAAGCGTAGTTGATAGAGAGATTTGGTTTTAATTGTACATCGACATCCAAGCTACCACGAAGCTCTGAATTGCCCCCTACCCAAGGTAAGGCAATCAGAACAAGCTCCAATATTTTTAATCACTGAAGAGTCTTGGTACAAGCACCAACGACTCTCGCATCCAAGTCACGGTCCAAGTACCATTGACTCAACCAACGAATAACAATTGTATCGATAAAGGCAAAAGAGCCTTTAAACAGAGACTAAGCCTTACTCTGCTCTATAAAAATACATTTCAATACATCAAATTAGGCAATTCTAATAATTGACCAGTTTACCAGTTTAGTTTTCCAGTAATCTCTTAACAATTATTATTGTTGTTGTTGTTATTGTTACTGCTTTTTTCATTCAGTTTAATTTATTCGGTGAGATATAAAAGGACTTTTGAATTTTTATATCCCGGGTAAGAGATAGGATTATTAGATTCCATTTTTTACTACCCTTTGAAGAGGAGACTGCATTATAAAAGAAAACAACAGACAGAAATTGCTGTTTGCTGGATTTCGTGACTTGTGAACTGCGCACTATAAAGAATACGTGTATTTTATTCTTAAGTAAATTGGTAAAAGTTTCGTCAAAACAAAGGTGGAAAACCTCAAAAAAAGCCACAAACTATATAGCATCTAAGACTAAAGTTATAGTTTAGCCCACTCACTAGCTCTGGCATGAAGAGGATTCTTTTTATGAGATAGCTAATTCATTAGAGGGGAATTCATATGATGAATTTGTTAGGTTCTACAAGAGAGTGAAATTGATATAGATCTTACAGATTTTTCCATTTTGATTCAAGTTTCCTGACGGGAGGTTTAAATATAATATCAAAATTATTATACCTTTTACTGACCAATTTTGGCGGCAATAAATTTAATCGAAATACTAAATTTTATAAGAGAACTCATTAAGGAGTACCTGGAAAGTAATAATGCATCCTATGAGGATGACTTACTTAAGTCTGAATGGCTGGAAATATTGAAATCACTTAAATCAAAAAATGACTTTTACTTTTATGTTGACGTAGTAGTAAAAGGCTCTGGTCACTGAATAAAGTGTTTGCCACCATATCACTGCAATCTAAGTTCTGTTTGATATGCCCTCAGATTGAGGATTATGTGGCTGGAAATAAAAAGACATTTAAATTGAATGACACTGAGAGTTTACAAGAAACATGTTTTTCCAAAGAAGAGGCGGAAATGTGCCAACTGTGCAATTAACACGTTCAAAACACTTTGGAACTGAAAATATATAGGTATATATCAAAATTATTTTAAACTCAACCTGAAACACTTCTTCTCTCCCCTCAATATGTAATAAGTTCATATTGACTGATATGAAATTCACCGATATTGCTCCCAAGTTTGCGGCCGGGAAATCGAGTAACGAAAACTCTTTAAAAAAGAAAACATGTAGAGTCGCATTCACTCAATATCCTCATTTATAATTTCATTTTTATATTATTGTTCGAAAAATTAGGCCTGATGATTTTTAAATCGAATACGGATGGAAATTTAATTGAATATTCCTCGAGCTCTATTTTCTACAGTGGTTTCGTGTGTGATTTTCTTTTAATCTCAAGTGTCCCCGTTTATAACCGGAAACAAAGTTTAACAATTAATCAAATTTCTGTTCTTAAAAGCAGCAGAACTGCGGAGTTTTCAAAACGGTATTCCAATCTTTGTGAAATATTTGATGAGTTTCATTATATTTTCAAAATTCCAATTTTCTTTATCGCTTACCACAGGCCTCTACAATCCTTTGGTTCATGTGTTCTTCATTTTAATCACTGGGTGGGAAGGCGATTATGTTACTTACCAACGTCTTGTTAGAATTGGTAGAAGTCATCATGTTCATTTTCTTGGTAGACCTATTGTTGAAAGAACCGAAATTTCAATTTAAACTTCAAGGGATTCGTAAATTTCGTTTTAACAAAAAAATTGAACAAAATGTAAATTGATGAATTTAAGATTGATTATGGTGTTGATGATGAATAGTTATTATTGTTTTATTTACAGGTTGAAATGTTGTATATTGCGACTACATTAAGGGAACCTAAAATACTACTACTACTACTACTACTACTACTACTACTACTACTACTACTACTACTACTACTACTACTACTACTACTACTACTACTACTACTACTACTACTACTACTACTACTACTACTACTACTACTACTACTACTACTACTACTACTACTACTACTACTACTACTACTACTACTACTACTACTACTACTACTACTACTACTACTACTACTACTACTACTACTACTACTACTACTACTACTACTACTACTACTACTACTACTACTACTACTACTACTACTACTACTACTACTACTACTACTACTACTACTACTACTACTACTACTACTACTACTACTACTACTACTACTACTACTACTACTACTACTACTACTACTACTACTACTACTACTACTACTACTACTACTACTACTACTACTACTACTACTACTACTACTACTACTACTACTACTACTACTACTACTACTACTACTACTACTACTACTACTACTACTACTACTACTACTACTACTACTACTACTACTACTACTACTACTACTACTACTACTACTACTACTACTACTACTACTACTACTACTACTACTACTACTACTACTACTACTACTACTACTACTACTACTACTACTACTACTACTACTACTACTACTACTACTACTACTACTACTACTACTACTACTACTACTACTACTACTACTACTACTACTACTACTACTACTACTACTACTACTACTACTACTACTACTACTACTACTACTACTACTACTACTACTACTACTACTACTACTACTACTACTACTACTACTACTACTACTACTACTACTACTACTACTACTACTACTACTACTACTACTACTACTACTACTACTACTACTACTACTACTACTACTACTACTACTACTACTACTACTACTACTACTACTACTACTACTACTACTACTACTACTACTACTACTACTACTACTACTACTACTACTACTACTACTACTACTACTACTACTACTACTACTACTACTACTACTACTACTACTACTACTACTACTACTACTACTACTACTACTACTACTACTACTACTACTACTACTACTACTACTACTACTACTACTACTACTACTACTACTACTACTACTACTACTACTACTACTACTACTACTACTACTACTACTACTACTACTACTACTACTACTACTACTACTACTACTACTACTACTACTACTACTACTACTACTACTACTACTACTACTACTACTACTACTACTACTACTACTACTACTACTACTACTACTACTACTACTACTACTACTACTACTACTACTACTACTACTACTACTACTACTACTACTACTACTACTACTACTACTACTACTACTACTACTACTACTACTACTACTACTACTACTACTACTACTACTACTACTACTACTACTACTACTACTACTACTACTACTACTACTACTACTACTACTACTACTACTACTACTACTACTACTACTACTACTACTACTACTACTACTACTACTACTACTACTACTACTACTACTACTACTACTACTACTACTACTACTACTACTACTACTACTACTACTACTACTACTACTACTACTACTACTACTACTACTACTACTACTACTACTACTACTACTACTACTACTACTACTACTACTACTACTACTACTACTACTACTACTACTACTACTACTACTACTACTACTACTACTACTACTACTACTACTACTACTACTACTACTACTACTACTACTACTACTACTACTACTACTACTACTACTACTACTACTACTACTACTACTACTACTACTACTACTACTACTACTACTACTACTACTACTACTACTACTACTACTACTACTACTACTACTACTACTACTACTACTACTACTACTACTACTACTACTACTACTACTACTACTACTACTACTACTACTACTACTACTACTACTACTACTACTACTACTACTACTACTACTACTACTACTACTACTACTACTACTACTACTACTACTACTACTACTACTACTACTACTACTACTACTACTACTACTACTACTACTACTACTACTACTACTACTACTACTACTACTACTACTACTACTACTACTACTACTACTACTACTACTACTACTACTACTACTACTACTACTACTACTACTACTACTACTACTACTACTACTACTACTACTACTACTACTACTACTACTACTACTACTACTACTACTACTACTACTACTACTACTACTACTACTACTACTACTACTACTACTACTACTACTACTACTACTACTACTACTACTACTACTACTACTACTACTACTACTACTACTACTACTACTACTACTACTACTACTACTACTACTACTACTACTACTACTACTACTACTACTACTACTACTACTACTACTACTACTACTACTACTACTACTACTACTACTACTACTACTACTACTACTACTACTACTACTACTACTACTACTACTACTACTACTACTACTACTACTACTACTACTACTACTACTACTACTACTACTACTACTACTACTACTACTACTACTACTACTACTACTACTACTACTACTACTACTACTACTACTACTACTACTACTACTACTACTACTACTACTACTACTACTACTACTACTACTACTACTACTACTACTACTACTACTACTACTACTACTACTACTACTACTACTACTACTACTACTACTACTACTACTACTACTACTACTACTACTACTACTACTACTACTACTACTACTACTACTACTACTACTACTACTACTACTACTACTACTACTACTACTACTACTACTACTACTACTACTACTACTACTACTACTACTACTACTACTACTACTACTACTACTACTACTACTACTACTACTACTACTACTACTACTACTACTACTACTACTACTACTACTACTACTACTACTACTACTACTACTACTACTACTACTACTACTACTACTACTACTACTACTACTACTACTACTACTACTACTACTACTACTACTACTACTACTACTACTACTACTACTACTACTACTACTACTACTACTACTACTACTACTACTACTACTACTACTACTACTACTACTACTACTACTACTACTACTACTACTACTACTACTACTACTACTACTACTACTACTACTACTACTACTACTACTACTACTACTACTACTACTACTACTACTACTACTACTACTACTACTACTACTACTACTACTACTACTACTACTACTACTACTACTACTACTACTACTACTACTACTACTACTACTACTACTACTACTACTACTACTACTACTACTACTACTACTACTACTACTACTACTACTACTACTACTACTACTACTACTACTACTACTACTACTACTACTACTACTACTACTACTACTACTACTACTACTACTACTACTACTACTACTACTACTACTACTACTACTACTACTACTACTACTACTACTACTACTACTACTACTACTACTACTACTACTACTACTACTACTACTACTACTACTACTACTACTACTACTACTACTACTACTACTACTACTACTACTACTACTACTACTACTACTACTACTACTACTACTACTACTACTACTACTACTACTACTACTACTACTACTACTACTACTACTACTACTACTACTACTACTACTACTACTACTACTACTACTACTACTACTACTACTACTACTACTACTACTACTACTACTACTACTACTACTACTACTACTACTACTACTACTACTACTACTACTACTACTACTACTACTACTACTACTACTACTACTACTACTACTACTACTACTACTACTACTACTACTACTACTACTACTACTACTACTACTACTACTACTACTACTACTACTACTACTACTACTACTACTACTACTACTACTACTACTACTACTACTACTACTACTACTACTACTACTACTACTACTACTACTACTACTACTACTACTACTACTACTACTACTACTACTACTACTACTACTACTACTACTACTACTACTACTACTACTACTACTACTACTACTACTACTATACTACTACTACTACTACTACTACTACTACTACTACTACTACTACTACTACTACTACTACTACTACTACTACTACTACTACTACTACTACTACTACTACTACTACTACTACTACTACTACTACTACTACTACTACTACTACTACTACTACTACTACTACTACTACTACTACTACTACTACTACTACTACTACTACTACTACTACTACTACTACTACTACTACTACTACTACTACTACTACTACTACTACTACTACTACTACTACTACTACTACTACTACTACTACTACTACTACTACTACTACTACTACTACTACTACTACTACTACTACTACTACTACTACTACTACTACTACTACTACTACTACTACTACTACTACTACTACTACTACTACTACTACTACTACTACTACTACTACTACTACTACTACTACTACTACTACTACTACTACTACTACTACTACTACTACTACTACTACTTAGTTAATTTCAGTTCATTCTGCCAATTCTATTTGTGTTAAATGAAAGTTCTTATTTTATGATAGGAAAAAAATTGGGGAATGGTAACCCATACAATTTTTGTCATTTTCAACCCAGTATCGGATTTTTAACGTGTATTTATAATTTTTTATGCATAATTCCAACAGAATATTAGTTGGGCGGATTTTTTTTATTTTTTCCATTTTTATGGTTTTATCAAAATACCACGCATAATATGCAAAACATTAGCTATCGATTAACTCTTCCGTTGTTTTGGAAGCGATCCAGCAGATAAAAATCCATGGAAACTCTATTCAATCTGTCGCTAAATCTAGGAATATTCCACGTACCACTTTGACGCGCCATTTGAAAAAAAGCAATGAAGCAAACATTGATGTTTCAACTGCTACCGACGACCCATTGATTGATTTCTTTAAATCCAACAGTACACCGTGTGCAAATACAGTATTCAGTGCACAGCAAGAAAAGGCATTGATGCAATACGTTCTCAAGGCCAGTAACATTCATTATGGACTAAGTATTGCCGAGCTGAAGTTTTTGGTATATCAATACGCGAAAAAACTTAGAATTAGTTATCCCTTAGTTCTCGAGCAAGCACTGGTATTACGCATTTATGAACCGCCATCCGAGTTTGTCGTTACGACCGTCGGAGCAAGTCAGTCAAAACCGTGCAACGTCCTTCAACAAGGAGGCTGTCTATGCTTTTTTCAACAATCTTCGTTCTCTGCTCATCGAAACTCCCTTTGAACCTAATCGCATATGGAATATGGATGAGTTTTCATTGACACCTAAAGCCGTGAAAGTCATTGCTCAAAAGACAGAAAACGAATTGGCTCGTGAAAATCGGCAGAAAGGCGGACAAATGTGTCTATGGCATTGTCGGTGAGGTGCGAGTGGTCAGTTAATTCTAACTTTCTTTCTTTTTCCGTGCATGAAAATTAAAGAAGTATACATGACACATGTCACTCTTGGAGCAATTGGTATCTCAAATGGTTCTGGCTGGATGACATCCGCTGAATTCTCCAAGTATATAGATTTTTTTCATTAAGCACACCAGGTCCTAATGCCGGTTCACCAACACTCTTGTTGCTTAATAACAACACATCTCATTTATCCATTGAAGCAATGGATAAGGCAGTCGCGTACGGAATTACAATGTTATCTTTCCCAACACTCTTGTTGCTTAATAACAACACATCTCATTTATCCATTGAAGCAATGGATAAGGCAGTCGCGTACGGAATTACAATGTTATCTTTCCCTCGACATTGTATTGGATGTCTCTGCTTTGGCACACTTAAGACCTTTTACACATAACAGCATGAGAATTGGAAAGGGAGCAACGTGGGTGTAGTTTTTGATTTGCTTCACATTCCACTCATCGCTGGGAGATGCCTTTGTTTTACCGCCACGCTAAAAAGCATTAAATCCGGCGTCAAATCAACAGGCATTCACTTATTAGATTTTGTTGCTGCAAGAATCGGGAGAGCGACGAGAGCAATACGGAAAAACAACGCCATATTGTAGTTCCTGATGCTGATTTTGAAACGGTAGTGCATGCAGAATTTATATCATGAATCTGCGTCCACAACGGGTACCATTTCATCTCTATTTCTTCTTGAGGCATTGAGAGAAGTTGGTCCACTGAAACGAGATACACCATCTAAAAAATCTAATCGTGTTCGCAAGCCAGTGAAAACCGCCATTTCAACGTCGTCTGAAGTAGAAAGGCAGCTGTTCCATAAAAACCGAAAATATTGAGCACAATCAACAACGAAACGGAGTACTTCTTCTTCTGAAGACGAAGATGTTGACTCTGCATATTTTGTATGGAGGATGTGTCAAAGAAATTGAACCGGAGCAATTCCATTCGCTGCGATTTATGCAATCGAGATGTTCATTTGAAATGTGTTCAGTACTGGATTTCACATATGGCTGCATTGCGAATACGAATAATTTCAATATCTTCTTTTTAATATTATTTTTAACTAATTCTTGTGTAATTTCCAACCTTTCAATAAACATTTTACAACGATATTCTTGATTTCCGACTTAATTTAGGTGGTGACTCACAATTCCCCAACCGTTTTAAAAATCTCAAAAACATAAGTTTTTTGCCAACGCTCAGATTTTTTCAGCAGAAAATAATTTCAAGAAACTGTTTAAGCTAAAAGTTAGGGTTTCCTTCTTAGTAACATAAATCGTCATGGAATTTAAGAAACAGATATAATTTTTGTGGTGGTTATCGAGCTGGGAAAAAGTGTGACTCACAATTCTCCAATGTGTCATACAAAAAAGTTAAAAACATTTACTTTTGCTCAAAAATTATTGAGCCTTATTGAATTTAGTGTTGCTAATGATTCTTATCTATTGTAAAAATATAATGACACTTATTCTAAATTTACAAAAGAAACAATCACTGTGAACGCTAAAGTAAAAACCGCATTATTTGTAATTAAGGGCTATGTTCTTGTGACTTCCATGAAAAAGTGAGTAAATAAAATTCCCCAAAATCCAGGACTTTTAGAGTAGCCTTGAAATAAGCCTATGCTACGAGGCATTGTTGTCAGCCTACCACTTATCTCCCCATTTCGGAAGAAACTCCGCTAATGTATACGACCCCAGTGTGTTGACTTGACTTAATACTGGATCTTTCTTGTAGAAATTTTACCGATGAAAAGGTACATATATAAAAATGTTTTCCTGACCAATACACAAATATCCATTATATTCTTCTGGGATACATACGGACATACTATATCTGAGTTGGAAAGATTTCTCCGCACACACAAAATTCGACTTTCAACTGTCAGCTTTTATGATGAATTTTCTACCATCATTTCCCACGGGTGACTAGCAGAAAATAGAATTATTTTACATTTTAAGAATATCGTATATGTACAGGTGAGACAAAGAAACAGAGCGACAGACAGACAGACTTACCTATGTACATGTAAAGATGATTCATACGAGTCTACCTAAACTAAAATTAAATATACAACAGACATATACATTTGACTTGAAATTTAAATACATCCCTAAACATTTATTATTTTAACTCTTTTCAATTTATCTTCCTGCAGGAATATGTCAGCAGTTAAGTTCCTTAATATCAACGTTGGAAAATGACAATCCCACAGTAGCTCCAAAGTTCTTATCCCATGGGCACCTGTAAAAAGTCATTGTAGGCGAAATAATTGAGCTACCATGTAAAGTACAAAATCTGGGCTCATATGTTTTCCTGTGGCGAAAAGGTACATCCGTTCTCACAGCAGGACATCTCAAATTTATCCTAGATACACGATTCGAAATCGTACGTGACTATGATTTGCGAATAAATTGAGTAAAAACTCAACATACCCGAGACTGTCAGTTGGGCGACCAAGAGAATCGTGATCAAGTGCATACAGTAGAGATTTTAGGTAATTCCCCTTTAGACCATACACTAGACGGCTCGTATATAAGATAAAATCTTTGAATTTATTTTATTTTCTGGATTATATTAAATCCATATATAGTGCGTCCAACCTTGTGAGCTCTACCCCACAATAGACAAGCGACTGCACCAAAAGGTAGCACAGTGACATTAGACTTTACATTCTAATTCATCAGACAATCCTGTACCGAATATCTATGGTACAAGAAGGACGTGTTTTCAGGAGCGACACATCTATCTGACAGTTCAACCCTAATCTTAGACAATGTCGACCGACATCATGCTGGAAGGAGGAGATGACTATATATTTACTACATACTTAGTTAGTGCACCAAAATGATGCTATGGGGTGGAGTTTTCAGCGGAAAATATAAGAAATACAGATCAGTGCTTCGAGCTAACCAATCAAGTTTGTTTTCAATTAAGAATATTCGGTAGACCTCTAAGCAAGGTGTGCTACTGCTGCGGCTGCTGCTACTAAACGGCACTCGATGATTGTCTGAATTTCCATAGTATCCTTCATTCATGTATATGAAGTCCAACTAGAGCTTACTTGTAGTCTACCTGCAGTGAGAATTGCAAATTGGTTCAGCTCGATCAGAATTTTTTGTCGTTTTCTATTTGTATGTCCAAACAAACTTCCACATCATACTAAACTGCCGCAGTACTGGAATGCAAATCTGCATTGAACTAGGTCAATTAAAAAAAAAAAATAAAACTTTTTTTTTTTAAAACGCAAAGCGTCTGAACAGGAACGCTCAGAATGCACTCATGTGATTTATATGTACTGTAGATACCTGTACGTACCTCTACGTGTAGTACACCATCTTCTACCTCCATGGACGAAAATACTTTTCCCAGAAAATAATGTGCAAATTGTGGCAACATTAATTTTAGGGGTACACAAATGTCAATATTTGTGCACAGTTTTTAGTGTAGGCTTCAGGTATTTACGTTACAAGTTTTAGTGGTTACGTTGACAATTCGAAATTGTGGGGATGAAGTGGTGGTGTTCCAGCTTGAGAGCTAGGAATAATTGTTGTCGCATATCAAAATACAATTTTACCAAATAGATTTATCTTTGTCATGTTAGGATATAATTTGTAGAACCATTGTTTCATGTTGACTTGTCTATAGCTTGTGTCTAACTGATAGGGTTCTTCGAACTCCAATGTTGATAGTACTTTGAATTCCAACGAGTTGGAGTAAGATTCTGTACATGTTAGAGAATATACATAACTCTCTAAGTCTACGTTTATTCTTACAATGGTCTTCGACAATTTAAAAAGCGGATCAGGGAGTTTGAAGATTAGGTCCTGGATGTTATCATTAGTTTAATCGAATTAGATGAGTAGATAACTATGTTCGCAGTAGATTGGATAAATTCTCTTCCTTCTATGTAGCATAAAAGCGAGACCGAACTGGACTAAACGTGGATAAATGTAACGACAATGGAGGAAATAATATTCATTATAAATGGATAATAATAATGTCAATATGATCTTGGAATAAAAAACGAGTACCAATTCTTACTTAATACTCGTCTTTTATGTATGAATCGTATAAATGCTATAAATGCTATCGCTGTAACAGCGAATTAAAATTTTTCGGAATGCCTATTTAAAGAATTGAAATTCTCTACAGTAGATGTGTATGCAAATTTTCCCCATCGAAAATGTACTTAAGAAGAATCGGTGGCTCAGAAGATGTTTCACAGAACTGCAAATGTCATGTATGTATATATAGGTTCGAATCGTTCATATAACCAAATAAAACCTTTTTCTGGATCGTGCAAACTCGAGATAAAGATTCCTATCAAACATGCAAATTATCATTATTCGTTAACATGTAGCAAAATATCACTAACTGCATCGATATATGACCAGTGACCCATTAGATCTATCAGACACCTTGAGGAAAGAACGAATAAAGCTCTAAGAACTTTCTCCATGTGCCGCAGAACTATAAGGAAAAAGTGAGGACTCAAACCGAAGATGATCTTATGGATATACACTAGCGTCATCTGACTCATTCTAACCTACGGTTCTCTGTTAGGATGGAAAGCAATGGATTTCGCCAATCATATTAAAAAATTTTTTTATTCAAAGACTGTGCCTCATTAGTGTAAATGACGCTTTCATGCCAACCACCACTCTGGCTTTTGAGATCATCCTCAACATACAACCCGTGAAAATACACATTGAGAAAGGGACGTCAGTCGCTGCTGAGGCTGCTTCTCAGTCAGAGCTGCATTCACACTCGAACAAGAGTTCCACACATCCATCATTGAATTTGTACAGTCTCTAGCACCTGCAATTGATTGAGATATCGACCACCTGCTCGAGAATATAAAGGAAAACAACTTTAAATGGATAATTCCACATAGGGTAGAATCTGAATCAAACTCCCGCATACGTTTTCTGCGAGGACTCTTGAAAGTGGGAAGGATATAGAGAACAAGCAGATATCCATATATTCGTACAGTGACTTTCAGAGCCTTGGAAGAGCCCTTTGCATCATCCAAACTTGTAGAGAAGTGTAAAACCACCCTTAAATCCCTCTCTCGGATTAATAGGGTACTCGTGTTTTGGGTGCCAGGTAATAGCGATAATAGCGGGAATGAATAGGTGTTTGTCTTAGTTCAGCCTCCGAGGCATCCTCCTCCACAGTCTAAATTGCACCAAAATACTTTGGCTTTAATATATCGGCTTGGGCCGACGGCTAACTGTGAGGTAATCCTAACCCAAGCTTAACGAAATGCTCTCAGGAGTCTTGCATCAATTCTCACTGGGCATCTTTTTCTCAGGGGTCAGCTACACAGGATGAGACTTGATGAACCTGTTTGCACAGGACGCGGAGAGGAATCCGAAACGGTGACCTTACTTTCTTTGTCTTTGTCCGGCTCTCTCCGATAAGCTACAGATTCCTTCGCTTATACCTCCTGGAAGAACTGCACGAAGTCGGTAAGGAAAATCGGGGCTAATATTGAGCTTAGTCAGAACGTCCGTTTGGGACCTATGAGCAATTATTCATAACAATGAACAATTGACCTTGTTGTGACGTACGGTCGGGAGACTCCGTCTGGAGCTCAACTTCTTTTTAATTCCTCCTTCCATCAGATATTCAGCACGGATGAAACAAATAGCAATATATACGTTTTAGGGAAGAAACTGTAGAACCTTACAAACATGTAAACTCCAGCCACAACAAAGTAAATTAATATGTATGTAAGATCGCAACAAATACATAGTACAAAGCACCCCGCCTCCATCAGGGACATCGACAGCTGAACGAATAAACAACAGCTCGGGAACAAATGGCTCTACATCTGCAACCTTTCATATAGCCAAGTTTCACTCAACAAGATCACGTCGCAAAAAAGGGGATAAACTTTCTTATAAAAGAGTTATGAAAATCTACGAAGTATTAGAAGGTGAATGCTTATAATCAAGCTGATTTTGACTTACAAAACTATATTATACAATTAAGAAATCGATGGTTGTCGGCTAATTATCTCCGGGCTAAACCAATATTGCTATACTGCCGAGAAGCTGCCGCTCATTTGCTGGACAGGACTTTCTGTCAATCTGGAATGCACCATTCGGCACCTTAGCTCTGAGCAATTATTAAGCAAATTCCTCGAACAACTTGCCATTTTGCTAACAATTATCTTCTGCCGAAGTTTTCTTTCCCCTAATAGTAGCGCTTTTCAAATGTTGTAAATTTGCAGCAGTTATTTTGAAAGTACCTCTATCACTAACTCACTCTTTTGTGGTTTTCACTGATAATAAAAGACTCATTATAGGTAACATGATGTGACATGATGTAAAATGAGTGTGATATCGTAACACGCTTGCATTATTTAACGAAGATTGAAGAACTACATAGTCCATAGTTGATATTTTGTCCCTGAAACATCACTAATACTCTACCAGTACTTCTTCGGGGTATATTTTTAGGTGGCAGGCGAATCATTCAGCAAGAATATTCTTTAATAATTGTTAACTGCATCCCTATTGTCCTTTAATCATGTAGATAGGTACTATATAAAAGACTTCCTCCAATCATCTGGCAATATTTCCTCCTCGTAATATGATTTTATGAAGAGTACCTTCAATCAATTCACATCGAATTCGGGGGTCGTCTGTGGGTTTAGAAATTTTATATTTTTGTATCTAAAGCACTAGCCTAGCATTCCTAGCTGATGCCTAATCGATCTGGAGATTACTTTAATTGTAGTGCAGTTTTGGTGAACAAATTTAACTTTGTGGGGATACATCCTATTGAAAAATAATCTTTTACTTCCGACTGAGCTAAAATATAAAAACATTTTTATGCTAGAAGCAGGAGATTGCAAATCCCACGACGGGTGCCCCAATAGGGAATATTTTTAATATAAATAGTTTATATGTAATTCGGATTTGGCTGCCGAAAGTAGCGACTATTGTAGTGTGGGCGTTCAGCCAAGGACGAGTTCACACTTTCGATGACAGTAATATTCCGTTATAGCATCCATTTGAACTAAGAAGTGAATGCTTTCCTTAGATTCTTTCTAACCCTTCTAACATGATTTATGGGGTATACAAACCCATTTACTCTAAATAAATGAAAATAAAATCTTCTTAAAACTATAAAATTGTACATCACAAAAATTCTATCCTTTTGAAAGAACGGAAGACACATCATCTCTGATAAATAATGATAACAACTTCCTGTGCCCTATCAACGTCATGATTACGTGATTAAATTGCTCGATAACCATACGACGAGCATCAACAGATCAGCTATATAAACTAAACATCAAAAGCGCTTTTCAACGCAACCATCCTATTCAAAAGGAACTTGCTAAATAAATAACACTCGCACTTTAAAATCAACCACCATCAGCACTCCCTGCAATCATCAATAACAATTTATTTATCTTGTCCGTTCTTGAAAGAAGCGGTTACTTGATGATTTAAAAATCGACTGACTTCTATTGGACTAACCTTTTTCTTATAATTGCCATCCCTAAAGTGGGCACTTCAAACGGACGATGGTGGCGTACCCTGTGAATTTTGGAGGTTCCTTCAACAAATGTCGCAAATGATTTTCTGTTTGGGCCCATTAATATCGATTGAATCGGTGACATTATGCATATACCCAAACCGGGTATCCTCAATCAGGTATACAAAAACCAAGCCGAAGTATATTGGTTGCTTTGGGGGAGTGGTCCTTGCCTCCTTTGTTTTTGCTAGTACACAAATTAGAATGGGGACTAGAGCGAATAAAAAGGAGCAAATTCTGCACAATTCCAGATGGTTTTTGTCTTTTTATCAATTATTTGTTCCCGGCAAGTTGCTGGCACCACTAAATTTTAGGATGGAGAAGGAAATAAACAGCAGAAGCTTTCAAAGATTTTAGCATCCATTTGTTCAGTTATAGTCCATCGCCGTTATTGTGAGGATGCCGACCTTAGGACCATATTTACAGGAAGGATAGGTTTCCGAGGAGTCACTTTAATCGACGAAAAGAAATTAAATGGGCTCTGCAGCACATTTCCTCAGCTACAAGAAATGTTCTTTGACGGTTGTTGATCATTTTCTTTGTCCTTTTATAATCTTTTATGTTGAGAGAGAACGAATATATCGTATTGAGGCTTTCATGGAAAATCCCGAGTTTTCTGGTTTACGTAAGAAACATAAAGATCCGACAACGTTTATCAATTCACAGTAATGGTAAATATCAGACAAAAAATTAATCCAAAGGCGATAACAATTTTTTACAATTTTGTTTTTCTGTTTTCTTGTTCTCAAGCTGAATAAATTATTCTCAGACGAAGGATTTAAGTGAACTTTACCAAACGCTTACCTACCTTAGTTGTGTAATTATTTCATCATCCCCTAGATGCCACCATAGTAACGGTAGACGCGTGAATTTTTTCTTTTCTGTATTTTAAAAGGATTTCCATCGTACTACATAACTCTAAATTCATTTTGTTGGGGCGGTAAATTTTGTTGATTTAATTTTATTATTGTGATTGCCCATATTTTTGGGATGCGATTTAGGGATGGTCTCTGTTATATATTTATATTTTTAGGAGCGCTCTTTAAATTCATAAAAGGCTTTATAGTAGGATGGGGCACATTTCACGCTTTTTCTTTCAATCTACTCATGTCGTAATATTCGTCAAATTCGTCAAATAATAGTACCTATGTTTTTTTTTAATATTGGCAAATGAAGTTCCAAGCATGGAATCCAAGATAATCCAATATACTTGTTTCCTTCTTTTATTCACAATGAACATTACTATCCTCTCCTTCTGATAAAGGAGACAATTAATCATACTAAGGAATGTTTTTAAACGCATATACTTGTAGAAGAGTGGATCCAAAAATACAAAACCTGCAACTTGCGTAGTCCAGACAAAACGAATAGGAAGGGTTCAATCGTCTCTCTTTTGCATGCAAAATAATTAGAGCATAAGTGCGTTGATCCAATGTACACAACAAAACATGCAAAAGTAAAATATCTGAACCATAGTATATACAAATGCACATAAGAAAATATGCAAAATAATAAAAAATCAAAATAATAAAGCAAAAAAAGTTTGAGTTTTACTACATGAATTAATCGTACACTGCATGAATGAAATTGCAGTCGAATAATTGTAAACAAGCAAATGAAATTAAAAAAAGAAATAAAGAAAATAATTCTTTTTTACATAGCTTGTCCATATTACGAAGCATCAAAGCTAAGGATCTTCGAGTATGGCAGCATAAAGCTTAGGTCGCTTTCATATTGGCGAGCGGTGAGCGATGAGCTGTGACAGTAAAACAGCGCTTAGCAAGGCCATCGCTACGAAAGTTTACACATTGAAGAGCGTTGAACGGTGAGCCTTGAGCTGTATCGCCAAGCGGTGTTTTCACAGCTCAGCTCAACTATGCGGTTAGCGGTGGCTGAGCGCGTTGCCCATTACTTGTGGTGTAATTTAGTGTTATATATAGCCTTATTGATTTTTTGAAGTTTTGTCTCTTTTTTTTTCTGCAGGCGATTTCTAAGTTTTATTAAAATGTAATCGAAAGTTTTAATTGACATTCGTAGAAATTAAAAAAATTCCTCACAATTTCCAAAGAATATGTTAAATTCACGACTCCAACCGGTTTTTATTTATTTTACAAATTGCTAGTCTTTTCCATTTTCTTGCTAAAATCAATCTCTTTAACCATAAATTATCGAGTAATACCATTTTTCTTATAAGCCTTGACATCATTGTGTACTAAATACTACCTACGATGCAACTAAAATCTAAAGCGGATCAATGTGAAAGCTTTGGCGCTTTTCGCGCACCGCTCAACGCTCACAGCTCATCGCTCACCGCTCACCGCTCGCCAAATTGCGAGCGGCCTTACTCGGCAATTTGATCGTATTCACCTGAAAGACCAAACCTAGAGCTATTTAGCTCTCACTTGCTCGAGATACATGTGCATAGATATTCTTCAACGGTTGTCGAATGGAAGAAAGATTTACAAGGAGAAAGAAACTTTACACTGTGCATTATCAACGATGTCCAGTAGTATAAAGATGAACCTCTTCTTTACCAGTAATAATGTCGACCACAGTTCTCACCTATGAGCCGAAAAAGAAGTTTCCTGATCATTCTCTTAAACTCGTCAAGGTCTTGTCCAGTTATGTACGAATGCTTAGGTTTATGAAATATTTTCTATGAACATTACTTAAATGGCAAGACCTTCGGTTGGTTATGTCCAAGAAAATAAGTGCTGTACACAGACCTGTTAACCAGGTCAGTTCTTATTCAGTAAAATCCCTTAATCTCCAAGGACTCATTGTAGAGATACTATATTCTACTACAGAACCTATCCAATGCCTTTTTGCCCCCAAAAGCTAAGAGGTTATTTGGGGGTCATTTAAATTCATTAGATCAGCTCATCTATGAGACATGTAAATGATAAGCTTTTCTTTGATTTTAAATAATATTACACTCGCTACTATAATAATAACGTTCTTATATATCACTATCCCTATCATTGTAATAACGAAAATTTTAGCCTGAAAGATAGTAATCTTTATTCCAAGATATCATCTCAATGTCAGGAACTAACTTTATCTGTAGGAGAGCAGTTTCGTTCTCAGCTCGGATTTCTTTCCTGGAAAGAGGTGAAAGGAAGTTCTAAAACAACATGCTCGAATTACTCACAGACAGTCAATCTCTTCACAATCATTCTGATTGTTACTGGTGACGACCAAACTACAGGATGAATATTCTTTATTCTAGCTTATGACCGCACAATAATTCCAACCCAACAAGCTGCCTTGCGAAAGGAATTAGGGGTATATCTGACAAAAGTGAATCAAGTGTCTATAGTAAAACACCCGCGAACACTCTTCGTTCACTGGCTATAATCGTGCAGTTGTCGATCATAATTCCAGTATGAACGATGTTAGGAGTTGCACGGAGAAGTTTTTAGGACGTTTTCCTTTATATCTTCGTCTAAAAGTCCCTTAAAACTTTTTGAGACGAACAGGATAAGACTTATAGTATGGTAACTTCTTGGATAGTACATATAATGATGCTGTACTAGGGTTAAAAACCACAGAGATATTTGACTGTCTTGTTTGCCTCTGTTTTTATTTAGGTAAGTGAGTTGGAAAAATGGCGTCTTGAACTGTAGGTTAAAGGCGATGACATAATGATAGCTTTGGCTTCAGGCCTCGGATTCGATGCAGAAACTAGCTCTTGTAAAATCATTAAAATCGAAGCTGACTATGATACAATGCCGACATCATAGAAGGAGAAATCAAAATCAGTTATTCAATACAGAATATTGAGGAAACTTAAAAGAAACGAATGACAATCGTGATATTAGTTTCGATGGCTAGCTTTGGTTACTTACTTACTTACAAAACATTAAAAAAGAAAGAAAACCATGTTTGTGGGTGCGTGCATAAAGTCCTTGGATTTAATTCCACGGCAGTCTTAATACACGGATTTGTAACAGCGCGACAATCAGCACCCTCATGATACAGAGTATGTCCAGGCCATATGAGTACCAGTTATGCCAATGCATGCTTTTAACATCACTTACTAGTCGAAGCGAGGCCCATCAAAAATCTGTGCCGATCTGTGGGTCACGGTACCCCGTAAGCAACCATAATTCAAATGCTGAGTTGCAGTACGCATTTTATGTAAGGGACATACTTCTTCCATTATCTCGAGCATGTGCGCCTCTTAGATCATATAACAAAAAGGATAGGCTATGAGGACGAAAACTTAAGCATTTTTTTGCATGTAGTAGAACCGCATCGATGTATTCGTTTTAGTCACTGAAGTAGTAAACTACTATATTTTCATACCGGGCGAAACTTTATTAAGTATTGAAGAAATTCAATAGAAGAGATTCCATTATATCACAAGATTTTTAAATTAATTGTTAAGATTATAATTTTATACTATTTTTAAAAATTTTTACATTTTTACGAATTTTCTTAGTGCCCCATTTATTTTCTGATAATATTTTTTGGAGTTGCCTTTGTATCGCAATTTTAAACAAACAAATCGGCATTGGAATATGTTAAATTTTTCTACCACGGCTGTTTATTTTTATAAATATTTCACTCTTATTTTATTTAGAATAATATAATTTATTATTGAAAGAATTAAACTTGCCTGAAAAATGATTTTTTAAGAGAATATATCCGGTTGTTTCTGCAGAACAGCACAGCGCACTTTATTCCGATAATTGAAGACTCCGGAGTCTCGATTCTATGAAATCCCGTTCACAAAACAATATTTGAGTATAATATAGCACTTCTATTAAGTATGTAATCACTTATAATCACTTTTATATAATAAATTCACTAAATGAAACCCGAACTTTCCTTTGAAAAAATCTGAAATGTCGGAAATAAATCAGAATTGTCAAACTGAAGAATAACCTTAGAGTAACAAGGTGATAGCCTACTTATCATTTCGCCTCCGTGTCTAGAAAAAATGCTTATCACACAAACAGGAATTTTACACAGAATAGCCTATCCGTTTCGTTATAGGGTCTAAGGTGCACCTACGCAATCTAGATTCTGAAACTCTCTCTGCCCGCATATGGGCTACCACAACAAACACAACGATCCCACCACGGCGCTATCTCCGTGATGAGGTAAATACTAATACATTAGAAGAACTATCCAGATCTCCTCAATCCAGTGGTACTAAGATAGCAATTACGTCTACCCAATTGATATGGCTTTCGTAAGCCAAATCATATTGGCACTGAAGATGACTGCAGTGGATTCACGTGGTCCACCCTTCAAGTAAGAGGAGGCTTGAGATTACACCTAGTAGCCTTATAGCTACCAAGGTACTAGTACATGACAAGCCTACTAGGCTGTATATGTGCAGGCTTCATTCTGAACACGCACAATCATCAGAAATCAGAGCACCAGTGTCCTTTCAGCACGAAGGAAATATGCAGCCATTCCCTTGCATTTCTTTTCTCATTTGTGCATTCGCATCTCAAACCTTTTGCAGCTGTCTTTTGCATGCCAAAAATAAAGTCGCTTTGTATATCAAATATCAATTGATATCAGCTGCAGCATCGAAATCGAATTTTAGGCCACATTTAATTATGACTATCGGATTCGAATCCAAAGCCGATGATGTCCTTGTATCATCGGTTTTAAGAGATTATAGAGTTGAAATTGTCCATTTAACCTTCTCCATATTAATCATAATCAAGTACACATGAGCAGTCAGATAATTTTAAATCCTTTTTCATTTTGGAACACGGGAAGTTTGTCAATATGTGTAACCCGGAACCCTCAGTAATAGCAGTTTCTCAAAGTATAGGTCATATTACTTAAGTTACCAATTTTTCAAATAATATTTTTGAAGGTAATTTTAAACTTAAGTCCTTACGCCTACAGGTCAACATAAAAACTTCTTTGATCCCTAGTTTTTATTTTTATTTTTTAAGATAGGAGTTAATAGAAAAAAAATTAGTTAAGATTCCGAAACTTTGGCCTTACGCCACTATAGTTCAGAGGTGGAGGAAGAAAGGGGTAATATTTCTTATTTTTCTTATTTAAAAGGTAAAAGGTGTATATATCGAACATTCTATTATTGCTTAGTGCGCCTGTAGTTCTCATAATATAGGGTATTTCGACAAAAAATTCTAATTTGTCCATTAGATGACTCCTGCAGCACCCAACTATTTTTTATTTTATTTTTTATTAGTGAAATTTCTCCCAATTCTCAAGTATTATTATACACGAATGGGAAACATTATAACTACATAGAAAATAAGATTGTGTAGCCCGACGCTTTTAGTCCACGCCTCTGCTAATATATGGATAAACCCGTAAAGCACACATTTTTCACTCTTCCATACTAGGAGGATATAAAAATAGCAGCTACCATAGAAAATATTTAATATTTTAATTTACGATCAACACATAAATAAATAACTGCGCTCTTTTAATAAAACCTTTTGAATAGATAGCAACAGAAATTAGTTTTTCCATCAGAACACTTAAGAGGAGTCAGTACTCTGCAATAGTTTCAATTTTCATACCAGCGAGCCTGTAGGCAATAATATTTACTACACGTAGGTTTGTGTCCTGAAAGTGAGAAAATTCATATAAAATTAGCCTAGACCTAGACCACAAGTCACATTAGAGCCATCTAGTGTAAAAGATAGAAACCCAACATGCGACAATTTAAGACGAAAAATGAAAATTTGCGGTTCAAAGAAATTGAAAGTTTTTAACAAGAATTAACTTTCCTAAATTTTTTTTGCACATAGTTGTTAAATATTCTATTTGGCTTTGTATTTCAACAACTTTCAACGAAATATTACAATTTCTCGTCGGTGAAATATCGGGAGAAAAAACAAGTACTATTAGAGTCAAATAATTGAAAAAAGCGACTAGTTCGAAAAGCAGATAATTTACGATACAGAAGTGGCAGGCAGGTATTTGGTTGAGAAGTTAATTAAATTTTACTAATTTGCCAGATACAATTGCAATTTTGGTGCTTGGGAAGCCATTAAAATCGAATGTTACATTGATTGCACAAAATAATTTGTATATTCGACATATTGCGGTTTGCAATCAGGGCGCATCACCTTCAAAGCATATTACACTCCCAATGATAATCTGTTGGTCACCAATTATGTAATGTCCAGTTTGTAAAGCAGAAAGTTATTTTCGGTAATTTATGACGTTTAAATTTGGCGATTTAATCTTAAAAAGATGTATCCGGGTTGGCTGATCAGCTGAGCATCCTTTTGGAGCACGCCTTATTATATGTGTGTTTGTTTGTTATTCTTTTATACTTTAAAATACTTTACATTATTGTCAAATAAAACAAATGTGTATAACTATTCTTGATCTTAATTGCCCTTTATTCCTATAGAATTACCTACCTTTCTCCAATAATGTACTGTTAAGTGTCTATGAGCCTTAGCGAATAAACCTCGCGCGTTTTTCAAACTGTAAAGTGTTCCACATTAGCACAGTTCGAGACAGGAAAGCATCACGGAATTTTGCTATACGGCCAAATGTAATCTGAGGGTAAAAAAAGGGATCAGACTAGATATTTTATCAGAACATTGGCCATGCATGTAGTGATAAAGGAGTGAAAGGCATCCAAGATTGCGGCGGTGCTCGAGTGACTCACTTTGACAAGTAATTGTCAAGTAACCAATGAGCTTGAAGGCTCTCTTCTGGACAATATCCAATGAAGCTAAGGCTATGCAACCAGCCCGGTTCATATATGGGAATTGTATTCCATTCTAGGTCTGGCGTAGGACTTGTAGAGGAGCGTTAGATTCGATGACCTATAAAATTTCTTACACCTTTTCAGAAATGCAAGAAATTTTGATGCCTTTTTGGCAACGAAGAATATTGATCTGTCCGCCTTAACTTATTTACTTGCGGTGTATCGTAAATCAATGTTCCATCAAAAGAAACGAGCGAGGAAACATTATGGTCTTATTTTGAAGAGATGAGTCAGTTATGTAACTTAGATGCATTGAATCCGACTCGATTCGCTTTGCCCTAAGCGAGGATATTGTTAAGATCGTTATTCAATGATCGAGTCATGCAATCTCGGCTGACAGATGTGGCATTCCCTCTGAAGTCCGCAAGAGCTTCAAAGGAGTAAGCGAAATCAAGGGTACTGTCATCGTCAAAACTATGAATTGGATTGATTAAGAGAAAGCAGGTCATTAATGAAAATTAAGAAGACAGTCGGAGAGATAACATGCCCCTGGGGCACTCCGGAGTGAGACTCAAATTTAACACCCGCCGTCTAATACAACACGAATTAAGCGACCAGACAGAAAACTTTCAATCCATAATAGAAGAGGAGGGGAGAGATCAAGTGCTTTAAGATGGAACTGTGTGGAAGGAATAAGAATAGCGGTAGATGATGAAAAAATAATTCTTTGATTTGCCTATAAAATATTTAAAAACGTCTCTACTCATACATACATAAATATACCACAGCACTTGTCCAAAATTAAAAATTTTAAACTGCATTTTATATTATGTATGTTAATGTATGTTATGAGTGGTATTTTAAGTGTAGGTATTTGTACATTTTGTAAACTCCAACAATTTTAATTTGTCAAAAAAAGCAAAGTTCTGCTTAAAAGCTTTAATTAGTAAAGAGAAGTACTAATTTTACCGAAACGGTTGTGCATATTTTCCACTCTCTTTTAAAGCACTGTTTTTCTACAATGCTATATCTAAGTACAGAGAGTGGTAAGATTTATGACATTCTCGAAAAATTATTGAGCCCCACGGGCGACATAATATGAGACTGAGACATGTAACAAGGAAAAGTAATTACTGAAAGTGAATGTCTTTCAAACGATTTTTCTTTATAAAAGACTACGAGAGTACTTTGCAGCACTTCCAAGTTCCCACCCTCTCTATCTCTTAACAAGTTAGCATTATTGGTTGTTCAAAGTCTCACGACGCAAGCTGAATGAAGTCCTTTGTCGACGGAGGGGGAGATGGTAGGTACTGTACTATTCATGCTCGTCGTAATGTTTTAGAACATTAATATTTTACATAATGAAAGAATTCTACGAAAACTTTTTAGTTTAAACTTAAACCAATTTCCTTCCTTCCATTGTCAACAAGAAATTGCATTTCAAAATTCTATGAATTTTCTCTCCCTCTCATAGATAGCCTGAATGGATCGGCTGGCAGGCAGGTGACTAAAAGTATTATATTACAAAACAGATAAAAAATTGAACTTCCTTTTCCGTGAATAGAGATCTTTCGCAGAATTTCTTATCGGAACGGTATAGATCAAGAAAGTTAATGGCATATTATCCATTACCTATGGCATTTTGCCAATTTCGCGAGTCTCAAAATCATTTAGAAGTTATGGAACTCCTTAAAGGAAATTCTTTGAATCATTGTTTTTTCTTCTTCCTTTTTTCAGCTCAGCCGGAAATCAGTGTAAAAAAATCATGGGTACATGCAGCCAAAGGCTATGATATTGAACTGGTGTGTATTGTGTACCGGAGATGTGAATTCTTAGGTAAGTAAGCATTATTCCCCCCTGGAATTTGTAGTTTAAAATTTCGATAAACGCTTCTCTAATGGTAAAAGTGGAATCGGGATTATGGTTGGAAATATGATGAATTTGCCGATAATCGATTCTTCTTGTTATCACAGAGTAAGAAATCCTTTGTAATTAGAAATTTTTGAGAGAGTAATGAAATTATTTTGATTTTTATAATGAAATAGTTTAAGGAGCTCTATACACCTATGTAGCCAATAAAAAACTATAATAATAATAATGTAGATTGCGTCCGTATAGGTGTAGATTCATCTTGTATATATTAGTTTCAGTGGACGAAAATTACTTGGAATACATACTTCCAACTATATGATAATCCATGTTAAAATCAACTCCATCTACATGTTAAAGTAAAAGTAATGGCAATTAACAGATGTTTATTTGTTATAGAAAAGAGTTATATTTATCACAGTGCGTGAAGGTAGTGGTTAAAACAAGAGTGCAATGCACAGAGTAGGTGTCCTGATGAGGTATGCTTTTCAATTATTCTTTGAACAGAATAGCTGAAGCAAAAATTTAAATCTTTACCCACAGGAAGTATTAAGTAATTTGATGTAGTCCTTCCCGATAGGATAAGTTGTCTGGATTTTAAACGGACCTTACGCGATCAATAATAATGTCACAATTTTATGAGAATTACATTAGTAATGATCTTGTAAGGTTTACAGAAACTGTAATGATAGTCAAGATCTACTAGCATCTTTACTGGCACATACTTGGGATTCGTCATTTATAATGATAGTGTAAGGTGCCACTTCATTACTCACTTCATTTCTCAGTTCGCTTCTAATTTTTGGAGAAGTGTGATACAAGTAGAAGATGCCTAGTAATAGTGACAGCGAATTTTTTGTACTCAATCTCTTGCGCGGTAATGTATTTAGGCTAAGTGCATTATAAAAGAGGGGGGACTTCTTCGCACATTCATTGAGACTTTTAAAAGCCTGCCGGAATTCTGGACTCCTTTAACAAAAACAAAACAAAAAGGAATTTAGCTGCAAAAAAACTGTTAACATTTAAAAGAGGTTCTGAACGTGCACATGTTAAAAGGAAAAAAACACCATCCAGTTTAGTTATCGCCACTCCACCCACTCAACGCACTAGTTATAGAGCGTGAAAGTAAAAAAATTGGAAGAAAATTCCTATTTTTGTTTTTAATTTTAACGCTTTTCCCGCCAAAATGCCTGATGACTGTTACATTTGTACACAATATAAGATTTGGAAACTTCAGAATGTTATATGAAAACGGTTTTTAGATAACTCTGTTTTTATGATGGATAATTTCATTAATTTTGCTACTGACGAGAGGAATTACGCTTAGTTTTATGCAATTCTACGCAAAATGAAGGCGGAAAATTTGTTAACATTAAAAAAAAAATCCAATTTTTTTACTTTGACGTCCTATAATCAGCACTTTACCTTGAGGGGCATAGATCTACATTCATTAGAAAGCCTCTCAAGAAACAATTTTTTTTATATAGTAGTAACCGTAAGGTTTCCATTACCAAATTATATAGCTTGAGTTATATAGACTGGTATTCGAAACGTCCTTGTAACCACTATCAACCCCTTAGAGCTTAAATGGAGGATTATATAAAGATTACCGTGACTTGATTTAGGTAACGCTATATATAACTAAAAGTTTTATACAATGTGTAACCAAAATATTCTGGTTACCTTAATATAACTTCTTGTATAACCCTTATATAAACCAAGGTGCTCTCGATTAATTTATTTTGGTCATAGCAGTGGTTGCGGTAATGTTTGGGTTACCTTTGAAACTTTATTTATAATGGTGATGGTAATGTTTCCACAACGCTTGGAATTCTCAGACTGATTACTTTCAGTGATTGAAATGGTAGGGTAATTAGTTTTCGTTACCTTTATAAAACAATAATATGCAAATATTTACGAAACCTATCTTGACATAGAATTTCGATTTTTTTTTTTGTATTGTATTTTTATAATGTAAGGGTTTAATATTTTTACATTTTAGAAGTACAATTTTTCGGCATATATGTGGTGAAATTCAGCTGCAATTGAAATTTTACTGTGAATATCATCATAGATACTTCCAAAAAATACAGACCGCTCCAAAAATAAGCAATATTTAATAATTTTAATTAAATATAACAAAATTTAAGATTTTCACTTATGTATGTGACATTAATTCAGAAAAATTACATAACATACTTTAGAAATGTTATGTACCTAAAAAGATGTATTTTCTTCATATAAAAATAAAAGGGAAGCCATATATCTGCAATTTAAAAAATTGGCTTAACCTACATTTTCTTTTTTATCTGCAATGGACTGATAAAAAAATGGCGGCTTGTACTTAAATGAACAAATTACCGTTATAAAACTTCAAGCAGTTTTATATAAACTGAATGACCCTTATAAAACTTCTAGAAATATTGTATAAACTAAAGGCACTACCATGCTTCGAAAATGGTCCTAATATACATTTTAGTCGTAATACGTAACCTTTGGTAATGTTATATATCTTAATTATAGTCACAAAAAACAGACGTTAGTGTTCTTATAAACCCTTTGGTTATATTATGTTATATAAATAAAAACAGTTTTATAATGGCTCCATTCGACACTAAAAGTAATTTGTTTTTATAACGATCACCGTAGTTAGTAAAGGGCCACCAAAAAATTTTACGATATTTTATAGTGGGTATACGTATTACCGAAAGTTCCCAATTTTTATTAAAGTCACCTAAGTTACTGAAAGTTATCGAGTTATATAAGGTTAACCACAGATACCGCAATAAAGACTTATTACTAATAAGTTTATAACGTGGTGATCTAAACAATTATAAAACTTTCTTATATATCTTCTAGTAATGGTTACTCTAAGTTATATAGACCGGTGATTGAAACATTTCCATCACCAACTTATAAAACCTTTAGTAACTTACTTCCACGATAACCATTAGTAACCTAAAAAACTCTAATATAACTACATCACCAATTGGTAATATTATAAAACTCTTATATAACTACTGAAATTCTTATATAACCGAGTGACCATTATATACCCCTAATAAAACTACCCATCACCTTCAGTCAACAAAAATTGGAAAAATTGTCTTGTGTATTGGGTTTACTATCATCTGAGCAACTTCGAAGATCGTATTACAAGGAAGTTAAGAAGTGTTTTGTGAAAAACTAATATATTTTGACGCAATGCTTGGGATTGCGCCCCTCCCTCCCCCTTCCTTCCATGTGTTATACATTTTTTGTTATTCCTAACACCTTTCAAATCAATTTTGAAATTCCTGGGGTTTTATTTCGAATAGCGGGCTCTAAATAACTTGATTATCTTGGTTGACTCGTAGGCGTCGTGATAGGAATCGACAATAAATATTCCTAGTGTTTTCCTACTATTTATTAGTCTATACAATTTCTTCATTTTTACGGTATTTAAGTAGTTACACTTGAACATGAGTACCCTCACTAGCTACCAAATACAAAAACCTAAAACGGCATATTAAGGATCTAGCACAAATATTACTTGTCATGTTGTAATTCAACTATAGTCTATGCTTAAAGACAGCAAATATGGGATAAGAATTCTAAGAATTAATAAACAAAAATCTGGAAACATTTATTGATGATTCAGCTGAAATACGCAAGGATAATAAGGTGTACCAGGGTGTATATAAGTAGCGCTTTAAAAATTCTATAACTGCATCACTTATTGAAGCTGGTGATATAACAGCTGAAAACTTGAGATCTTCAAAGTTTCTTTCTGTGACTGTACCTCAGAGTTACATTATTAATGTCCATCCTTAGGAAAAACGGTTGCACCATTCGCAGTAATTTATTAAATGTACCTCTATTCACGCGAAATTAGATTTTGTAATCTCCCGAAATATTGAGAAAATAATTTATAATCTGGTTATAGATATACAAAATAACACAAATGCCAAAACACTGAAGAATTGTAATATTTCATAAATTTGTTTAAGTAACTGCATCCTATTTCGTTCAGTAGGAGTACCTACATGATTTATACTATACCTTATATGATTGTCGACATACAGTTCGAAAGCAAAACACGCCGTTACACATTAGTTACTATGAAAATTTCTTAATTAATTAGAATAGCGTTTGATCATCAGCAGATTTATTAAAATCTCGTTTATAGTCTTATTTTATACTATGTGATATTTAAAAATTGTTAAAACTGCAAATAAGGCGAACTTCTGTCCAGGCCAACACGGGTAAAACAATTCAGCCCTAGATGTATAGAAGTACATCCTGGAGAAAAGGTTGTTTGAACAAATATCCAAATATTGAAACAGCGCTCAGGATGTTGTTGTGTACACCAGGCTCGAGTCCAACTGCTCGGCAGAACGGTTGTTTCCAGCACTAAAACGAGTGAAGAATTATTTAAAATCCAGCACAGAGGAGATCAGGCTAAATTCACTCTCTATAGTAATGCTGTAAATACAGTCAAAAATAATGCAGTCCTTGGAATGTTCGTCCCATAGCAATGTGAGCGTATGTGTGTGTATAATTTCGTAGTTATTTGTGATATTTCTAAATCTGGTTGTTTATTTTCTAAGATCGATGTACTTTAAATAAATGAAAAATAACGGTTACATTTTTTTTATTCAATTATTTAAAAAGGGGTCCTGACTATGTTAACTACTTCGGAGTCATGGATCTTCATGTCCATGCCTGAGGAAGAGACTTTAGTCCACCCAATCATGTGAAATAAAAATTGCTCTATGTACTTTATTAGCTCGTCTATATGCTTACAATCCTTAATCAGCTAATATATGATTAGACTTGAATTTTATATTCTATTGTTTAATATTATTCAGTTGGGGCTTTACTATAGCATAGAAAGCCTTTCTCACCTATACAAATCTATTCTCTTGCATCTTTCCATCTGTCATCACTAATTCCGATAACTTCATCCAACTTTTCATCGGTTATGTATGTAGCAGAGGTTTACTGTTATGTTGGGTCAATCGCTCCCTTCTTGTTAAAAAGTTGACAACTGAATTAGTTCAGCATAATTTCACAATTATAATCAACCTTTATCGAGAAGCGCCTATAGACAGCCAGGCGGCCAGGAAACTTGACTCACTAATCTACTTAAAATTCTAATGTTGTCATGTGTAAGGGGACTCGAAAGGATGCTAAGCCTGTCAGGTACATTTCTAAACATATACTAATGGAAAATCTATACATTAAAATGTGCACTGGATATTGCATTTGATAAGTAAATCGGAATGACATTTTCTCTTTTAGTATTCCGTACCCAAGGGGTATCAACGGGACCCTATTACGAAGCCTCCGCTGTCCGTCCGTCTGTCTGTCAGCGGGCTGTATCTCATGAACGGTAATAGGTAGACAGTTGAAATTTTCACAGAGCATGTATTTCTAACAACAAACAGTAAAAATAAAATAAAGTTAAAAATCAAAGGGGTCCCCATACAATAAACGTGTTTTTTGGCATACATGGTGTTGAATCTTGTACGCAACCGTTCGTGTGCAAGTCCGACTGGCCGGTTTTTAGCTGTCATTTCTCACCTACAAATGGAACTCAGCAGATATTCTATGAAGTCTGTCTACAGGGTATAAACCACCTCTATGACGATCAGTGTATTGTTGAATAACCAAAACTAAGATATTGCTTACTAACGGTTACCGTAAAATAGCATGTTAAGCACTTGTAAGACTCATCAATAGTTACGGCATTAAGTTACTTCCATTTGAAAACTTTTTCAATACCGATCATATTCTCTAGCGTTTCCAAGCCGGGCCACCGATTACTGTAAAAAATCTACCCTCCAGAGCAAATTGAAACAAATTGTGTCTGACACAATTTCGAAAGTCGCCACTTATATCTACGTCTTCATTTACGCTAGTTACAAAGCGTTTCCTTCTTATACTGCCATTAAAGGAATCACACCCCCATGGGACTTTGACTTGACTCAATTCTTTCCTACTCTTTTGGTTCGTTATTATTTTATTGTTGTGATTCAGTTGAGGGCGTGTTATTAGCTGTATGTCTCATAAATGAATCCCCCATGATAAAGTTTATTTGCGATTATAGTGGCGGGCAATGTGGTGGTCTTTCTATATGAAATTTTCTTCTATATAACTTAGTGCATACATATAGGCGCTGTTGAATTTTATTACTCGCAGTTAGCCAAAGTCATGGACGTAAGTTCCATTGCTTATGCTTCATGAAAGGACTAAATTATGTGGCAATTCAGGAGATCCACTGGCTTGAATTCGTTAGTTTACCACATTATTTTGGGGTTTTATTTCGAGAAGTGCTACTTCTGCAAGAGAAATGTTTCGATTCTTGGAAGAGGATTGATTGACTGTAAATATATTTTTGCGTCTTTCTTCAGAGCGCTTTAGCTATAAATACACAGAGGTGCCATAATTTATATGATAATTTTTATTCAGTAGTAAGGAAATAATTTCGAAAAGTAGACAAAATAAATATTACGGTTTCTTTGAAACAAGTGCCATTTTCGGATCAAATGGGATTTTTTTTTTCAACTTACAAAAGACATAGATAATAGTTTCGGGTTTTTTTACGGAATACGGAA